>CM041630.1:5659361-5672924 GCA_023333625.1 Bothriochloa decipiens
GCCTCCAAGTCATCGAGGGCTTGGGTGAACGCTTCATCATACTCCTCGTCCTCGTCGTTCATCGGCATCTCCGCCTCCGCCATCTTCTGCTTCATCTTCGCATCAGCACTCCTCTTTTCGGCCTCCTCCATCTTCTCCCTCGCATGCAAGGATGCTTCCTCTTCTCTCTTCTTTTTCCATGCATCACAGTCTTTCTTCCACCGAGCAGCACTTGGGGTTTGGACACACAATCATCGGGCATAGTCAACCTGCGCTCGCTTCCGCATCTTAATGTAGTTGTCCAGAAGCTGAGTACTAGACCTGAACTTCAGGTCCATTAGTTGCTTTTGCTTAAATGTATCCATGTATTCCCTACGGTCTTCAACATAGGTAAAAACCTCCCACTTGCATTTCCTAAGGCTCTGTGATCGAACGGAACAATTTAAAGTCAGCAAATACAAAAAGTTTGGATATCAAGTGAGCAACAAGTGGAACAAAAGAACCTCATCGTAATCAACCATATGTCCGCACCAATAGCCTATTCCAAGCTCCGATGGTAGTAGGCCATACTGCGCTTCGACACCACATTTGCACAACACAAGAGGCTTGGGGGTAACCATTTTTCTCTTCTTGTCCACCTTCGGCTCGGGCCATTTGTTCTTTGGACCCCACAGCCACTCCCTGAAGTTACACTTTCGCAACAAGGTATACCCACCCTACAATATAAAATGTTAGTACATGCACAAATACTAAGAAAGCCATGACCGCATACAATTTGCACTTACTCCGGCGGGGTTAGGACATTTGAACTCGTTAGGCCTATCTGAACTTATTACAGAATAATCTCCGCATTTGCAACGAGGCGGAGATTGAAGCCGTCTCAATTGGACTATGTTCTTCTCCTCGTCTGTCATTGGGGAGGGGATCAGGGGGAGGTGCCACCCACCGCTCGAATTGATCGGGTGGATTATGCTTTTCTTTCCACCATTCGTCAAACTGGAGATACCTTGGGTCGAATTTGTTTGGACTGTCAATCCACTGAAAGAAAAAGCACCGCTCATGGGCCTACAAAACATGATTGGTAACGACATTGTTAGAGATGCAAGAGCTGCAATTACTAGCATTCAATAAAGACGCAGTGACAGAGCTGCAATTACTTACATTGAATCCACCGCATGTGTAGTAGCAACGGACAGCTGTGTCCTCATGGCGAGATTGGCCAATATCAGCAGGTTCTCCACAGTCACAATTTGGAACAGGGACTGCAGGAGGAACAGGAGCATCCTTGCTAGATACGTCGGGGTACAATTCTCTAGGGCGACCTTGTTTTTTCCAAAACTCCGTCCGCCACAAGTTTTTCATATCTATTCAGAGAAAATACGATATTCGTCACTTTCAAATCATGCAATCCATTGTTTAAAGCATAGCATAAACATCATTATTCCTAAACCCTACACCCTAAACCCTAAACCCTAAACACATCTATTCAGAGAAAATACGATATTCGTCACATTTCAAATCATGCAATCCATTGTTTAAAGCATAGAAGAAACATCATTATTTCTAACATGAACTGCAATGCTCTAACATCATTATTTATAGATTTAATATACATACTACTCACAGATCTACCCAGAGTCAACTAAAAACTAAACAACTCTAGTGCACATTATATTTTACTAATGCATAGCAACAAACTTATAATGTATGAGAAACTTACCTAAAAGCCGAGGTCTCAAACTGGCAGAGCTTCGCCGTTACTTCCTTCCCCTCCCTCCTCTCTTCTTTTTTTTCTAAAAATTTTAGTGAATATAATGAAAATCTGAAGAGGGGGCTGTCTATTTATAGAGTTGCCCCAAAAATTTTTGGGGGCGAGGGGGCCGCCTGCAAAAGTGCGTGGCCGGCCTCGCCTGTTTTGCAGGCGGCCCTCTGGAGCGCAAAAAACACCCACGCAGTGGGCGTTTTTTGACTGCTCCCAGGCCCGCCCGCAAAACAGCGCGCACTTTTGCAGGCGGCCCCCTCGCCACCAAAAAACGCCCAAACAGTGGGCGTTTTTTGGCCACCATGGGCCGCCCGCAAAATCCGGCACCGGCGGCGGCCGGCTCTGTGCCACGTCACAGATAACGCCCACACAGTGGGTGTTTTTTAAAAAACGCCCACTGTAGATGACTAGTTCTGTCATATTTCGAAACAAAAATTTAAATTTGTAAAATTTTTTTAAAAAAATTAAAAATAAAAAAAATTCTCTCCTCTCACGCTCAATCCCTCTTCTCCGTCGACCAAACCCTTCTCCGCCGCCGCTCGCTCTCCGGCGTGTGCTCCGGCGAGGCGAGAAGCATGGCACTGCCGGAGGATCTTGTCGAGGAGTTCCTCCTCCGCCTCCCTCCCACCGAGCCCGTGAGCGTCGTCCGTGGGGCACTCGTCTGCAAGCCATGGTGCCGCCGCCTCTCCTCCCCGCGCTTCCGCCGCCGATTCCGTGAGTTCCACCGCAGTGCCCCCATGCTTGGCTTCATCTGCAATACCTGGAGAGGATACGGCCCCTCCAGCTACCGTGGCTGGTTTGCGCACGACGCCCGCCATGGCTATGTCCTCCTCAGCAGCAGCAGCAACAGAAGCAGAGACAGCAGCGTGGCGCGGCCTCGTCACTTCGTCGTCTGGAACCCCATGACGGACGAGCGGTGGCCGTTACCGCCGTTGGTCCTGCCCCCGTTCAACTGGAATGCGACTGTGCTCTGCGCGGCCAGTGGCGCCGGCGACCATCTCGACTGCCTCCACGGCACGTTCCTCATTGCCGTCGTGTCCACCGACATTTCACACGCGATATTCAGGGCCTACTCATCGGAGTCTGGCTCCTGGAGCCAGCAGACTCTTGTCCTTGATTGCGATGTCGATGGGGTGGTGCTCCCTGCCCTTGTCGGGAACACAATCTACTTCTCCACCAGCAGCAGAATTCTTAGCTATGAGTAGGCCACGCGGGAAACATCTCTGAATTGGCTACCTGATCAATCCGCCGAAGGTGATACTGCGCTCATGACGATGGAGGATGGTGGACTCGGAATCGCAAGAGTAGAGCGGGGCAGACTCTCTCTCTGGTCGATGGAGACAAGTTCCAATGGAGACATAGGGTGGGCACAGATCAGAGTCGTTGACCTTCTCAAGCTGCTCCAAGTCAAGGTCTTGCCCATCTCTTCTAGTTTTATTGTCTTCGCCCCTGATACTGGAGTTTTATTCGTACATGGAAATGATGAGTTATTTATCATTGATCTAAAGTCTGACAAGGTGAAAAAGGTACTTGGCAAAGGTGAAAATCAAATCGCAAGCATTGTTCCCTACATGAGCTTCTACACTCCAGGTACATCATTGCTTTGTTCATGGATTGCCAGTTTCTGGATTTGTAAACATTGACAATATTGAGATAGTGTATGTTTACTGACTTCATGAAACTCAGATAGATATACATGTGAAACTCTATTACTCATACCTACTCCTTTTTTTTTTGATAAGTCGACGGGACGGGAGAGGATCCCCCACCTGATTATCATTGATCTTGGCTCTTGAAAGCCGAATATTCGAAATACAATTTGACTCAAATTTTATTTTGGTTACAAACTATTCTTGGCTCTAGTTACGCAAGCCTTGTAATTTATTCATTGATATGCATATGATGTGATTTTGATAATTTTATGTTGAAAATACCTAGCAAATTAAAGCCATTTCTATACCCTCTAGATTGTCGTCTGGTGCCTATGTCCAATGCTGCACATTCCTTTGCAGTGATGAGTAATGTATCGCTTTAATAATATAAAAGACATGTATAATGATATTTGTGTTAAACAAAGAGACAAGTTCCTTGGTAGGTTTGTGTTGGGATTCTTTTAAAGATTTCTGCAAGTGTTGGTTATCAATTGGTGGAGCTGTGGGTAGTAAACTAGGGGTGCTTGGGTCCAAGCTTGTTGGGACATGTTGCTTGGTAAGAAAATGTTCAGTTTTGATGTTCAATTCTACGATCAGCATATCTTATTTTCAATGTTTGTGTTATGCAGCATTAGGATCGACCACTACCGATGTGGGTCCAGGAGTTGGTGCTTCAAGTGCATGAAATCCAAAACTCAACCTGCTGCAGCAAGGCCGTGAAAATTCAAGAAGGAAGTGTGCTAATGGCAGGGGGTAACACTCTGTTATTTGGTTTCAGTAGTGGGTAGTATATGCAAATCTAAGATAATATTATACTGTCGTGCTGGTTGCCTGCTGCTCATTTTCCCTTTTCGCGAAGTGGTAGCTTAGCTCCTGTAACTAGTTTATTTAGTGGATTCCTATTTTAGTGGACTGCCAGTGTGGCTTCTTGTAGTGAGTGTAACCGCTATTTTCCTAAGAAGCCATGTCATTGTCCTGGCAACATTTCAGAGTCTTATTCTACAAAGACCCTTGCTTATGAGATTGATGCTGGCACTGCTTTGTCGGTGTGGAATGAAATGAATTCTCAATTTGAGGAAGCATTGCTCTCTGGCAAGGACGGGCAAGTTCTGTGCGAGCTAGGACCCTTCGGTGTTATTTACTGGTCAACTTATGCTGACCACTAAGCTTGTTAATTGCACAACCTGCATTCAGAAAATCAAACTGAACCTTTCTATGTGGTTATTGTGTTGTATCGCTCAACTTGTTTATTGTGCTGGAGAGTGGTGATACCCATATGAAATCATAGGCAGACCATTTGTTCAGAATGTTAGGCTGAAGTGTTTTTTTTTTTTTTGATAGTCCTCTGTTTCATTTTCTCAAAGCATACATGTTTCAAAGTTATTATTTGAAGAATGTGTTATGAACATTTGAAGATAGTGCTAAGTTATTCCATTTTCCTTTGGAATCACTTGAGCTTGCTTTAGTGAGTTCTGAATCAGCAGAAATATTTGTTGAGCTCCTATATCACAACACATGAACGTTCTAGGTTTAATTATGTAGCCTAGCTAACTCATTTTATTCCAGCACGTGCTTATCTGATTCACAATGATAAGGTTCGGTTTCTTCTGTTCCTATTAGCTCTATAGGCTGATTTAGCCGGTGATTGCATGTTTTCAGGAAGCCGGTCACTAAATGCCATACCATGAGTTTTAAAACACTGATAAAAACAGACAATGTCTACAAACCGTTGAAACCAGAAAAAACAATTCACCTCAGAATAATCCAGCCTGATTCTGATCTGGCACTTTTGACACATCATCAAATGTTAGAGTGGCATAACAGTTGTAGGACTAAGGCTACATTCATCAGAAGCAGTTACTGTGAGAACAATTCTTATACTTAGTGTTGATAATTTCAGATATCAAAGTGTTGTCACAGGCCTGCGGTGGATCATCAGTTTGATGTCTGATACAAAAGTATCTTCTTATTTTGACAAGAACAAATTTAACTTTGAACGAAATTTTGAAAGGTGGCAGATAGTGTCCCATCAACGAAATTATGAGTGTGTTTTATGTGGAATGGAACGAAATCTCTGTAATCTTCAAGCTGAGGCGAGTTTGTGTTGCTGTTGACTCCAGCAACTCATTTGCTGCTATTTGTAATCTCGAAACCTGAGAACTTGATGTTGGATTGTTGGGATCAATTCAGTTAACATTTAAAATCTCTGTACATGAGCATCTCTAGGAATTTTCCAACATCATCGATGATACATGGCATTGACATAAGACACAGTGTCTTGATTCCTGAAGACAGCTTTCTGAGTGGCACATCGCAATTGAAATTTGAAGCAACAAGTTAAACATTTCTATTTTTTACAGGATGTAAACATGCTCGAATTCTCTAAAACTCCCTTTTAAGGCTGTAATTTATAATATTCTCAAATTGACAAATTGCATCAGTATATGCGAAACATCGAGATGTATTGATGCCAAAGAAAGCTGTACTTATGCCGTTCAAAAAGAAAAAAGAAAAATTCTGTCTCTACCCCTCTGATGGCACAAGGCAGGCCCGCATCCCCTCCTCTGGCCCAGGCCCAGACACCTCGCCAGGCCCGTTCCCTTTCTCCTCTGGCTCGACCAAACCATTGCTTCCGCCGCCGCCCGGCGCCCGCTCTCCGGCGAGGCAAGCAGCATGGCACTGCCGGAGGATCTCGTCGAGGAGTTCCTCGTCCGCCTCCCGCCGTCCGAGCCCGCGAGCCTCGTCCGCGCCGCACTCGTCTGCAAGCCATGGTGCCGCCGCATCTCCTCCCCGCGCTTCCGCCGCCGTTTCCGTGAGTTCCACCGCACTCCGCCCATGCTCGGCTTCATCCTCAATACAAAGGAAGGATTCGGCCCCTACGTGGCCCGATTCGTCCCTACCTCGTCCTTCCGCCCGTCCTGCGCTGACAATCGCGACGATTGCCTCGCGCTCGATGCCCGCCATGGCCGTGTCCTTCTCCGCACCATGGATTCGCATCGCAACCTCATCGTCTGGGACCCCATGGCGGAAGAGTCGTGGCAGCTACCAAAGTTGGAGCTGTTCCCGTTAGGCTGGAAAGCAGCAGTGCTCTGCGCGGGCGCGGCTGGTGGCGCCTGCGGCCACATGAACTGTCCACCCGGGCACTTCCTCGTTGTCCTCTTCGCCAACGTCGTCCACCAGGTGTCCTTGTGGGTATACTCATCTGAGGCTGGCTCCTGGAGCGAGTCGACTCCGGTCCCTCAGTGCAATGTCCTTCAGTGCATTTTCGATGAGATGCCCACTGCACTTGTGGGAAACATACTCTACTTCTCCATTGACGTGTGCAGGAGAATTCTTAGCTATGATCTGTCCACACGGGAAACATCTATGATTTGTCTACCTTCTCCAAATTCCGTTCAGGGTGCTACTGTGCTCATGACAATGGAGGATGGTGGACTGGGAGCTGCAAGAGAGCAGGGGGGCACACTCTCTCTCTGGTCGATGAAGACAAGTTCTAATGGAGACATAGAGTGGGCACACATTAAAGTCATTGAGCTTCAGAAGCTGCTCCCACTCAATCCCCTAGTCTTTTTTACTAGAATTGTCTTTGCTCCTCGCATTGGAGTCTTTTTTCGTAAATGGAGATGGTGGGTTGTTTACTGTTGATCTAAAATCTGATATGGTGAAAAAGGTAGTTGACAATGTTGAAAATCATTCCATGAGCGTTGTTCCCTACATGAGCTTCTACACACCAGGTACCATTGCTTTTTTCTTCACGGTTTGCCAAATTTTGGACTTGTAAACATTGACAACATTAAGATAGCATATATGTTCATTCAGTTTGATAGATATGGATCTGAAACCTGTTATTTCTGCCTATACTTGATACTACCTACACATGCATAGTGATTTATTCATCTATTATACATCTTAGATTAGATTAGAAAGACATATGATGGGGTCTGACAGTTTTAGGCTGAAAACATCTGGCAAACTATAGTTACCCTCCAGATGTTTGCCTTGTTGCACGTTCCATTGCCTTGTTGAATTTAGGCTGGACTAGGAAGCTATATAGCAGGGAATAAATTACTACCTTGCAGATATCAGCCTCCCACAGGTCTAGTATTCTTTGGCCATAGTCTGCCAGCGTTACATAACAACATAGACATAATTATTCATCTTTTAGACCTGTTTGGAAAACTCTAAATTTATGCTGTGCTAGGAAGATATCTAGTATGTAAGAAAGAAAAAAAAAATCTACATTCTAAATGTCAGCATCGTGCATATATTTAACACTTTGGATTATTTGGATATATTCTCTCAATGCCACTTAGCAACATAGAAATTTGTATGATAGATGATATCAATGCTAAAGAAATGGGTGGACTTGTGTTCCTTGAGGGCAATTTGTTTCTCATCCAGCTGACATCATTTCACAAATTGGTGCATCTTTGCAGATTTCAAGCTTCTAACAGGTGAGGGACCAAGAGCTAACGTCTCAAGTACTTGACAAACATAAATTGCTCGATTGGATCCTTGGTCAAGGGTAGACGTACTGGGTCATTGACTAATGGTACTACTGCATCCTATAAGCTTCATAGTTTGTCAACTCTTCAGTGTTAGTAATCTTAGTTTGTTGGTGTTCTGGAATTCAGCATTTTGTTTGAGGGATTGTGCTAAGATTTTAGTTATTTGTGTCAAGTAACAATTTAGCTTGTTTGGAAAGGTGGTAAGTACTGCTTTACCCAACTGCACATGTATTTATGTGCTTAAGCTTGCAGGCCTGTAATGAATCTGATTTCCTCTGTGAGAAAATTGTAATGTTTAAAATAAGTGACCACTCAAAATCTTTGTAATTGGCACCTTTTTATTCTTTTCCATGAAATTAATGATTCAACATTACATATATAATAAGTACATCGATTGCCAGCAAAGTTTTTGTTATGCAGATGACTGTGTAAGCACCTATGCATCATTACTTTTCTCCTCGCTTGGTTTGTTAGCACAACACAGGCTATGTGATTCTGTTTTCTGTTTTTGCTGTTTGCCATTAGATGAGGTAATTGGTTATTTTGCACAGAGAGGAGGTGCATAGTATGTTGGCTACAGATGTGCAACGACTATCGATGCCAGTGACAGATAAGTGGGACTGGAGTCGCTGCCTGCTTTTGGTTGGGGAAGGGCTGTTTGGTGCTACTAGAATAGCCTAGTTTGTTGGCTGTTTTTCTTTTCTGAACCATGGGCATGTGCTGTTTGCATTTTTTATATATGAAGCTTTTGATCTTCTTAGCTGAATTCCTTTTACCTGAATGATGCTCAACCAAGTTCTACCTATGGTTGTTTCTCAGACTAGGGCCTTGTTTAGATTGTGGTATTTTTTGAACCCGATGAATAGTATCACTTTCGTTTTATTTGACAAATATTATCCGATCGTTGACCAACTAGGTTCAAAAGATTCATCTCGTGATTTTGAACTAAACTGTGTAATTAGTTATTTTTTTACCTACATTTAATGCTCTATGCAAGCAGCTAAATATTGATGTGATGGAGAGAGAGTGAAAAAATTGTAACTTTTGGATGAATCTAAACATGGCCTAGGTGAAATTGTGCAGATGGAAGTAAGAATAGTTCTGGTCATTTTTGTGGGTTCACATTCTTCTCACCGCCGTGCTGACAACTGATTGACAGACGATGTTTCAGTTTAATATTTTGAAGCTATTGTGCTGTTCATTCGTGCTAATTATAGCCACCTGGAATTGAATATGTAGCTCTAGTTTGGATCAGTATGAGTGTATGACCCACCCTCCCGAGTGGCATCAGAATTTGGGCTAGAAGCCTAGATCAGAGGTCTGAATCTTCTAGTATGAGGCTGAGGCCGTAGTATCAGAGAAGCAGAGTTTCTGATGTTTTTGACTTCAACTGTTCCATTATGCCAACAATCCACTTTCTGCTATTTGTAAATTGAAAACATGAGAACCTGAATTTGGGATGAGTGCATTTTCGAATTGCTTCTGCACACGTGATTCAACAGTCACCAAATTTGTCCAAAATCTGAATTTCCTAGCAAACGGTTAGGAAGAAATAAAAAAGACCAAGATTGTTTTCGTGTTAATTTTGATCTCGGTTCAATAATAGCTTTTTTTAGAAAGGTTCAGCAATTTTTTTTTTTGAGGGGATTCAGCAATAATAGTTGACTAAATAAAATCTCAGTGTCTCGATCTGGGCCTTTAATGGCTCATTTTGCGGCATTTGAACCCACCTCCCGCATGGCCCAAACTGTAATCGCAACGCATCCTTTCCCAATTCTCCATTGCCGACTCTTCGGAGACATCCGATAAAATTCTCCATTGCCCAACGCCGACCAAGGCCAAACCCTAGCCGCCGGCGACGATGGCGGCGGCGCCGCCAACGCATCCGGCAGTTGAGATGGACGAGCTCGTTGAACAATTCCTCCTCCGACTCTCACCAGAGGACCCCGCGGACCTCGTCCGCGCCGCCCTCGTCAGCAAGCAATGGCACCGCGTCGTCACCGCCGCCGTCTTCCGCCGACGGTACCGTGAGTTCCACCGCTGGCCACCAATGCTGGGCTACATGCTCAACCTCCTCGATTCCACCCGCTTCGTCTCTATGTAGTCCTTTCGGCCTGCCCATGCTGACCGCCGCGATGTCGAAGCCATCCACGCAAGCCATGGCCGCGTCCTCCTCGGTTCCACTTCCACCCGGAACCGGAACTGGGACGATATCTGCCTATTCGTGTGGGATCCCATCACGGACAAGCAGTGGGAATTGCCCGTGCTGCTGTCGACCCGTGGACGGCGCATATGTGACTGGGACGCGGCCGTGGTCTGCGCCGTGGGCGACGGCTGCAGCCATCTTGACTGCCACTTCAAGGTCGTCGTTGTGGGAATATCCTCCGAAGAGCAGATGTTATCTTGTTTCTACTCGTCCGAGGCTGGTAGCTGGACTGATCCCATCTTTGCTCCTGGGGGAGGGGATGACGGCTGGAGTGATCCTATGCATGTGTGTGTCGGTCCCCGTTGGGAGTGATCTCTACTTCTGGAGAATACACGGCGATGGAGCAATAATCTTCAAGTACGACTTGCTGACAAATCGAATTTGCACGATTAGTGTACAGTGTGAAGCCCAAGCCCGACTGGCCATGGGTGGTCTGCTAATTGCAACAGAGGATGGCAGATTAGGAGTTGCCAAGGCAATCGATTCAACACTTGGCCTCTGGGTAAAGGAGCAAGGAATATGGGTTGAAAGCAGAGCCATTCAGCTTCATGATTTACTCCCACCAGAAGCCGCGGATGGCAAACCTTTTGTATGTGGCAGTGCGGAGACAGGAACTAGTGTCATTTTCTTATATACACGTGTTGGGATTTTCGCTGTCGATCTGAATTCAGGGAGGAGCAAGAAGGTAGGGAAGTGCATTGGCGCGTTTCACATTTTCCCCTATGTGAGCTTCTGCACTCCAGGTACATATTTGATCTCTTTTTTGTTTGCCTATTTGCACAATGAAAATATGGTCAATTGCATATGGGCTCAACTGCATGCTGTTATATTGTTCTTTCTTTCTTGTGGGGAAAAGAGCAATGAGTCTCTCAAAGTGACATCTCAACCTCATGTAAAAACCAGATTACTCCTACTCCTACCTATATATTACCTACATAAAAGGTTCTACCTTCATGAGCTTGTGCAGCCCAAATATTTGTCTCATGCCAATCTTTAATGATATATATGCTCCTCAATGTGGAGATGTTTCAGTTCGTCTTAATGACGTTGTGGATATGTGACCATTAGCTGGATTAAATCACCTCTTTTTTTGTTGGCCATCAGAGGCAACTTGATGGCTCTTGTGTGATTTGTGTAGACTGGTAGATGCATGTTCACTGTTACAATTGATTCCTCATATTTTTTATGTGTTTCTTATTATGCAGCACCGGGAAAAGTCTACACAGATGAGGGACCGGTTACTGGTGTTTTGGTCTCTACAAATGATGAACCAGGAGCTGGGACCAGAGCCTAGCATGTCAAGTGTATAAGAAGCTCAAACTACAAGCACATGGCCTTTTAAATCAAGAAGGAAATTACAATTACAATAACAGAACTATGGTTTTTGGTGGAATATCTTTACATGATTTTGCTGTTGTGCTTGCCTTGTTCTGAAGCCAAAATGCATTCTAGCTCCTTGGTATTGAGGAATAATTAGTAGTGCCATTTATCTCTAAAACCTGTAGCTTGCTATTAGTTTGAAGCTGTCTTGGACTCATCTGCAAGGATTGTACTCTCGCTTTGAGTTTGCGATCAAATTATGGGAATGATATTGACTCACGTGTGAAAGTATGACATGGAATTAATGCTGTGTGATTGCTGAAAATTTTCCTCTTTTACTTTCAGCGTGGAACCATATAAGGAAATTAGCTAACTTGAATCATATTTTACGAATGATTTCTTTGTTATGTTTGTAAAATAGCAAGGACTATTTTTGTATGCACTGAGCAGGCTTTTCCATACTGTTGAGTCTTTCATCCCTCCATTTCATTTACCCGCTTGCATTTGGAAAAGAAAAGGTTGTCCATATCTTGCAGACCCGGTGCTAAAGCACATTTTGAGTTCTGACCTATCTAAAGATAGGTTACCATGTGAAGGTCTCCAGGGAACATCTTGCACCTTTCAGAATGCTAGCACAGCAAAGGCAGAGGAAAATAGGCTCCCTGAGTCACAGAGAAAATGGGATATATATTATACTAAGCAGAGGGAAGGTGCTGACCACATCTTCAAGAAGTCTCTGACTTAATGACTGCTGAGAAATTACACAGTAAACAACCTCGAAATTCTACTAAAACTAACATACTTTAGCTTGCTCCAAATCCTGGAATGAATATAGTTTCTTCTATTAAAAAATATCTTGTTATTGGGAATTTGCAATTTAATGCTGCAAGGCTGATGTACCGAATACTGACTCCTGACAAGAGAAAGCACTGAGAAAAGTTGAAATGGTAGCTGCATGCTGGCACAGATATGATATTATGATTAGAGATCTGAAAAGCCGAGGAGAAATATCTTCTATGCTATTTATATGTGTGTTGTTTTCCTAAATTGTTCGTGTTTCTGTAATGGTATGTCAGTTGTATGACTATGGCTACATTCATCAGCAGCGGTGGGACTGTGTGAGGATAATTCAGTATTGCTGGATGATCCCCGCTGTTTATAATACTTGTGTTGATATTCTGATATCTAATTGTTGCCAGAGACCTGCCACGAATCATCAGTTTGGTCTCTTAAGTGATAACTGATAAGCAAGCGGAATGTAAAGCAGACTGACTGATTTGTGCCGGTTCTTATTTCTACAAGCACTGCATTAATTGTGAATGAAATTTTGAATGGTGGCAGCTAGGATCCCATATTGTATGACTTACGAGTGTGCTTTTGTGTGGAATGGAAAGAAATCTCTGAAATCTCACCATACGTACCAGCAGCAGAGAAGAGCTGGTGTGGTGCTGTTGACTCCAGCATTGACATTATGCCGCCAACTCATTTGCTGCTAACTGTAAACTCGAAACCTGATAACCTGATATGGGGATCAAGACTATCTCTAGCAATTTCCTAATTTGACGCTACATGACTTTGACATAAGAAACATTGTCTTGATTCGAGAAGACAGCTCATTTCTGAATGGCACATCACTGTTGAAATTTGATGCAACGAGTTAAACATCGCAGTCTTTTGTGTTTGTGACATGAAGCTTTTTATCTTCTTAACTGAATTTACTTTTGTACCTGAACGATGTGTCTTGTCTGTGCGTCAACCAAGTTCTACCTTTGGTTGGTTCTCAGACTGTGGATGAAGTTGTGGAGATCCAAGAACAGTGCTGCTCAATTTTGTGGGTTCATGATTTCTTTGAATGCAATGGCATGACCTCTGCCTTTCAATTATGTAAGAAGGGAAAAGGGTACACGCAAAAAGGATAGATAATTCCAAAGGGGTGGACATAGTAGCCATAGAAAGGAACTCTCTCACAGAACTGTTGATGCTGACAATCGAGAGATGATGTTTTAGTTTAACATTCTGGTTGAAGCTGATTTGCTTCTCACGTCTGCTTACTATAGCCTTTTGGAGCTGAATATGTAGCCCTAATTTGGATCAGTATGACCCAGCTCTCGAGTGGCATCACAGATCGGGGGAGCA
>CM041630.1:5673024-5692827 GCA_023333625.1 Bothriochloa decipiens
CCCCCCCCCCCCCCCCCCCCCCCCGCCGCGGGGCGCTCCGTACTGGGCGACTCGGGGGACGACTTCGCCCCCACCGCCAAAACTTCGCCGCCGCTGCCGCCCCCGGAGGCGCCCAACAAAGCTCCCCTCTACTGTCAACCTCCTCCCCTCCATTCTTTCCCCAGTCAAGCTCTGGTCTGGGTGAAGAAGGTGGCCGACGTCGGGCAAGACGACCGGAGACGGCCTGATCCGCCCTCTAGGCCCATATCAGGTGGCCTCCACCCTGGATCTGCCATGCCAGGACGGCGCCACGCCAGCCGGGGCCCTCTACGGCACACGCGCGGAAGAGGAGGAGGCGGCTGGCAGGCGGGCGCCTCCGACGTGGCGCTTGTCGTCTGGGGTCTCCGGTGACCGCCAACTGGAGGCTACTACACCGGATCTTACGTGCCCCACCCCCTTGCGGCACCTCCGGCTCTGGTGGCCCCTCAGGCCCTGTGCTGCAGGCGCCACCGCCGATCTATGTGGGCTCGCCCGTGCAAGACCTACGCCGGCCGCCAAGATCCGAGGGCAGGCCTAGTGCGCGTACATGCGCTGCTACTGGCCAGCCAGGCCCATCTCTTAGACGCCGAGGGGTGCGCCCCTGATGCTGCGGCGGTGCATGGTGGACAACTTGGCTGGCACATTGTCTGTCTCTAGAGATGCAACACATCGCATGCCTCTGGTGCAGCTCTGCTGCGCCGTCTCTCTCGATTTTGTCTCCAACAAGGTCTGGTTATGGGTCTGCTGCAGAGTGGATAGGGCGCGTAGTTCGCCTGTTGGCAAGTCGGCGGTAGGGCAGTGCACCTGGGCTTCTTCTTCGATTTCTCCGTAGGTACCCAATAACGACGAGATGCTCGCAGTTTGGTGACGGGCTTGCCCTGCGACGGTCCTGCATGCCATGCAAGCCCTCCCTTGTCTATGAGGAAGGTCGAGCGTCGGGCGGTGTGCCAGCAACGAAGAACCCTGGGTGAAAAACCCTGCCTAGCTTCTGTTGGCCAGCAGCGATGGCGCAGTCACGTCATCTACCTCCGTGGAGGCGTTGTCGAAGGTCCCGCCTTGCCACGCATGCTGTGGTCATTTGGGTGAAAAGCCCACCTGCTTTGGGCTATAACGATGACTTCTGTGGATGTCACTTCCGTGCTGAAGGAGTCGTTGTGTGCGGCCATCCTTATTTCCTATACCATCTGGAGCTCTGTTTGTTTCCCTCCTCTCCTTGGTGTGTGTTTCCCTCATCTCTTGGGTAAGACTGGCCTAACTGTTAGTCACTTATCGTTGCTTTGACAAGCGTCTTCCTCTGGCGCCTCTGCTTCGTCGGCTCTCTCCTTGATGGTGGCATAAAATCAAATACTGGGTGGAGATTCCACCACTGCCACCATTCCCCTCCATGACTTGCTCCCCGTTGGCGGCACTGAATGGTGGAACGTGGGCCCAGATGTGCTGGAGGTGCCTCTATCACTCTGAAGGAGGTCATCGTGTCTAGTGATCCAGAGCTCGTGAGTCCATCATTGCTCTTAGCTGAGTGCTGCTGGGCACAAGGGCCATGACTTGCGAGTTTGTCACTGCTTTTAGCTGAGTTGTGCCGAGCACAAGGGCCACGACTTGCGAGTTCATCACTGCTCTTAATTGTGTGGTGCCGAGCACAAGGGCCACGGTGAAACGCAAGTATGCTGCTCGGTGGGTGGCACAAGTTGACGATCGGAGGGCATCTTTCGGCTTCGTCTAGGATTACCCTTGTTGTTTGTATTGTGTGTTGTTTATGTTTCTGTGTTTTAAAATCTCTTTCTCCCTGTGTACTCCTTCAACCATCGTGGATCAGTCCCTATAATAGGTGCTTGACACGCCTCTTTCACCCACTGGCTTGCCGACATCTGTGGGAACGAAAAGTAGGTGAGGATCGGTTTGATCCCCCGAATTGACCTTAATAAATTCTAAACCTGAAAACCTGAATTTGAAAACCTGGAAACTTGCTGCACTGAATATTTTGATACCTGACCGCAGACTTATGGAGGATTTGAGTATGATTCAAGTTTTCACAGACAGTTGGAACATGTACAGACTCATGGGTCAGTTAGATATGAGCTCTGAAAGTTCCAGGGTGGAAATAGAACATTTGTTGCGTCATTATATACTTCACGTTTTTTTCACAAATGCACAAAGCGGAGGAAGATTGCAGTTGCAGGTGGGCACTGTCATTATATTCCGAATGAACAGTCTCCAAATTTGTCGAAAATCTGAATTTCCTAGCAAATGATTTTGAAAGTAAGATTTCCTAGCAAACGATTAGTAGGAAACTAAAAAGACCAAGATTGTTTTGTGTTATTTGTTTTTCGATCTGGGTTGAGCAATAGCTGACTAAATACAATTGCCTTCATTTTTGTTTTGGAACCACATAAGCACAGGGCACGGCCTGGCAGGCTCATTTTGCGGCATTTGCGCCCACCGCACCCAGGGCCCAAATTCACTTCATCACTGGTCGCCACTCCCACTCCAGCACTCGCAAATTCCCCATTCCCCATTCCCAAAGCCAACCAAACCCCGCCGGTCTCCTCCGCTTCCGACGGCCTCCTAGGCCTTGGATGTGTGGGGGACCTGCGATGCCTCGGCTAGCGGTGTAGATTAGTGTCCTTTGGTAGGGTTAGGGTTCTTGGTGGCGTCAGCTTGGTGGCGGCGGCGGCGCGGCCATGGCGGAATAAGCTTCTCCAGGTCTTTGTCCACCTCACCGTCGTTCGATTGGATGCCGGCGGGAGGCCTGTGAAGTGGTGTCGGACCGGATCTGGAGCTCCAGCTTTGGATCGAGTTGGTCAGCGTGTTTTGCACCATCTTCGGCTGATGGGGACAGCGAGGGTCTGCACGTCGTCATTGATGGTGGAGCTTGCTTTTCTTGGCGTCGTCTTCGAGGCGGAGGCAGCGACGGCGTAGAGGAATAATATCTTCCGGCCTCTCCTTCGCCCCGGTGACATGTGGCTCTGGCATCAACGGCGAAGTTGCGGATTTCTCGTTTGGAGTCTTGGGCCGATGACGCATCGGTCCACTCAGAAGGATACTGCTGTGGTTACGGGCAACACAGCAAGCTGGAGGATGGGTCAAGCTCGAGTTCTCGGCGGCAGGAGTCGTCCGCGAACTTCGTCCCGGGATCGGAGGGGCTCGAGGTGCATCCCCGACCGATGCTCTTTCAACGGTGTCTTCATCCCAGCCTCGGCGTCGGGTGTTCATTGCGGCTCATTTCAAAGCTGTGCAGTGATGGGGCTCCTCCAGATCCACGGTGGCCATCACGTCTACCTCGACGGTGGCCGATTCGTCGGTGGCGGTCGGCAGAGACTTCCAGCGGCTTCGGGTAGCACAGGGTCCTGGGTTCTTAATGTAATTTCTACTTTTTTAGGAGCCTTTGTGCAAGATGGTAGGGACTTGTAACATCCAAGATGTTAATATGTAATTAAATCTTATTTAAGTGCATTGTTAAATTAAATCTTATTTAAGTGCATTGTTAAAGCATAATCATTGAGCATCATGGCATAAATGCATTCATGTTTGAATGATATCTTTTATGTGATGTTTAGTTTTATGCATGAAATGATGATGCTTTCTATTTACTTAAAGTTTTTTTATCATTTTATGTGATTCTGCAAAAGTTTATAATAACCTAAAACTTGTTTTGTCTTCTTGTGTTTTGCTAATCTTGTGTATTAGGTTAAACCTGATATATCTCAACTAAAATAAGTTTATTTTCATAGGTTGCTTGTGCTCTTTGTTTGAAGTGTGTTTTGAACTCAAAAATCCTTATTTCAAAAGCTTGTTTTATTCCCTTTCTATATTTTAAAATCTATAAAGAATTTTGAAATGCTCTCAAAATATGGTTTGTAGATCTTGACAAGAGCTACAATAATGGTATTCAAAATTTTTCAAGTTCTACTCAACATTTTGGAGTAATTTCAAAATTTTTGTGAGTGGCAGTTCTATAATTTTGTGGAACAGTACCCGACCTACAGAGCATCGCCACCTGCGGTCGAACGTCGCCGTGCTTCTCGTCGATTCCTAGCGCGGATGCCTGCGTGGCCAGGTCCAGAATCTGCTAGCGCACCTGGAGAACTTGGCCACGACAACTTAAGCCACGCCGCCGGTGCTCTCTCTCCCATTCCCTCTCTCTCACTCTCTATCTCGCCCTCCTCGTCGCCATGGCCGAATAGGGCTGCTGCCGCCATAACCGTGGCCAAGCTCGTCGCGAGCCGCTTCCGGGTCGCTTAGGTGCCTAGGGAGGTTCACTGAACCTTTCTGCGTGCTGCGCTCTCGTTATCGCCGTTGCTCGTGCCGTCATTTGCTGTGGCAGCGGAGTCCGCCGTCGCCGTTCCATCATCGCCGTCGGTAATGCATCATCGCGAGTTCTATCCACCAACAGCATCGCCTAGTCGCATAGGTATCGTAGGGCCTAACCGCATCGCCCAAAACCTCGACACTGGCAAGTTCCCCGGTCGTCCGTGCGTCCTCTGTTATGTTTTTGCGACTAGGGACCCCAACCGGAATTCGACAAAAGACAGGGACCTAACTGCACTAGGCATGACTCAGGTGAATAGTTCCTCGAGGACCTGTTTGTGAATACTTTTCTGAATATTTAGAAATTCATATCTGGAGTTTGGTAACTCTATTTTTGGTGAACCAAATTTTGTTGTGTTCCTTGTGATGTTTAGTTTTTATTAAAAATATGAAAATGCCATGTTTTGTAGAAAAATAAATAGTTATGTTTTATGCCTTTTATTTAATGATAGAAAAGAAGAAAAATTCATATCTCTTGCTGTGTAGCTCCAAATGACTTGAAATTTTGATGAGATGTTGCTGATGAGTTTTTTATACTGTAGTTTAAATTTTAAAAATATTGGATGCCGTATGCTTTATCTTTTGATTTATCTTGTTTGTTGCTAATTAAATAGTTTATAATTATAATAAAAACGTATAAATGGAATGTGGTTTCTTTACCTTTGTATGATGTTGCTATGTCATGTTAATAGCTAATATGGCTATGTTATTTCAGAATATGTGGAGTTTTATATTTATCTTGTGTAATGCTTTTAAAATAGTTTATAATTAGTTAATTAACTAATCTTGTTATCCTTTCACCAATGCATTGCTGTGTATCATGTCATGAGTTCATCATGTTAAAGCATGCATCATTTCATTACATGTAGTTGATTCGAGAGTGAATTGGATCGTGTTGATCAACGTTCGAAAAGATGCCATCCATCATTGAAGTCAAAGTCGTGGATCTATGATGTTGGTGTCGACCATCCCTAGTGTTGGTGTCAAGTCTGACATTTGGAAACTAACTTATCTGCAACGAAGGCAAGCCCCGGATGCATTCAAACCCTACCCTTATTTTATAAAATTTTTATCGCTTCAGTTATGAAATGTTGCTTTAAGTAATAGAAGTTGCGTGCAACCCACCAATTGCATTACCTGTCTTACTTTCATATTCCTTGTTAACTGTTATTTAGAAAATGCATAGTAATGCTTAGCCCTGCTTAATTAGATAGGTTTTTAAAAAAGTAAAAGAATGAAAAAGATGAGAATGGCTTTAATTATGGCAACATGATGATAGTTAATAAATCGAGTCCGGATAAGTAACTTGTATTAGGAATGGAGTCCCTCTGTAGTGTTTCCGTCTGTTGATGCCCTAGGTCCCGTCGATGGTGAACTCATGTTTATCGAGAAACTAGAAAATCCACATGCATGAAGTGATACATAGTGGGCCAAATTCCCCACGTGTGTCATGGAGTGATTTTATAGTGGGCCAGAGTCCCCACATAGGTCATAGTGTGGTATACTGTGGGTTTAAGTTTCCACGTATATCAGTACACTAGGTCTAAGTACTCATGTGTATCATGTGGTGATATATGGCTGCGGTTGTTATCCCGGTATATCTGTGATCTGGTATGCATCGGAGTTAGAGTCTCCAGTATTCCAGTGATCTAGGTCCCAGCTGGGTATGAAAATAGATTCGAATCGCTGTTGCTTCTCGGAGAAGAAGACTCGATCAGTGTTCATCATCGTAGTAACAACTTGAATGATGATAAGGTATCAAAATGAAGTTGGTTGGAAATCTTAAGTTAGAGCAAAACAACTTTACTTTTTGTTATATCTAATGATGAGTTAAAATTTAATTCATAAGAGCTTTTCTGCAAAACTTCCTTTTTGTACGAGCCCTACCTTATCCCACTAGCCTGCATTCCTGAGTCTTCACCACACTTTTTCATCGGGTCAGTCTTGTTGAATACTTTTGTACTCAGGGTTTGTTGAACCCCTGTTGTAGGTGCTGACTGGTGTTGCTAATCAGTTCATGTCGGTGGGCTCGACGTGATCTGGTTGTCCTCTCCCAACTTAGGCACTCTACCTAAGTTGTCTTCTGTAGTTCTACTATGCTTCCGCAATTGAAGTTAAGTTTATAAAAAAATTAACTTATTCATATATTTTTTAAATTTAATTTTATTATTCTTCCGCACTCTGATATAGATTTATAATAAATATTGTAATGTTACAACTACTCCTTTGTTGATCCTGGTATGAGTTGTCAAATGTGATTTAATCGGGGTCCTTTGAGGGCACCCGACAGAGCTCTCTAAGTTATCTGGAACACATGCATGGCTGTCGGAAGTCTTTGAGACAATGACAGGTGCGTGTGGGCCATATAAATTAGGAGGTTCTGCCACAGTTTGGTATCAGAGCTCATACAATGGATCAGCTACAACATTATGTTTGAAAACTTCAAAATGAGTTTACAATATAAAAGTTTTTGAAAGTAACAAATTAAAAATAATCTTTCCTCTATCTTCTTTCTTGCTGGAAGACTTCGGGAAGAATTTGTGATGACTCAAGTAAAAAGGGTTCAAAAAGTTCTTCAACTCTTTATTGGAAGGTCAAGAGGAGAGTCAACTTCATCGATAAAGTTCTACTGAAGTACGTTTGAATGGTCCATCTTCGGAAATGAAGATAGTGTATAGTATAAAGCCCTATATATACTAACATGATGAAGACGAAGTGCTTTTAACATTGAAAGGATGTATAGGACGAGCATATCGCATATTATGCATAACATGATAATATGATAATTAAAAACTTCCTCCTTATATTCTAGGAGCAACTATTGTTCTTTGTAGCTGTTCTATCGTTGAATCTCGTCCTCTACCAGGTCTTGTTTACCAATTGATAATCTTTGATTCCATAAGTTTCTGATCCTTGGAGATTTATGGAATATACCTTGATATACATCATTACCTTAAAATCCAAACCTGGTACGAATCCTTAATTCTTTTGTTAAGTATGTGTCACACCTTGATTCTTTTCAACTCCGACACATGCTACCTCCTTGATGTCATGTGGCGATGAATAACTTACTCGAATATCACTTTAATTGTGTTCTCTAAGGTGTCATGATCCTTGACATGGAAATATCGTCGAAGCCTGGAGTCTCCTGTGGCTCACGACCATAAGGAAATACAATTGGGCGTTCGCCGTTACCCAAGTCTATATCATGATCCTTTATAGTTCACAATAAGGTTGTTTTCATTCTTTGCTCATGTTACTCTCTTGACCTTGATATCCGACAAATATTGTTTGAGAGTTACTTTGATTGTGTTGTATAGTGGTGTCACGATCCGTGACTATGGTGTCGTGTCAACCTGGGATCTCCTGTGATTCGCGATCACATGAATTTTTGCCAAGGCATGCACTGGTATCGTAGTCAGTGCTCCTGAACCATTATCGCTTATAATTTATGTTCTTACTCCTTAAACACTTTCGAGGGATTCAAAGTGGTCTTTTGAGTTCCTAAATACCTTGTGATGGTGACCAACTTCTGATCTCGGTTACTGGCTCAATATTTTAAGACATGGGTTACTACTGTTGTGCTTTATAGTGGAGCCGTGCTTCGTAACCTGGTGCCACGATGGAACTTAGAGTCTCTTATGTGACCCGGGCACACAAGTTTCTACTGGGTGCGCGCAGGTATATAGGTTTGTGGGCATGAGCTACTATAGCTTCGCAACTAATGAACCCTACTCTTTGAACATATCCTGGAAATCCTTTGTTGATCCTGGTATGAGTTGTCAAATGTGGTTTAATCGGGGTCCTTTCAGGGCACCCGATAGGGCTTTCTAAGTTATCTGGAACACATGCATGGCTGCCGAAAGTCTTTGCGACAATGACAGGTGCATGTGGGCCATATAATTTAGGAGGTTCTTCCACAGGACTACTGACTACTGTTTGTTTATCCTTACCCAGCATATCTATCTTCGTATGCGTACATGTACGTCTTCCTTAACCAGTAATACAGGTATGTTTTCTCAAGAAAAAACCCAACCAAACCCTATCCGCCGACCATGGCAGCGCCGCTGTCTCCGCATCCGGCGGTTGAGATGGACGAGCTCATCGAATGGTACCTCCTCCGCCTCTCACCGGTGGACCCCGTGGACCTCGCCGGCGCTGATCTCGTCAGCAGGCAGTGGCACCGCGCGTCATCGCCGCCGTCTTCCGCCGTAGGTACATTGAGTTCCACCGCTCGCCACCATTGCTGGGCTATATCACGGACCTCAATGGTTCCATCCGCTTCATCTCTAAGTCATCATCATTTCGCCCGCGCCATGCTCACCGCTGCAATGTGGAAGCCGTCCACTCAAGCCATGGCCAGATCCTCCTCCGTTACACCCGGGACTTTGAGTTCAGGGAGTTGGAGGATCTCTACTTATTCGTGTGGGATCCTATCACCTACGAGGAGTGGGAACTGCCCGTACTGTCGTCGACCCCGGGCTCGGAGATATCTAACTGGGACGCTGCCTTGGTCTGTGCCGTTGGCGACGGCTGCAGCCATCTCAACTGTCACTGCTTCAAGGTCGTCTTAGGAATGTCCCGAGAGCGGATGTTCTTTTGTTTCTACTCATCGGAGGCTGATAGCTGGAGTGATCGCATCTTTGTTTCTGGGGGAGGCTCTGGGTATGTTAAGATAGGGTGTGTCCTCGTTCGGAATGCATTTTATTTCAGAAGGCAAATCAGCAATGGAGGGGTAACACTCGTCAAGTATGACTTGCCTACACATCAAATGTCTATGATTAGCCTACAACTACAATGTGAAGTTGATCTGGACAAAGGCAGTCAGCTAATTGTTACAGAGGATGGCAGGCTAGGAGTTGCCATCATAAACAATTCAACACTTCGCCTATGGCTAAGGGAGGAAGGAAGATTGGCAGAAAGTAGAGTCATTCAGCTTCATGGTCTACTCCCAGATGATGCCCTGCGTGGTACACTACCCCCATCTGAAGCACCTCGGGTGGCTGCCTTTGCAGATGCTAGAGCTGGTGGTTTCATTTTCTTACAGACATGTGTTGGGTATTTCACTATCGATTTGAATTCAGGGAGGAGCAACAAGGTAGGGGAGTACTTAGGCTTGATCCAAGCGCGCCTTCCGGCTACGTACGTCAAACGAGCACATATCCCGACATCTTATCCTGTAAGCAACTTTTTCACACCATAACAGATTGGATCTCAACGTAACCACTATAACCAATTAAATACCCAGGAAATCACAGATCCTAGGAAAATGACACTAGGTATTCACAAGATCATGACAAAAATCACATATTTCTAAAATTGAAGCATTCATATCGAGGCAAGAGTATCAATAGGAACAGGTGTTTGAAGTCAAATTAACATGTTCCATGTTTCTTCCCTTCGTATCTACTCCCAAGGTTCTTCCCTTTTCTATTCTTACTACTCTTCTTTCCTTGATACCTTGTGATGGGTTTTTCTACACATTTAGAAAAGGCACAAATTGGTAGTTGACTACATATCTTCGATTGCTATAGGAAGTCACAAATTTGCTAGAAATTCACAAAGATTGCTAGATATTCACATATTGCTAGGTACATGTCTTCATATCTTCAGATCTACTGGTGCCTTCTCATTGCTGTCCAACATGTAGGAAAAAAAAGAGCATTAGTGCATATTAGAGCTATGATGGTTCAAATGAACAAGCAATGTGCATGTTAGAGATATGATTGTTAAAGTAATTGACAACCATTCCAAATTCAAATGCTAGTGGGTCAATTATTACTCAACCAGGTTGGCCTATTTCCATTTAGTCTAAACCGCAATAAAAAAAATTTTTATAACCGACCCATAGTCTATACTTGTTTCAACTATCTTTTGAAAACATGAACCAGAATGATATTGAATCTTCCATCCTTCTGCGGGATATCATCACATTCAGGTTTTTAGTCTGGAATTTTCAAGTTTCCAGTAGGAAACAATAGGATTTTTTTAGTGAAATCCCAAAATTTAGGCTCTTAGGAGGTTGCGAATTTAGAAATGGCGGCAAGTGGGTTGCTGCCCTAATGGATCTGTCCAAGTCAAAAACATCAAAATCTCTACTCCTATGGTACTATGTCCCTAGCCTGACAATAGCAAATTCAGCCTTCCGTAGGCAAATGATAATGCATTTCAATGGAACTGTCAAGGAGGAAGAAGTCCACACTACAAGTGCATTCAAAAAGGAAGCCAAACAAATGCAGCGCTTATGGCTCGACATAGCACAATACAACAATGTTCAGGAAAAAGAGAAGTACTGACGAGAAGTGATAAGGGGAGAGGTGACGACAGGGAGGAAGGATTCTAGGACTTAGTTTTCAATAAATAATTTTTATAATTTGCAGAGATGGTGCTTAATATGTTTTTTCATTTTCTTAAGTTAATGAAAAATGGTTGCTGAAATTTTTTTATTTGCAAAATAAGGATAAAGATTAAGTTTGCTCACTATTGGATTCCCATTTTGGTTTTATTTCATATGTCTGACACATAGTGTTCTCTAAAAATGGTTCTCAGCCTATGTAGTGTATATATCAGACTTTATATGTTTGTTATCTTAAGGTACCCGCAAGGGACATCATAAATGCTTTCTTTTTTGTACATAAATGCCTCTTGCATTATACTAAATTGCTAGTCTTTTATTCCCACGTGCCTGGCGCAGCTTTAACTTCTCCCACCATTTTGTTTGATTCTCGGGTAGTTTTTCCTCCATAGAGTTTTAGTGCCCTCCATTATTTTGTTGCAGCTTTTTCTTAGCCTTTAGTCTCCGAAACTCCTCATCGAGTCCATTACCTCAAATCTTTTCCCCCTCAGGTTTAGGACCAGCAAGTAGTAGTGTCCCGCTGTCTCTGATCCCTTGTTTCCCATGGCCACAACGCCTATGTTGTTTTTTGTTCACATCTTGTTAGTAACACAACAAATATAAATATTCTGAATTTTAGGAAAGCATTCATATGTGTGAACACACCATCTGGTGGTCGAGGTTGTTATCAGCACGCCTGAATACGTGAGTCACCTGATTCCTATCAACATGGCACGATTGGAGAAATGTCTACCAAAAATTGAAGAAATGCGAAAACACAATTACAAAATTAGTAATGGGCAAATGTTAAAAAAGTTGACTGTGAATGAAGAACTTTTAAAGAAAAGTAGAAAGTTATAGCTAGCTAAATTATACAACCTAAGGTAGTGGACCAGTCGTAACACGTACTATATTAAAAAAGAATGTAGTTAGAATCCGACCGTGACTGCTAATGGAAGCACATGCTTGATGGGCTTGTCCTGGGTTTTTGCTCTGCTAATTCCTTCAATCGCTATCTCTGCAACAGTATTATGTAGGTGGCCTCCTGGTTGCAGCCGCAGAACAAAAATGGTGTCAGACAAAGTTGGCAGGCTATAATCCGTAAAATGTTTAGCTTGAACAGAATAAATGCTCAGACAAAATAAATAAACTGCTTAGCCATAACTAAATAAATGCTAGACCAAAAAAACTGTGGGAGAAGAGAATATTAGTGCTTGTCTTTTCACATGTGAGAGATGGATTGGCATTGGCAATGCTCAGATTTAGCGTCATCCTCTCCATGTTGGTCTTGGACTCAATACACAGGTGAACAATAAGCTCACCAGCACCACCCCACACTCACGACAAGATGTAGAAGAAAGGATGAGAACAGAGGATGCACACGCAAACAAGCAGCAGCACAACAACTCTAAATGTGCAGCAAAATTGACCTAAGCTGACAGGTCTTAGAGTTTGTTCAGTTCAGGATAACACCACAAAATTCGAAATAACTACTGGACAGTGGGGCTGGGAGGGGGCTTCACCCTGGTGGCACATTTGCTTGTCTAGTGGTTGCGACTCCTAATCGCAGCATAAACACGGAGTCGCGCAGCGTAGGGACAGAGGAAAATTGAGAGCAACTTGGGAATCGATGACGAAACAGATAAAACCCAAGTAAACTGCTTAAGCTACTAAATTGCCAAGCTAGAATTGAAAAATTGCTAAGGCGCAATAAGTAAACTGCTTAGCTTGAACTGAAAAATGCTACTGCTACAGTACTAGTAGTTGTAGCAAGCAACACTACCGCTGAAGTTATAATTGCTACACAATAAGCCAACATTGAACAAAGATTGAACCATAATAAGTAGCTAAATCTTCAGTAGGTGTTGCAGGCAAGCAAATGCAACGGACCATCTCTGATTTCGCCTACCATGAGTCCTAAACAATTAGCTAGTATGTGCCTCCGAATTCTTTTTCTGACATGCTACTATAAATGTGCTTATTACTAGTTTTATGTTCACTTAGGGAACCCAATTTCCTGTATCTTATCGCACTGAGATTTAGTCAAATAAATTCTTGTACAGCTTAACAAGCCAGGAGGTGAAGCACCGTTCCTTTTGCCGTCAACATTGCATGTACCTTGAATAGAATAAAATGTAAAATGCTTAAGAAAATATAGAAAAATGCTACATGAGACTCACAAAAATGCTATACGGGGCACACATAAATGCCAGAAAAATATACAACATATATAATTTCAAAATAGCATGAGTATGTTCATACCTGATTGGAAGAAGATGCATGTTGCCCCGAAGTCCTTTAGCCATTTTCCTGCATATAATGAAAAAATGTGATAATTGCAGACAGTGTTGACGATGAAAGGTAACAAGAAGTGGATAAACGAGTAGATCAATTCACATGGAGTATTACAAGTTGTGCACTTGTAACAATGCAGAAAATGGAGTAACTTTTTTGGCAGATGGTGCAACCAATCGTGCCAGGTTGATAGGAATCAGATGACTCGCGTATTCAGGCGTGCTGATAACAACCTCGACCACCGTCAGATGGTGTGTTCACACATATGAATGCTTTTCTAAAATTCAGAATATTTAGATTTGTTGTGTTACTAACGAGATGTGAACAAAAAACAACACAGGCGTTGTGGCCATGAGAAACAAGATATCAGAGACAGCGGGACACTACTACTTGCTGGTTCTAAACCTAAGGGGGAAAAGATTCGAGGTGATGGACTCGATGAGGAGTTTCAGAGACTAAAGGCTAAGAAAAAGCTGCAACAAAATCATGGAGGGCACTAAAACTCTATGGAGGAAAAACTACCCGAGAATCAAACAAAATGGTGGGAGAAGTTAAAGCTGTGCTAGGTATGTGGGAATAAAAGACTAGCAATTTAGTATAATGCAAGAGGCATTTACGTACAAAAAAGAAAGCATTTATGATGTCCGTTGCGGGTATCTTAAGATAACAAATATATAAAGTCTGATATATACACTACATTGGCTGAGAATCATTTTTAGAGAACACTATGTGTCAGACATATGAAATAAAACCAAAATGGGAATCCAATAGTGAGCAAACTTAATCTTTATCCTTATTTTGCAAATAAAAAAATTGCAGCAACCATTTCAATAAATGAATATGTAGTGGTCCCTATTCTTGAAGCCACTGAAAATGAAGGATTAGAATCAGTGAGACACTACGACTTGCTAGTTCTAACTAAGGAGCAACAGATTCGAGAGAACACTACCCAAATACAACGATGGGAATAGCAACTATACGAGGGACAATTGTCTGATGCCACCAAAAGTTGAAACAAAATGGAGGACAAGTTAAAGCTAGGCTAGGTACGAGTGCCCAACTATCTTAAATTTATTCTGCTATGGAAGGCATTTATGTATGAAACAAAAAGCATTTCTGGTGTGTAGTGCGTGTATTAATGTACAAGGAAAAAGAATTTTTGAATCTATATTTTCTAGGTAGGCCTAGAAGCATTGTTAGAAATAAGGATGACAATGCATTGAACAAGCACTAACTATCGCAGTAGATGGAGTCATGTAACAGTTCCTAATTACAAAGCAGGCGGTTGAACATGAAATCAACATTTGCTAATACCAAACGCAAAAGAAACCCATAGATATAATACCAATATCAAAAGAACCACACAAATGCTCGATTGTCCGTATAAAATTAGAAAAAACCACTAAAGTATCAAATGCTCAATTGTCCGTATAAAATTAGAAAAAACCACTAAAGTATAAAAGGAAACTACTTAATTATTACAGAAAAAAATACTAGTTCTTATACTATGAAATGCTTTATTTTGGTTGAAAAAAATGCTCAACTGATATCTCTCCTATTATATTTATGGCATACTAGCATATAAATTCTACTATTTTGTTGGAGCTGTAAGCATATAGTTAAGCCAGCAATACTCTCTCATGATAATCTAGTTTCTAGCAACCCTAAAAAAATCAGTAAACTTCCATGAAACATTGGCGGTGAGATGATAGGATACTAATATTCCTTCTAGCTACCAACTTGAATGAACAGATATATTGTTTTCTCAAACACTATTTGGGATTTGTATTTGGGATTTTGGTAATGTATACAGCAAAACTACATCTGAAATCTGAACTTTGCTTTAAGTAGATTATCTACATTTGGTGAACGTAATTTCAGCAACCAGGATGAATGATTTCCATGCCTAACCACACTGTCTCAAACCTCCTGCTAGTTGTTTCATGCAGCAGGAAACTCTTCATCTCTTCCAATTCTATTTTGTTGTGCATACCCACAATGGATCCAATGTGAGCAAGGAGTTGCACAACTAGTAGCCAGAAGAAATGCACAACTACGGCTTGTCCTATATATTTGAGATAGTATAGTTTAATTTCAACTTTATTTTGGCATGTTCTTACTTTCCAATGCAATTTGTGATGCATTCAGATTTCAGTCAACACTCAACATGGTCAACAGCGCTAAGAAAGAGTAGTCATGGTTGCCGGCGCTGAGCTGCATCTGCATACCATTGGCATTGGCACGCACGTACGACATGAAGGAGGCATTGTTGGACCCAAGAACTAATATGAGACGCAGTCACATAGTCTGTCGCACCGAGAACGCACAGCTCTGCACGCTAGCACACTGACCCGGTGGTGGGGGTCACCAATGACAGCTCCCAAATTCTGACCACACCATGAATCCATAAGAAGCACACATAATCCCAAACACGTTTGCTCTGACAATAGTCATCCTCCCAACATGGGGTCGCAAACAAGCTGATTTTGCTAGTAGTGGGGAAACCTTCCTGACGGGGAGCGTGAAGAGCGAGAGGCCGACGACGACAAGGATGGCGGTGCCAGCAGGGCAGATGAGCGAGGGCCACCATGAGCACCCAAGGACGCGAGCGGCCTCCTGCGCCAAAGGCCTGAACGCGCGTAGGGGTAGGACAGCCCGGCGTAGCTGACGAGCACACCCACCTCGAGGCCCCAGATGGAGTCCTTGAAGGCCCCCACGCCGGCCTCGCTGGAAAGGGAAGACGCTGCACAGTCCGCGAGGGGAAGACGCAGTTGCGCCGTCGATAGATGGAGTGGATAGGGGAGGGGGAGCGCGGACGGGGGAGGAGTAGCCGCCGACACCGAAGAGACGACCCGCAACTGCGACGGTGACAGGATGGTGCTCGTCGGGGCTAGGGTTATCGATGAAACTAGATCGGGCTCGGAGGAGAGGGGTGTGGAGGAAGGTGGGGGAGTAGAGGAGGGAGAGGCGGGTAAGGGAGGCGCCGGTGCCGTCAACGGAGGGGTGGCCGGCGGCGAGGTGGAGCCGTCGGGCTAGTGTTGGAGGCGGCGAGATCGAGTGTGCTGTGAAATGGATTGGGGATAAGAATGAAATGGAGACGGGAAAGGGAAAGAAGACCCGAAATACTGAGTGAGAGGATGAGGCCTGGAGTGGCGGCCGTGGGATCGGACGGTAGGGAGCCGTGCGCAGGCCGTAGCGCTAACGCGCGCACACGCAGAAACTAGCATTTAGGTTACTTTATTAGCCCTAAAACTGCGGACGTTGTTGCCTCTTTGGGCCTGATCTTCTGTTGCATGGCACGCAATCCGTGTCCATGGAGATCGAGACGGCGGCGGCGGCTATACCCGACGACTTGCTCTCTGTCGTCCTCGGCTGTCTGCCGGCGCGCAGCCTCGTGACGTCGCATGGCGTCTGTAAGGCATGGCAGGACCTCATCGACGAGTGCAAGCTGCTGCTTCGTTTCCTCCCGCACCCGGTGCGCGAACTCTACATCAGCTACCAGTGCTATGGCAAATCCCACTTCTTCTCCCGGCCGACGTCGATCGACGTCGTCGCTGGAATACGACGGCCCCCGCCGGATCGACGGCGAGTTTAATTTTGTCCAGCGACAACGCGCTCGCTGGTACAGAGTCCTGGATCACTGCAACGGCCTCCTCCTCCTCTTCATGGGGAGCCATGGGAATGTGCTGCACGTGTGCAATCCCACTACGTGCTATGCCTTCAACTACGTTGCCTTGTTCTGGGGCCGCCGCCGTGCATTCCTCCGGCCTGTTCGACCTTTTTGTGTCAACAGAGTACAAGGTTCTGTTGTCGCCGGAGGAGGCAGGGAAGAAGCAGGTGGTGAACGACAACACAAGCCGCATGATGGAGTGGCCGCCGTCGCGATGGGCAACGTGGCATGAGTTCTCGTCGAGCACCGAGATGTGGGTGGAGAAGGTTTTCGTCCGAGAGGACAGCTGGTGACTTGCTGCTGAACGAATGGGCCTTCGCTTATGGCGAGCCCCCATGGCGCTATGCTGCATACTGGCAGGGTGCACTCTACATACACTGCCCTGGTGAATACGTATCAAGGTACCCAAATAAATAAATCTCCAACCTCCGATCCGTTGATCAATAATCTATTTTTTGAAACATTGACCCATATAGTGGTTTTTTAATCTATATGCTGTGATACTTTTGTAGATTTTCTTTGCTGGATGGTAAGTACAGAGTGATCAAATCGCCGATACAACTTGCTGAGTGCAAGATCGACAATGTACAAACATTTCTAGGTAGATCGGAGAAGGGGGTATACATTGCAGCTTTGGCTAGGAAAGGTTTGGGCAAAGGGGTATACATTGCAGCTTTGGCTAGAGGTTTGGGCAAACTTCGAGTTTGGATTCTCAGCGAATCCAGTGGCCATACGGAGTGGGTGCCAAAGGAACAAAGCAACCTCAAGATCAATACATCCTCAAGGTGGTCAGAAAACAATAAATTCGAAGAACCAAAATACTGGATTTTAGATCATGATGATGGAAGGAAGAACGAAGACGTATCACTACTAGATCAAAATCTTTGCTGGAACTCTGACGACGACAATGTTGATGATATTCCATATGTCACATTCCTTGGATTTCATCCCTACATAGAGGTTATCTTCTTGTGTTACAACCGTAATGTGGTGGCTTTCCATTTGAACATACCTAAGATTCAGTATTTAGGAACAGTACACCCCAAAAATACCTATACTCGTGGCATTCGTGAGTCATTTGTGTATACACCCTGCTTAATTAATTGGAGATTAGCAGCAGACATTTGTCTGAGTGGTCAACATTTTGTTGTTTGGAATAGTTCTTGCTTTCACTCTTGTTGATATTATCAATCAAGTTCTTTTATCCTGTTAGTTCTTCAATGTAATTGGTAACTGGAACCCTACTCTGTAATTTATTTTTCTTACTAAATTACTCACTACTGCAGACGGGGACTTTGCCATGTGCAATTGCACACGGTAAAGGCAGGATTGCACACGGCAAAATATATAGAAACTTTGCCGTGTGCGTGGCTTGGCACACGGTAAAGTTTTTTCTCCCGTCACGTCAGCGATCGTTAACTAATATTTTGCCGTGTGTCAACACTGCACACGGCAAAATTTTTTAATATTTTACCGTGTGGCAGCCAAGGCACACGGCAAAGTTTTCTAATGTTTTGCCGTGTGCCAACCAAGACACACGGCAAAGTTTTCTAATATTTTGCCGTGTGGCATCCAAGGCACACGGCAAAGTTTTTTAATATTTTGCCGTATGCCAACCAAGACACACGGCAAAGTTTTCTAATATTTTGCCGTGTGCCAACGAAGACACACGGCAAAGTTTTCTAATATTTTGCCGTGTGCTTCCCCAAAGGCACACGGCAAAATTGTTTTTTATTTTCTTATATATATTTATATATATATGTACATCAATAATGATATATATATAAGCAACATGTATTATATATCAAAAGCACACACATATATCAGAAATCCATCGATAATCCACCAAAGTTCAACATCACAACTTCATTATTAAGTCCATCAAAGTTCAACATCACAAGTTTATTATTACATATTGAACATCAAACAGTTCTACATCCCTACTACGGTGGCGACGGAGATTGCAACTGTGGCCTCGATGGTGGACCGGATTGCGGTGAAGGGTTGAAGGCATCAGCCGCCGGTGACACCGTTGCGGGAAAGTTTGAACCCGTCAAAGGAGGCTGCACAAAAGAGAAGAGATTGCATGTGTTAGACTCAAAATTGAAAATTTCGACAGCAGCTCCCCTGCACCGGGAGGTTTCCAACCTGCAAGAAACAATGGCAAGAAGGCCGACAATCCCAACAGCACGAAGGCCGACAATCACAACAGCACATAGGCCAAAAATCACAACAGCACGAAGGCCAACAATCCCAACAACATGAAGGCAAAATCATGCATACCTGCATCCGTATCTCTTTCGGACGAGAGATGCCTAACTGGGTTACGCGCAGACTATGACAAACATACGGAAAGAGAGGTTATACCTAGGGTCGCCTAGGTGCTCCGATTCGCCTCCGATAGGTCGTGCACTGCAAAAGAAGAAACACACCACTATACGATGAAAATTTCGACAGAACCTCCCTTGTACGGGTAGGTTTCAAAACCTGCAAAAAAAACCGACACGATGGCCGACGTCCACATTAAAGGCATGATGGCCCACACATCCACAATTCCGACACGAAGGCCGCCAACACATAAACGTCACCATGGCCAACACCCTGAACCTTTACCTTCTTCTCCGGCGATGAAGGGGGACGAACTCTTGATGCGCAACGAGGATCGGTGGACGAACGTGGATGGTCGATGCACTCTGTCCTCTTCTCCTCCTTGATCCCTTCTTCTTCTCCTTCCTCTTCGCCTCCTCCCTTCTCCTTCTTCTCCTTCTCCTCTCCTCCCTTCTTCTTCTCTTCTCCTCCTCCCTTCTCTTTTTTCTTCTTCTCTTCTCCTCCCTTCTTCTCTTCTCCTCCCTTCTTTTTCTTCTTCTTCTCTTCTCCTTCCTCCCTTCTTCTTCTCTTCTCCTCCTCCCTTCTCTTTCTTCTACTTATCTTCTACTCCTCTGTGTTTTCTGTTGGGGGCCGACCGGGCTGAGGAGGCTGGTGGGGCGAGGACTGGTGGGGCGGTGGCGGGGCCGACGGGAGGCGCCGGTGGCCGGGGCCGGGAGCTGCGGCCGGCGCCCAAGCCAAGCCGGGCCGGGCCAGCGGCCACGCCGACGCGGGTGACGGCTAGGGCGGCCGCTGGCAGGGCCGGGGACGGGGGCTGGGGCGGCGCCGGTGGCGGCCGCGGGCGGCCGGGCCG
>CM041630.1:5693227-5708338 GCA_023333625.1 Bothriochloa decipiens
CCCAGACATCTCCACATGTAATTACACATGTGTAGCCTAGCATTACATGTGGAGATGTCTGGGTTTTATACATCGAACGTCACAACTTACTCGAAATCTTCTCAATCTTTTGTCGTAGACTACACATGCAATGACATGATAACTCGCCAAGTTTTGTGAATTTTGGCCTCGTTTGGATTTTATATGATTCTAAATCACTTTTTCCGCACGTGTCTCGACATGTTACGTCAACTAGATAGTCAAGATTTCATGCGACCTCCTGGACACGACCAAAACATACACCAACAATCATGAATATCATTTTTTAAAAGATCAAATTTTATTATTCCATGTAGCTGCAGTTCATATTTGAAATATTTCGAAAAAATCAATAAAATGAAATAAATTAATTAAATATATTAAAAAAAGTCAAAAATGGATCATTTTTAAAAAATAAGTCATACATACTGTGACAAAGCTTCAAAAAAAATTTAGAACTAAAATAAAATTTTTTTTTTACCGTGTGCAATTAAAAACACACGGCAAAATATTATATTTTGCCGTGTGTTTTTTACTGCACACTACAAAATATTTATTTTACCGTGTGTTTTGGCGTGGCACACGGCAAAGTTCGACGGCGGGTGGACACCGTAACGGCACGGCCAACTTTGCCGTGTGGCTTGGCATTGCACATGGCAAAATATTTATTTTGTCGTGTGCAATTCGAAGCACACGGCAAAATAAACTTTGCCGTGTGCAATACACACGGTAAAACGTCTTTGCCGTGTGCAGTATTTTACCGTGTGTCACGCACGGTAAAATTTAACTTTGCCGTATGTCATGATAAATTACACACGACAAAGTTTAAGATACACGGCAAAATCCAGTTTTCCAGCGGTGACTGCTGTGTCTTGAAACATTTTTGTCAAGAAGAGCGGCTACTTTAAAATGTTAGATAAACTACAACTTGCGGAGTGCAAGAGTGATGATGTGAAGTCTTCTCTACTTGCGGACCGTGGCCGTGCGGCCCTGCGTGGCCGCACCCTCACTCACCAGGCGATCTCCCACAGCTGCACCGGTTGCTGCAATGCCGCCCGAGGGTCGCCCGACCGTCAGCAAGGTGTTCGGGAGGAGCAATCGAGTGACCGAGCTGTGAGTTGCGGATTGGCATGGTGTCCCACATGCAACAGCAGCCCTGTGCCTTTGCACGTTGCTTGGCCACTCGACCAGGAGCTGCAGACCCTGTTGCGATGGAGGGAGAAGACGAGGCGGTCCGCGAGGAGGGTGAGGACTCCTCATGAATTTCAATTGCGCTCGTATTTATCACTGTAGGACTTGGGTTCAAGCTTTCCCTAGCCCGTTTTCATCGATGGACTCCTGACGTCTACGAAGACATTGGGTTCGACTGCTGCCACAAACAAATCTTCATGGATTTGTGATGTATTTGAGTCTAGTATACATAGAAAATATAAAATACCGCACAAAAATAATGAAATAAATTATAAATAATAAATTGCAAAAAAGAGATCGCTGGTTTGTGGAAGCTACCGGCAGTTGTGACACCCACGACGCTGCCGGCTTATGTAATGAACCGGCATTGTTGGCTAACTCAACACTGCTGGTTGCTTTCACAGACTAGTAGTAATGTGATAAAAAAATACCACTGTCAGCTCGAGTGATGAACCGGCAGTGGTGCCCAAACCAACAGTGCTGGTTTCGACCACAAACCGAAAGTAGGCACGGGAACAGCAGTGCTAGCAGCGTGTTACGAATCTGCAGTGTTGTTGCCTGACACTACGAAAAACTTAGTTTGCCGAGTGCCATAGACTTTGCCGAGTGTCAAAACACGAACACTTGGCAACCAGACTTTGCCGAGTGCTGTACTCGGTAAAGATTTGCACTCGGCTAATCAGGTCTTTGCCGAGTGCCAGACTGAGGCACTCGGGAAAGCAAGCCTTTGCCAATTGCCACTGTGGCACTCGACAAAGGTCCTCTTTGGCGAGTGTCAGGTTTGACACTCGCCAAAGATTTAGTTTTTTTTAATTTTAATTTTAAAATTTTTCTATAGTCCTTATATATTGTATTGAAGCATATTTTCAAATTTAAAATATTTTTATAACTTTTTGCTATATTTTTTGAATTAATTTTGTTTACTTGAATTTTTCTCCAAAAAATAAATTTAAATTGCAGGTGTATGAAATAATGAAATATAGTCATTTGAAAAATAATATTCATGTTAGAGAGTGTATTTTGAGGCCCTATCTAGGAACTCACGTAAAATTTTAAACTCCTTGTTCACGAAACATACCATCCAATTGCGGGAGAAATATTTTTTAATTATATAAAATACAAACGAAGTCCAAAAATCACGAAACTTGGCGAGTTGTCATCTCATCGCATGTGGAGACTGTGGTAAAAAATTGAGAATATTTTAAGCAACTTGTAACGTCGGATGCCGAGTGTGCAGCAGGCTTTGCTGAGTGCTGCCGGCACTCGGTAAAGAACGTGTTCCCTGTAGTGTCAGTAGTGTCAGTTGATCACATGTACAATTAGTGTTGGCTACATCTAGCAATGAATCGGTGGTGAAGGTTGTGATCATTGTTGGTTTATAAGAACCGTCACTAGTGTGAGCCCCCATTAGTGCTGATTTAGTTGCGCCAGTTCAAAATCCGGCAATAAAGGAGGCGAGGGTTGAAACAACAATGATTTGACCTAAATCCAGCCAAGGTCGAGGTTGAGGTGGAACCAGAGATGTGTCCAGGATTGGTATCGGCAAGAAGAGGAAAACAAATCGTATTATTCCTAAGCATCTCCATTTGTCAATTTAACACTTGCTATATCTTGTGTTTCACTTCCACTTTTGCCATAATATGTGTGATTGCATAGTTTTGCCATAATTTGTGTGATTGTACCATGTGAATGCCATGAGAATTTGCTGCCTTTTGGTTCTTGTGATCCAATGGAAGTACTGTCCAGTGGGAAGTTACCCACCAGCTTCAAATCGTGGTACTTAGCCTTGAGCAACGGGCCGGCTGGCACAGCACGGCACGGTCCCGTGCTAGGAACGCCTGATAGGGCACGGGCCTTTATGGCCCGTGGGCCACAGGGCCGTGCCTCCACAGGCCATCGTGCCTACTCGATGGCCCAGGCACGGCACGTGGGCCGCTTTACGTGCTGGGCCATCCTACGAAGCACGATGACTCTAGTAGGCTGGGCCGACCCATGGGCCACTTCAGCCGTGGAAGAAAGGACGGGGAGAGCCAGAGGAGGCCGCCGTCAGCTGCATCGGGCCATCCCGGACGCTGAGAGAGGGGATGCTGCCAGCGTGAGCTCCCACGCTGAGAGAGGGAAGGGAGGTGGTGGTGGTGACGACACATTGGGAGATAGGAAATTGGATCTGTGTGGGGGCATGGGGGAGGAGCAAGTAGCGGTACATGTGGTGGCTGCGGTGGCCGTTGGAGTTGGCCGACTCAGTGGGCTGGCTAGGGTGGAGTGTGGCTCGTGACTTCGCGATGACTCGCAACGACGACAACAGCAAGAAAAGAAGCAGTGGAGATGGAGTGCGGTGGTCGGTGGGGGGTGGCGAGGGGGAGGGGAAATTGTTAGCTTGTTAGGGTTACAATAGGTCTTACCTCTAGTAGGCCAATGTAGCAATGGGCTTTTAGCAGGCTTTGGTCACGGGCCACTATGAGGCTTGTGTTGATTTTTTGTACCGGGTTGTGCCGCCCGCGGGCCGAGGTGGCAGCCCAAGCATGGCTAGCTATGGGATCCAGTCTGTTATGTGCATAGTTACGGATAGCCTGCCAAGGGAGCAGTGGGCTTTTAGCAGGCTTTGGTGTCACCGACCAGTAACGGGCCTGTGATGGTTTTTTGTGCCGGGCTATGCCGTCCTCCGGGCCAAGGTGGTAGCCTAAGCACGGCCTCCTATGGGCTCTGGGCCGGCACGGGCACGGTTAGGGACCGGGCCATGCTGTGCTTGGGCCGAGTCCAATCGCCGGGCTTTATGCCGGCCCTCTGGCCCACGTGCTGCATGGTTAAGTTTAGTGGTACTCACTCCTTTTTCTCGGATTTTCTCACGATTTACTGACGCTATGTATTAATTGGTAGGCGACGTCCCCGTTGGAAGTGACGTACCTGTGTTGACTTGGTGAACTTGCTGCCGAGTCAAACGGTCCGATTTTAATATATACTCCTTCCGTTTCAAATTGTAGTTCGTTTTGACTTTTTTGATGCATGTATTTTGCTATGTACCTAGATAAATAATATGTCTAGATACATAACAAAATGTATGCACCGAAAAAGTCAAAATGAACTATAATTTGGAACGGAGGGAGTATCGTGCAACTCAAACGGTCATATGTCTATTTCAATTTTTAGCTGATCAGTCAAAGGTAGCTGGATAGCAAAAGGTATGTATATATAGTCTTTTGCAACAAATCCCGACTAGCCAGTATCCATATCGAACCACCACATTAATTGTAGTAATACATAATTAATTATTTTTTCCCTGAGACTCCGGGACGTGGTTGCGCTTGATCTTGCATTGTATGCATGCAATCCACGCCCATGGAGACGGCGGCGGCGGCTCTACCCGACGACTTGCTCGCTGGTGTCTTCGGCCTCCTCCCGGCCCGCAGCCTCACAGCGTCGCGTGGCGAGACCTCATCGACGAGCGTCTGCTGCTCCGGTTTCGGCGCCTCCTCCCACACTCGGTGCGTGGTCTCTATATCAACTACCAGGACTATGGCAGATGCCACTTCTTGTCCGGGCGGTCGCCGCTGTCATCGCCGGAATACGGCGGCCGGATCGACAGCAAGTTTGATTTCATCCAGCGAAAACGCCCCCACACCTGGTACGAAGTCCATGGAGACGTCCATGGAGACGGCGGCTGCTCTACCCGACGACTTGCTCGCAGGCGTCTTCGGCCGTCTCTCGGTGCGCAGCCTCGCGGCGTCACGTGGCACCTGCAGGGCCTGGCGCGGTCTCATCGACGAGCGCCAGCCGCTGGTCCGGTTACGGCGCCTCCTCCCGCATGCAATGCGCGGCCTCTTCATCATTACCAGGACTACGACAGGTGCCACTTCTTGTCTCGGCCAACGCCGACGTTGTTGCCAGAACACGGTCGGATCGACAGGCAAGTTTGATTTTATCCAGCGACAACGGCCCGAGGCGCCAGGGGTAAAGCAGATGAAGAACGATGACGCGTGGCGCCTGATGGAGTGGCCACCGTCGGCATGGGCGAGATGGCGTGAGTTCTCATCGCGCACCGGAAGGTGGGTGCAGAAGGCCTTCGTCCAAGAAGGCGAGGCAGCAGGGACAGCGGGTCACTTGCTGCAGAACGAAGAATGGGCCTTCCGTCCTGTCCAGCATCCACGGCGCTATGCTGCCCACTGGCATGAGGCACTCTACATACACTGCCATGGTAAACAATATCACTGTCCAACATCCGATCGGTTCAAGCCACTATTCCAAATATCGATCCATATATTATTTTTTAACATATATATCTGTGTTTTATTTTGTAGGTTTTCTTTGCTGGATGAAAAATACAGAGTGATCAAATCTCCCATAGAACTTGCTGAGGGCGAGAACCATGGTGTACGGTCTTTTCTAGGTAGATCGGAGAAGGGAGTGTACACGGTTGGAAATAAGAGCAATTTAGCGATGTATAAATTAATTCCGACAATGAGGAAAAGATCAACAGCATGTACCATAGGTACGTGATTTGATACTAGCAATAGAGATAATGCGAGAACGAATAACGGAGAGAGAATCGATATTCTTATAGTGGGATTGCCGGCGAAGGAAGGCGTAGCAGACCGTCGACTGAGATCCGGATCAGCGGCGTAGAGGGAAGAAGACGTCCAGCGAGCAGTCGTGACGGCGCTTCCCAAAAACCTAATACGCCCCCTACTCCGTGCAGGGACGCGAGGAGACGTAGGCTTCAGAACCTGCTCTCCCGACACCGATGGCACGTCGGCGACGGGATGGGGAAGACGGCGGCAACGCAGCACTGTGGCGAGGAAGAGATGAATCTCTCGGTACTGAGAACGACGTCTCGCTCCATATTTATACACGCGTCGCAGCAAATAGGAAAGTAATTAGCCGCTCAATTATAGTATTATGGTAATTGACCTGCCGTTTGTGCACTTACCATAATACGAGAATAATTGCTTACCAAATAGGCCAGCGTAATTTTCTCCGCCCGCAAGGGTCGGAGCGGAAAATCGGTGGACCATTCACGCGCATGTCGTGCGTGCGCGCCCATTAGCCCCGCCCCGCCCCGCCCTGCCCAGCCCGGCGAGGCGAGGCAAGGCGAGCGAGCGCACGCGCGTGTAGTTCTTCCTTTTCCTCTCCCTAATAGCTCTAACAAGATAGAGATAGTTTAACTATTTAAGTTGGCCTCACTCCTCTTGAAGTGGCAAGGTGGGACTAAAGTCCTCCACCTTTCCATATATACATACATGTGTGAGTGGGCCTTTGGGATTTATTTGGAATTGTTTGTCCCATGGCCCAAAACATCTAACAATCCCCCACCATATCCCAAGGGCACGCGAGTCATACTCCCTGTACCACAGTACTGTTAATATACTAGCTATTCAGTGGAGACCGGTTAAGGTTAAACATCCACCTAGAACAACAAGATAGCCCCATTCGTAACTGCACAATGGACTATGCCTTGAATTGGCAGTTTGGTACGAATAGGCTTCACTTGAAGTCTTGACTGATACTAGGCTGCCATAGCCAACCCCGCGAGTAGAGCGTATGAGTCATACTCCTAACTCACTTCATGAGCTTATTAAAGAATACCCAATTCTTATAAACTGCGACTAACAGTTGGGCTCATATAGGTATGTTCTTACAGGGATACTCTGTAGGATATTATCTCGCTATAAAGCCTCAGAACACATTAAGACAAAGTTAACCTGCCTTACAGAGATGAGAGTACTGCATCTCCAGCGGAGTGGGTCAAAAGAAAAGATTGTACTCTCCCATTAACCAACAGCTTGTTCTTCCCAGGTCCTAATTCACGGGATCTCCGATCACATAGGTTGGGTTACTACTGAGGTTAACTCACATGGGTCTCAATCCCATCTCCTTCGATGCATTATCAATCATGGTGCGTGATAGTCCCTTTGTAAAGGGAGCTGCCAGGTTCTTAGCTGTCTGGATGTAGTCCACAGCTATTACTCCGGAGTTCCTTAATTTCCTGACAGACTTCAGTCTACGCTTTATATGTTTGCTAGACTTCTTTTCGTTGTCCTGACTACACTTCACCTTTGTGATCACCGTTTGATTATCACAGTTTATGAGAATAACAGGAATTGGTTTCTGAACTATAGGCAAGTCCATCAACATCTCTCTTAACCATTCAGCCTCAGTAGAGGCTATATCTAGAGATGTAAGCTCTGCCTTCATTGTGAACTTTGTAAGTATTGTCTCCTTACAAGACCTCCAAGAGACAGCACCACCACCCAAAGTGAATATGTATCCACTAGTGGCTTTAAGCTCATCAGCTTCTGTAATCCAGTTTGAATCACTATATCCTTCGAGTACTCCTGGGTACCCTGAATAGTGAATTGCATAACTCATTGTGCCTTTTAGATATCGCATTACTCGATCAATACCACGTCAATGATCAGTTCCTGGATTAGAGGAAAATCTACTCAACTTGCTTACAGCAAATGAGATATCAGAACGGGTTGCGCTAGCTAAGTACATCAAAGATCCAATAATTTAGGAATATTTCAAATGATCCTTACCTAGCCTTTTATTCTTTCGAAGTATTAGGTTAGGATCATAGGGTGTTGGAGAAGGTTTGCAATCCATATAACCAAAGCGGTTTAAAACCTTTTCCACATAATGAGACTACAAAAGAGTAATCCCATTCTCATCCTTATTAAGTTTAATATTGAGGATCACATCGGCTTCTCCCAAATCTTTCATGTCAAAATTTTAGGATAAGAATAATTTTACATCATTAATCTCTTCGATACTTGTCCCGAAAATTAGTATGTCATCAACATACAAACACAGGATTACTCCTTTGCCCCCACCATAACGGTAATACACAAAAGTGTCGGCTTCATTTATTGCAAACCCAGCAGAGGTCAAAGTCTTTTGGAACTTCTCATGCCACTGCTTAGGTGCCTGCTTTAGGCCGTACAAGGATTTAAGTAACCTACACACCTTGCCCTCTTGTTCTTGTGCTATAAATCCATCAGGCTGATTCATATAAATTTCTTCCTCTAACTTTCCATTAAGGAAAGCTGTCTTCACGTCCATCTGATGAACAAGAAGCTTATGGGAAGCAGCCAAGGATAATAACTCTCGGATTATAGTTAATCTGGCAGCAGGTGTGTAGGTATCAAAGAAATCCTCATCTTCTTTTTGTGTAAAACCTTTAGCAACAAGTCTAGCCTTGTACTTTTCAATAGTACCGTCAGGCCTAAGCTTCTTCTTAAATACCCATTTACAGCCAATCGGTCTACAACCCACTGGTTTATCTACTACTTCCCATGTGCCATTTGCAGTGATGGAGGCCATCTCACTACGGACTGCATCCTTCCAATAATCCGCATCTGGTGATGCATATTCCTTTGCAATGGTCATGGGAGTATCATCTATGAGATACACAATGAAGTCATCACCAAAGGATTTTTCAACCCTTTGTCTCTTACTCCTTCTAGGAGCTACAACATTGTCATCCTCTTCAATACCAGGTGGGTCTATAATTAGCTCTATCGAGGGTGTAGGCTCATGAATAAATTCACTAGATGAACTCAGTAAAGAATAAACAACTTTCATCGGGAAAATATTCTCAAAGAAAGTAACATCCCGTGACTCCAAAAGTGAATCAACTAAAACATCAGGCGCTTTAGATTTTATCACTAAGAACTTATAAGCCATGCTGTGATACGCATAACCCAAAAAGATACAATCAACGGTCTTTGGTTCGAGTTTGCATTTCTTATTAATGGGTACGCTAACCATGGCCAAACAGCCCCATGTACTCAAGTAATGGAGTGATGGTTTCCTTCCTTTCCATCCTTCATATGGAGTAACTTCACTATTTTTAGTTGGAACTCTATTTAGAACATGACATGCTATTAAGACAGTCTCCCCCCACCATGCTTTAGCCATACCAGATGTTCCTAACATGGCATTCACCCAGTCCATTAACGTCTGGTTCTTTCTTTCGGCAACCCCCATTAGATTGGGGCGAATATGGTGGTGTCTGTTCATGAATTATTCTATTCTCCACACAGAAGAGATCGCACTCATTGGAAAAATACTCTCCACTGTGATCAGACCTAACATGCTTGATTTTCTTTTCTAATTGGTTTTCTACCTTAGCTTTATAAGTCTTAAAACATTCAAATGCCTCATCTTTAGTTTTTAGAAGAAACACATAACAATATTTAGTTACATCATCAATTAAAGTCATAAAGTATCTTTTCCCTCCTTCTGTCAACACACCATTTATTTCATAAATACCTGAATGTATGAGCACCAACAATGTCGTGCATCTCTCGTCTACAGCCTTGTGATGCTTACGAGGCTGCTTTGCTTGCACACACGCTTGACATTTAGAGCCTTTGACAGTAGAAAAATTTGGAATTAAATTCATACTGGATAGACACGACATACAACCAAAATTAATGTGACACAAACGTGAATGCCATATATCAGCCACCGAATTATTCGAATCACACACATGGTTCACAACTTTATTACAAAAATCGGAGAGTGAAAAGCGGAACAAGCCCTGACAAGCAGAACAAGCCTCCGCTCTCATAGCCTTTGCCAATGAATTGGCCATACCTCGAGACGACTACTTTATTAGACTCAAATACCAGCTTGAATCCATCCTGATACAAGAGGGATCCACTAACGAGGTTCTTCTTTATTGAGGGAGCATGTTGCACGTTCTTGAGCCGCACGATCTTTCCTAAAGTGAACTTCGGATCGACCGAACCAACACCAAGAACAGAAGCATGTGAGCCGTTCCCCATCATGACGGTTGAACCTCGTGCAACCTGGTAAGATGAAAACATGGAGATATCAGTACAAACATGAATATTGGTTCCTGTATCGATCCACTAATCATTAGATTGACATACAGAAAATACACTAGGTAAATAATTACCGTAACCAGATCCGCTAGGATCACCAATAGTCACGTTGGCAGACTTCTGCCCCTGCTGATTCTTCTTGCCCTTGCAGTTCTTGCACTTCTTGGTGAAGTGTCCATTCTCACCGTAAATGAAGCACACAACTTCATCCATATTCATCTTCTTCTTCTTGAACTGAGTAGTCTGAACAGGCTTTTGCTTGTTCTTGCCAGCATGCTACATCACATTAGCACTAGACTATTCTGGGGCTTTTGGTGGAGCATCCTTTGCCCGAGCCTTCTCTTCAACATCAAGACCAGCCAACAGATCCTCGACTGAGATCTTTTGTCTTTTATGTTTCAGAGCTGTGGCAAAATTTCTCCATGATGGAGGCAACTTGGCAATCATACTACCAGCCATAAACTTGTCAGGCAAGACGTGTCCGAGTTGTTCAAGTTTCCTCATAATAAGTTGGAACTCATGAGCCTGTTCCACGACTGAACGGTTTTCAACCATTTTAATGTCGTGGTACTTCTCCATCACATACAACTCGTGTCCAGCGTCTGCAGCACCAAACTTGTGTTCAAGTGCATCCCACAGTTTAGCAGCACTTTTGATGTTCATATAAACATCACACAGCTGGTCAGAGAGCATGCTAAGAACGCATCCGATGAAAATTGTCGTAGCCGTAGTAAACTCCTGCACCTCTTTCTTAGACGCTAGAGGTAGTGCGAGAGGATTACCCACGACCCAAAACACGCCCATAGCCGTGAGCCACAACTGGGCCATCGTCTGCCATCTCTTAAAATTCACACCAGTGAACTTCTCTGGTTTCATCGCATCACTATATCCCTTAGTCATCGTTAAATGCCTATCAGGTTTTTGGATTGTTGGAAATAAGAGCAATTTAGCGATGTATAAATTAATTTCGATAATAAGAAAAAGACCAACAGCATGTACCACAGGTATGTGATTTGATACTAGCAACAGAGAGAATGCGAGAACGAACAACGGAGAGAGAATCGATATTCTTACAGTGGGATTGCTGGCGAAGGAAGACGTAGCAGACCGTCGACTGAGATCCGGATCAGCGGCGTAGAGGGAAGAAGATGTCCAGCGAGCAGTTGCGACGGCGCTTCCCAAATACCTAATACGCCCCCTAACCCGTGCAGGGATGCGAGGAGACGTAGGCTTCGGAGCCTGCTCTCCCGACACCGATGGCACGTCGACGACGGGATGGGGAAGACGGTGACAGCGCAGCACTGTGGCGAGGAAGAGATGAATCTCTTGGTACTAAGGACGACGTCTCGCTCTATATTTATACACGCGTCACAGCAAATAGGAAAGTAATTAGCCGCTCAATCACAATATTATGCTAATTGACCTGCCGTTTGTGCACTTACCATAATACGAGAATAATTTCTTACCAAATAGGCCAGCGCAATTTTCTCCATGCATGCAAAAATTCGGAGTGTCAAAAGGACCTCGTCCCGCCCGGCGAGGCGAGGCGAGCGCGCGTGTGGTTTCTTCATTTTTCTCTTCCCAATAGCTCCAACAAGATAGAGATAGCTCAACTATTTAAGTTGGCCTCACTCCTCTTGAAGTGGTAAGGTAGGACTAAAGTCCCCCACCTTTCCATATATACATGCATATGTGAGTGGGCCTTTGGGATTTATTTGGAATTGTTTGACCCATGACCCAAAACATCTAACATACATTGCAACTATTGCTAGGAAAGGTATGGGCAAACTTTGAGTTTGGAATCTTCGTGAATCCAGTGGTCGAATGGAGTGGGTACCAAAAGATCAAAGCAACTGAAGATCAATACATCCTCATGGTGCTTGGCAAACAATAAATTGGTTGATCCGAAATACTGGATTTTAGATCACAATGATGGAAGGAACAGACAAGACCTATCACAAGTAGAACAACATGTTTGCTGAGAATATGATGACGACAACATTGTCGATGTGTCGGATGACAAACATGATGGTCTCTCATATGTCATATTCCTCGGATTTCATCCCTATAAGGAGTTCGTCTTCGTGTGTTACGAAGGTGTAGCGGTGGCTTTTCATTTAAGCGCCCCAAAGGTTCAGTATTTAGGAACAATACACCTAATAAATACTTATAATCATAGCATTCGCAAGTCATTTGCGTATACACCCTGCTTAATTAGATTTTAGCTGCAGACAATTACCTATGTGGCCAACCATGTTTTGAATAACTCTTGCTTTCACTGTTTGGTGATAATCTAGTAATCTCTAGTCTATTTATCCTGTTAGTCCTTCATTGTAATTGGTAACTAGATACGTACTCTATAATTTTTTTTTCATACTAAATTACTGTTGTGTCTTGGAACATTTTGTCAAGCAGAATTGCTATTTTCATGTTTTAGATAAACTTTTCTTTCTGCTCCAATGTCAAGGTTACAAAGATACCAACATTCAAGGAAAAAAGATCTTATAGTAAAAACAGAAATTCAGTAAAAAACAGTAAAGTTAAAAAACTTAACAATGAATTTATTGAGGGACAGGGGTTTTTTTTTTACAAGAAACAAGAAAATTCATTAATCAGCAGCAAATAGCTGCAATCGAAGTACAAAGTTCAATGGATACACCATTGACAGCATGTGCCACAGGACAGAAACCAGCATGAAGTTTGTTTCTGCAGACTAAATGAATGATATTTGAACGGGCTTGAGCTAAATCAAAGGTTCGGGACGCAAGAAGTGAGCAGATGATTTAGCCTTCGATCAATCTTTGCAACTTTTGAGTTTTTATGCTGGACATGGTTGATGAACCTTTGTGTGAACGGCTTGATCCGCCAGTCTGGAGGAGAGTTCACGTCTCCGGCACTGAAGAATGTCAGACAATTCTAAGGCTTCAGAGATGAAAGCTGCAGCAGTTAGAAGCCGCTCCCTTAGCCATGAGCACTGATGTGCATTGTCAAATCTGCATTTTCATTTGTATGTTGATGTTCAAAGCGGAGTCCAATAAATTGATGCCCAGACCAGCATGTCTGGATTCATTGCCTTCTCTATTAGGTGCTATAGAGGCGTACGTATAAAATTGAGCGCCATTGCAGCTTTCTTCATTCCCTGCAGAATTCAAATTGAATACCTGAAGATTCTGGTTTACACCATGTTTCTCATTCGAGAGCTGGTAATCCTATTTGCTGATTGTTGTTGTTATGCTCTTGATGTTTGCATTAACGGCATAGTTTACCTGCAAAATAGACCATTGTTTTTTCCGTAACGTTGCTCATTGTGAGCTATCCACATGAACCATAAAGTTGTGATGATCACCATCATAGTTTTATCCAATGTTTCATGAGTGATGTGATACTCCAGAGCAGCCTGCACACCATCCTGTTCATTGTGTAGAAGAGTGGATCTGAAAGACGGTTTGGCTGAGAACCACACCGCTCTAGCAAAGCTGCATTGAAAAAATATGTGAGTCATTTTCAGGTAGCCCACAGTGGGAGCAATTTTTGTCAATTTTTCCGTAGAGGTTTCCAGCTCTCATCCATGTTGCAAGGGCACCTCTGATTAAACCCAAAGGAAGGTTTTAATATTGGGTGGAATCAACCTGTTTTTTCAAATCCAACCTATAGTAACACTCCTTGGGCTTTGATTAGGCAAGTTGAAATGAGCTTGTTTGTTCACAAAAAGAAATGCTTCTTTAGTGGAGCAATTTCCACTTCTCGAAGGAATCCATTTAATCTTTGAAATCAGATCACCATTCCATTTGTGCGTTCCTGGTATGAAAATGTCAGAGATAGTGCTAGGAGAAGATTATTGACCTCGATCGGAAACATGAATATTATTCCATACGCAACACCAGGGGGTAGATCAAATGCTAGAGTCACCTTTTTGAATCTGTGTAGTGCAGTTCTTTATCTGGATATCTTTCACTTTCAAAATGGAAGCCCAAAAAGCAGATTTAACAGGAGAGTGCGTAGCATTCCAGAAGCTTGAGTCAGGGTGATACTTGGATTTAAGAATTTGGGAAAGGAAACTATTATTACCTGTAGCAATTTTTCATGCAGCATTTAAGAGCAGACTTTTGTTGACGCACTACAGGGTTCGCTCTCTTTGCCGACTACAACGCGCACTCGGCAAAGGCAGAAATGCAGTCGGCAAAGGCTTTGCCGACTGCAGCTCCACGTGGCAGTCGTCAAAGAAGCCGTCGGCGAAGGCGGCCTTGTCGAGTGCCACGTGGCATGCAGTCGGCAAAGCCTTTGCCGAGTGCCACGTCAGCACTCGGCAAAGCCACGTGGCGCCGTCAGCCTGACGGCTGGCTTTGCCGAGTGCTGACGGGGCGGCACTCGGCAAAGAAAAAAATTATTTTTTTTGAAAATTTCTTTGCCGAGTGCCAGCTCGGCACTCGGCAAAGAAATTTTTTTTTCAAAAATTCTTTGCCGAGAGCTGACACTCGGCAAAGGCATGACCCCTTTGCCGAATGCCACGCTGGCACTCGGCAAAGCTGGGGATTTTCTGGCCAAATTCCCCAGCTTTGTCGAGTGTTAGCACTCGGCAAAGCTGGGAAATTTTTTTCCCTTTTTTTCTGTTTTCTTGCATCCAAACATTGCAAAATCACAATTTATATCACAATTTTACCAGGACCACAAGTAGCACCATTTATATCATAATTTCATCACATTTATCACCACCGTCACCATATATATCACAATAACACATATCTCTCATAATAGCATCTCTTATCACCACCACAAGTCCATTACAACCATGAAGTTCAACGCAACGAGTCGAACACCACAAGTCGAGGTCCATCACATAAAGTTCAATACAATAAGTCTAGGTCCATCACGAAGAGAAGAAATACATGACAGAGACTTCAACGATACTCAAGTCCAGGAGCATAACACAAGCGACAAGTACCTAGCTCGTCGCGCCGTCTCCGGAGCCGTCAGGTTGTCCGTCCCCAGAGCCCCCAGGGTTTTCCCACGGAACCCACCCTGGATCACGCGGCGCCGATGAGTACGGCCACCCTCC
>CM041630.1:5713338-5984605 GCA_023333625.1 Bothriochloa decipiens
CCTCCACATGCGATGGCAAGACATGTCGTCAAGTTTCGTCATTTTCGGAAATTTTTTTAAATTTTATAAAATTTAAAAACACTTTTCACGCGCGTGACTCAGCTTGTTCCGACACCAACACGGTCGAAATTTCACGCGAGGCCCTGCACACGGCCTCAAAATGCTCCAAACATCATGAATATTATTTTTTGAATCACCGGATTCCATTATTTCATGTACCTGCAGTTCAAATCTGGAGTTGCCAGAAAAATTCAAAGAAACAGAAAAAATTAATGGAATATAGCAAAACAAATCAAAATTGCCCCAAAGTTGGAATTTAGAATACATTTACTGTAGCAAAGCAAAAGAAAAAAAACTAAGATTAAAAATCAAAAAAAAAATCTTTGCCGACTGCCAGACAGGATGGCAGTCAGCAGAGGCTGCCACCTTTGTCGACTGCTGAAGGCGTGGCAGTCGGAAAAGGTGACGGCGTGGATGCCGTCAGGACTGGCAGCCTTTGCCGAGTGCCAAGCTTTGGCTTGTGCCTAGCAGTCGGCAAATCCAGGCACTCGGCAAAGACCGCTTTGCCGACTGCCCACCATGGCTCTCGGCAAAGGCAGATCTTTGCCGAGTGTCGACAAAAAATAGTCGGCAAAGTATTTGACAGTCGGCAAAGCTAGCATTTCCTGTAGTGACGGTCATAAGGTCTCTAACACCATGTCCACCTTCGTTTATTGGTCTGCAAATATCTTTCCATGACCTAAAATTGGAACCTTCAGAGATATTCTCCTTTGTATTTCCGAACCACCAAAATTTCCTGATTATGGTGGTTATTTTAGAAATGAACTTTTTTGAAAAAACAATGGTGGTCATATAATATATGGGGATTGAAGCAAGCATTGAGGTAATGTAAACGAGGCGGCTGGCTTGGTTAACTTATGAGCTTCAAGCTTCGTAAGTTTAGCTCTGAATTTATTGATGATAAAATTAAAAGCGATCTGTCATTATGATTGAAGATAAGAGGATGACCAAAATAAATGCTGTTAGTAGTGAAATCTTGTACAATGAAAATATCTTTAACATCATTTTTATTGTTAGCCAACATTCCTACTAAACAAAATAGAATTTTTAGACATGTTAGGAATTTGCCTGAGATATTACAGAAGGCTTGTAAAATAGAATTTATGTTTTCGGCCTCTCTCTTGTTAGCTTGACCACAAATAATCAGATCATCAACGAAGAGCAAAGAATGAATTGGAGGGCAGTTAGGCCCAAGAGTGATACCTTTGATACCATGAGATGAAGCACAATTATGCAAACAAATAGATAATTCATTGACAGCTATAATGAATAAGTAAGGAGAGAGAGGGCAACCATGTCTGACACCTCTTTTATAGGGTGGAAAGCAGGAGGAGGGCTTCCATTAATCAGAACAGACATAGTTGTAGTGGAGATGCATAATGAATTAAATCAATGAAACTGTCTTTGAACCCCTGTCTTCTCATAGCTGAAACTATAAAATGCCATTCAATTCTATCCAAGGCTTTAGCAAGATCAACTTTTTTCCAACATTTGAGATTGAAGTTGTAAATGATTTCCTAAGCTATGATGATGTTAGCAGCAATGTATCTCCCTTGTATAAAAGCAAACTGGGTAGGATGGATGATGTGAGGTAGGTGAGTTTAATCCTATCAGCAACAGACTTAGCTATAATTTTATAGTCTACATTGCACAAGCTAATTGGTCTATATTCCTTGGGAGTAGAGGGAGCATTAATTTAGGAATTAAGGCAATATGAGTAGTATTAATTTCCTTCGGGAGAAGACCTTGTCTATAGAAATTGGTAACCAAGTTAAGAATATCTTTACCTGTCCAGTACCAGGAGGCTTTATAAAAACCTGCATTGAGGCCATCAGGTCCAGGAGTTGTGTTGCTTCTCATGTTTCTTATTATTGAGTTAACTTCTTCCATATCAGGAGTGGAGTTTGTGAAACTTTCTTGAGAAATTTCTTCATTTGGTTGAATATTGATGTCCCAAGGTGAATCTGCAGACCTAATCCTTATCACATGCAAAAATTTGTTTAAAGTAGTTATTTGCCGCTTCTGCTAGCTGCTCCAGTGTGGTGGCATAAGTAACATAATTTTTGAGGAAGTGGGTAACAGTATTTCTTTTGGCTCTTTTGATAATGGACTAGGGGAAGAATTTGCCATTTCTGTCCCCAGCAACAGACCAGTTCTTTTGGTAGCACTGTTTATGGTAGGCTTCCTCTCTGGCTAAGAGATTTTCATGTTGGCTAATGAGGAGTTTTTGGAGACTTGGATTTTGCTGGTCAGGAGGCTTCATTTGAAGATTAAGGAGCTAGGCTTCAATGAAATTCAGTGCATTGGAATTCTTGGGTTTAGAATTGGCCCATTGCTTAAGGTCTTTGGCAAGGAAGTGGGTCTTAAGATGAAAAGGCCTAGAGGAAGATTTGTTCTACTAGCTCTTGCGATCTTCTCGTAGTCTACAGTAAGCAGCCTTCAATTTTCAAATATGAAAGGTTTAGCACTTTTACATCTAGAAGAATTTAAAATTGCTAAAATAGGGGTATGATCACTTCGAAGCGTTGGAAGATGGTAATCAACAGTATTAGGAAAGGAAGTGCACCAATCAGTGTTAGCAAGAAATCAGTCCAACCATTCATAAGTAGGATTAGAATAAAACCTTTTGTCACTCCAAGTGTAGGTAGGACCATTATAACCAGATCAAACGGGCCACAATTTTTGATAGAACAACATAATTTAGAAATTAAATTACAATCCAGTGGCCGAGGGCCAAGTTTTTCAGATACATGCATAATATTATGTAAATCCCCCATACAAGTAATAGGTAAGTTCTGATTGGACATAACAAAATCAAAAGCACGCATCCAAATCCAAGAAGTTTTGACGCGATGTGGGTCACCATCAGGTAGATGCAAAGCAAACCGAACATCTTGCATATATTTCTAGGATAACAACTTGCAAAGATAAAGAACCGACTTGACTCTACTACTTCAACTTCAACTTGACAATTTGGAAGAAGCCAAAGACCACAAGAAAGACCTTCAGTGGGAATAATGTACACATTAACAAGGTTGAATCTACGAATTAAGTCAAATTTGTTGAATCTGGAGTCGTGAGTTTTAGCGATAAAACTTACATGAGCACCGGTGGATGCAAGCAGGTGGGCAAGGTGACGCATTTTGGGTCTGTCAAGGCTCCCGCCGACGCCTTGACAGTTCCACGCCAGGAGACTCATGGTGCCCCTGGCGCTTTGAAGGTTGACGCCAGAGTCTGAGTTGTGTCGATGCGTATAGGGATGAGATGTGTCGTTGATGAGTGCTTCAGGGGAATTAGTCTTACTCAGGGCTGGATTGACTTGCTTTTGGGGTGGAGGATCAGGCAGTATGGGCGGGACTGGGAGCAAAATGCCTGGTGGACATCGGGAAGAGCAACTTTGGCAAGAACGAGAGGAGGGAAAATGGATATAGTTGGCAAAATATGTCGACGAGAGTTGGACGAGAAGGTTGTGGAAGTCGGTGACGGGTCACCTTCCTTGGCGTTGCAGACGGGCAGTTGCCCTTCCAGCAGCTGGCAGATGCGTACACGACGTCCTGCCGGAGTGGCTGGTACACAGCGTCATTGGTGGAGAGAGCAGCGGCTGCTTGAGCGCTCAAGACCCACAGCAACGACCGGCAACACCAAGAGCCTCACCAGCAGCAGAACTGCGCTCGAACTTGCTGGGGCAGATGGAACGGGATGATGGATTCAAGGGGGATTTGGTGAATAGAGAAGAAAGGGATGCTCCTGTAGACCGTAAGGAAATCCAATCAAATCAAGGCCAGGAGACAAAACTAGACAAATCCAATCAGATAGATCAATAGACGAGACGAGCAAACACGGATTTGGAAACAAAAGGGAATGGATTTAGATACAAAAGCAAGGAGATCGGAAGGGGATGGAAGAATAGCTACAGTAGTAACATGGATCAAAGAGGAAGAAAGAACACTGGTAAAACACCAAGGTGAAAGAGAAAACGAAAAGGAAAACACTTGAGAAAAATAGGGATTGAAAGGGAAAAGGATAAAGAGGGATTGGATTGAAGGAAAGGATTCAGAAGAGCATGGAGGCAGCTACAGGAGCTAAGAAGGAACGGCTACAGGAGCCAAGTTGCCGGCATACCGCCCGGTAGGTGTTCACCTCTCATGTTCAATTTAGGACTCAAGACCATCCATAGAACGCCAAGCGTCACATTGCTGCAATCTCTATTGAGGGACAGAGATGTGCCGTGTATATATTTTGACACACGTACGTGCGTTGCTGGTTTGCATGCCCCTCGCTATGTCTAAATCCCGGCTTTGGCCTTTCATTTCCTCGTCACCTCACCTGTAACTTTATCTTGGCTCTGCGACTAGCACAATCTAGTCATGGTATAGAGTTCGATTACAGTGTATATAGGGCATGTCTGGCAGAGCTCAAAGCAGCTCCAGATCCTAAAAAAATTGTGAGTTGGAACAACGTGGGGGATTGCATCTCAATTTATTTAACGCAAATTCTTCTAATTCCGATTTTAAAAATACATGGGGTTGTTTAAGAAAAGTTTGCTATTTGTTGAGATATATGTAAATTCCAACCGAAGGGTTGGTTTAAAATGTATTTTTACTTGATTTGCAAATTTTGTAAAACATGTTTTAGAGGTGCCTCTATTCGGACATACCTCTGCTCGGGTCTCACCCCGCCTGTAGTCTAGAAATTGATTTCCAGAAGTAGTTGGATAGCCGCATCTAAAGATCATTCATTCCTAGAGACACACAAGTAGTGGTAGGCACAACGGCTGTCTCTATGACTAGCTTTCCTTAGTAGTCAATGTTTTCATCTCCTTAGCTTTCTGAACTTATTCTAGAAATTAGTCATCTATAGAATCAGTGTAACTAGTCCAACGCGTGGCCCACAATGGGTAAGAAATTAGGCCAACTGGAGAGCCCAAAATTTCGAAAATAGAATTAAATTTACGGAGGATGCCACGTCATCTAGAAAATTTCGAAAATAGAATTAAATAAAATAGGAAGTGGAGGATCTGCAAGATCACCCGTTCCTTAGGCATCAAGTCCTAGAAGGACTATAAATATAACCCCCATGTACTCATTGCAATCAAGAAAGGAATAGGGAAACTCTTTACCCATCCCTGAGCTCTTGGCTCTCTCTCTCCCTAATCCTACGCATGTGCGCGCTGCCGCCTACTCTACCTACGCCAGCGCCGCCCCACCGCCTCCCCCTTATACCTGGTATCTGGAGAATAGATCGATCCATGGCTGCCACCACCGCCATGAACTCAGCATCGAGAATATCTGCAACGACAACAAATCTGCATTTGTAAGTTTTGAGCACCAATTCCTATATCTCTTGCAGCAACAGAATGCGGTTCAGATCAAATCAGATCGAAATGCCGCCAACAACGCTGACATCAACAATGATGATGAGATTGCCATCCTGCAATAGCGTCTCAAGGCCAACGATAAGGAGCTTGCATGCATGCGCGGCGCTGTCCTAGCCGACCCCATCGTCATTCCAGTAGCGGTGCAGCCGCCAGTGGCTACGTCGTCTGACGCTCTCGTCCACGCCATTAGCCACCCCGATGACTTCTCCATGGATGTCATGATCAACCACCCTGTTGTGGCGACACAAAAAATCGGGATCGTCACTGACAAGGAGGACATCACCCAAAACGCCCACTAGCTGCTCGATGATGCGCCTGCCTAGGCGAAGCACTGTCCAGTTCCCGCGACCACACTAGCAATAGCGACGCGGCCACGCTACCGTACGCCCTCGCCCTCGTCAACCGTGACCCCTACATTTACCTAGCGTAACCACGTGCTAGCAACGACGTCTTCACCAACATGCATGTGAGCTCCTTACGTCCTCATCTACATTAACAAGCCCCGCACTTGGCTCAATAAAACAGGCGAGCCCCGCACTTGGCTCAACACCTCCACTAATGGTGAGTTTTCTCCTGGTGACACACTTAGTTTTCCTACAACAGGCGACCATGAAGAGCTACCACACGTGCTACAATCTCCTCGACACCTCCAACCACCTACACGACTCCACCACTAAAACAAGAACCATGTAGTACCTGTACATCGACAACAGGAAAGGAGGCGCAGCTCCCTACGTCCTCATCTACATTAACATCAACAACATGAACAACTATATTGACACTCTCATCAACCCTGGAGCAACCATGAACCACAATGACAACATGAGTGCCACGACAAACATCATCAACATCAACATTAACTCAACGCCACCATCCTCTTTGACACCCATCAACCAACAATCAGCTTCACCGTCTGGCTCCAATTTCATCGCGAGGACGCGCCAATCAGAGAAGGGGGAGTGCTATAACAAGTCTAATGCGTGGCCCACAAATTGGCAAGAAATTGGGCCAACTTGAGGGCCCAACAAGGGAGCAATGTCACCACCGCCACAACAAGCTGTGTCTCACGGGACTAGTGCGCCGCACGCATGAGAGAGGAGGGCGCCAGTGCAACCCTGCCGGCACCGCCACCGTCTACAGAGGATGTCACATCATCTAGATAAATTAGAAAAATACAAATAAATAAAATAGGAAGCAGAGGATCCACAGGATCTCCGGTTGCTTAGCGGTCATGTCCTATAAGGACTATAAGTATACCCCCTCATGTACTCGTTGCAATCAAGAAAGGCATAGAAAAACCCTTTACGCAGCTCTCAGCTCTTGGCTCTCTCTCTCCCCCTAACCCTACGCTCGTGCACCGCCCCCTTCTCTACCTGCGCTAGTGCCGCTGCTGATAGTTGCGCGCAGGGCGCGCGCCCTAGTGCCGCCGCGCCACCGCCTCCCTCCGCCCCGCTCCTGCTGCCACATGTTATCGGGGATTTGGCCCCTTATAATAGGACTAGTAAATTATTTTCCAACTGGAACTTTTGTCTGTAAATATTAATTTGGCCCTCTCCATGGATGGATCAGTTTGTTCCATATATAAAAGACGAGAAAAGTATTCCATCAATAATGAGGAAGAAAAACGCGTAGTCTCATTATGGTTTGGTGTACATCCACATCATGTGCAGTATGTGACATTGCCATTGCCATTCATTGGATCACCTGCTGAAGGAAAATTATTAAAAATCAGAGATCAGGCAAAGCGTGGAACAACACAATGGCAAGGCCCACTCTAAGGTGATGCGACAGCCTGCAGGTCCAAGTTGGCACAATCACGTTTTTTTAGACAAGCTGGCACAATGACGTAGTGAGCCTTACTCCGTGCAGGCCCACGCCCGCTTTACAAGAAATGAATCCGGCCCGGTTCCTGCCAATTTTGCTAAAAAAATCCTAGAAAACTTACAAAAACTAGTCTCAATACAGTAGATTAAAAACATTTAACCTAAAATCATTGAAAATAAATATTCCAATCATTGGAAACTCTCAATGATATTATTTTTGTAGAATGATATTTTTCCGGTCCTACTAGCTGAGGAGCGGATCTGGTTGGGTGGGCGCCGGGCGCCTCCTGCTCTGCGCTACGTTGTGCTGCTGTTTGCAGCCGCAGGGGGAACAAGGACGACGGATCGGTGGGGTGGACGATAGGAGAGGTCGGACAGGGACACTGAAGGATGCAGAGTTTACAATCTAGGTTTTTTTGTTGGGACGTTAGTGGGCTGAAATATTTGGGGGCACCATTTTGATTCGCGGGGGAAAATGAGGATGCGTCCCCAAACCCAACACTGTTCGAGTATCGAACCCAAAAACTGTGGACAAAAATTGTCCAAAGAACCAAAATTGCTGGACCTGAAACCTGCGTACATCTACCCCACAACCTGCCCTGCTGCCATCTTTAACCAGATCAAGCGGCCATGGAGCCGAGGAAGGCAAGGAGCCCGATCTGGTTGCGCCATGGAGCCTAGGAAGGTGGTGGTGCTTGGTCCACTAGATCATAGGGCCCTCCCTGCCAAAATCATTTTTGTTGTAGTGACGAATACTTATTACTACGCCAATCCGGCCATGGCGTCTTTCGAAAGCACATCAAGAGAAAAATGCTAATGCAATGCTGCAATATATGGACTTAACAAACTTTATATTTCAATAGTGTACCATAAGTTAAGAAATAGTGTACTTCAAACTACAACGATAACTTTATTAAACATCGGATTAGATGGTCAGTGTATGAGGTACTGAATTTTTGTGGTGGCAATTAAAACAACAAAGTTAAAGCACGTGGACCACAACGCTTACTCTAGTCGAAGAGAGGTGTTACATGTATATGCCTGTTCACATATCAATGTGGGTATAAGGGCACACTCACAATACAGACTTTATCATAGAGTTCAAACTTATTTATTACCTTAAACATTATGGACTTAGAGCCTAAATAAGAGTTGGAGTCTTGATTTTTTTTTCTCTCTCTTCAATAAATATACTGTCACATCAGTAAAATACCATAAGTAAAGAGTAATAAATAGTCTTGTACTCTGTGATAGAGTCTTGCATTATGAATGCCCTAAGATGATTTAGGATGGGTGGTGTTACATAATGAATATGCCCATAAAGAGATGTAGCAAGGGTGGTTCTGGGAATCTGCTGCATATTTCGTGAGCAGGGATGTCATCCCTTAAAGGGGAGTCATGAATGTAACATTCAAGTCGTTAGTAGGCTACAGTAGTTATGAAGCTGGCCCATATGACACATGTTAGGTTGTAGTTGGTGTGTTTAATATTACCATGAAAATTTAGGAGGCTGAGTGCCAACTTATAATCTTTGCCATTCCAAACGTAGCACCTCTAAATTAATCATTTTACACGAAATGAGGAGAAAAGTACAAGAGAGATGTTATATGTATGCGATCCGTTCCTCATGCGGAGCTACACATAGGGCGTTACACATCTTATACCCAATCATGTCCTAATTGCAAATATAAGTACTTGTTGCTGTTATGAGTTCTGATAGTCATACCCCAATGTTGTCGTGAATTAGTAAGTTGCCACCTTTCACGCATCGTAGTTGAGATTGCGACTGTTATTAATCATATAGGTTGTCAAGTTGGTTAATTTAAAAACATGTTAAAAAAATTCCGAATGTCTTGAACTTGGACAGGGTAAAACACCAATCAGCACATTGATTCGTGCTAGGATCATATTGGTGTTTTATATTACAACTCGACCAAATGGGTATTAACGACTATTAGTTTGCAAGTGACACACATATAGAAAATTTTCAACTGAATGTATCCAAACTTTGGTTAGAAGGATCCGTGAAATTATACACCAGACGAGCAACTACATAGTCAAAGAGAATCACCTAGACATGTTATCATTCTGCTTGCTAATTCAGAACATGATATCAAAATTTGTTGAACTTGGATCGGGTAGGACACCAAACATCACATTGATCCGTGTGCTAGGGGACGTCACATACGTGTTCTAGGTTACTAATTTGCAAGTGACACATCCTACGTGCCGATAATAATTCTGTACGCGGGACCAAAAACACGGACACGAAAACTGGCAGCTAAAATCACGTAGTAACTATCCAAAACTATATCTTTGTCTAAAAACACGGAGTTTGGTTTGACGCACGGAACACGCTACACGCGGCAGTGTTAAGTTGTACTGTAATATAACACAGCTTTGTTTATTAATCTTCGTAAGTATGTGATAGACGTATGGTTCTATGATGACCACGTAACACTGGTGTATGTAACGCACTAACACGCGTCCATTTTTGGGCTGCTTCAAAAACATTTGTTTGTCGCTGACTGCATGTTGCGTATGGGCGTGAGTATATGATACAAGCAGCTTGGTACTTCCATGATCCATACATATATATGCACGTCTAAAAGCTTTATTGGTTGACAGAGCAGACTCAGATTAGCTCGTCGTACACGTGTTCCATATACTTCCACGCATCCACAATCTGACAGACGTAACTTACACGTACGCTAGGCGGAACCGCAGAAATGCGTTTCTACGTCGTCACGTCTCTTTGAGATCTGGAATAGAAGATGAAGCCAACAATTCCTAAGAGCTTTCCCAACATACCATGTTGAGTGTGGCCCCAACCTCCATGGGTACTGAGCAGCGCTGTCAAACATATATCGAACAATGGTCTCGCAGAACTGCCTGTAGAGGGCTGACACAAAGCAGAGGCCGCCACTCGTGTGTGCGTTCTGGAGAAGAACCCAACGTGAGGTTTGCTTGTGCAGGGGACCATGGTCCAAATACAATATACTACTAAAAAGGTTAAGTAGCTACGGATGTACAGACACATAATTTTACACGGACGGATCATCTTGGTCGTCGCTTTATCTAAGAGGCTGGAGATGGCCAAAAGCGGGTGTGCTTCTATGTCTCTAGTGATATGGTGTGGTGGATTTTTCCTAGGCACATGGAAGACACACGCAAACCGCGAGGATGGGTAAGGGGGTTGGCCCGGATGCCTTCTTCTGACTATAGGGAATTACACCATGAGCTCGAGTTGACTACGTATATTGTACTCCCTATAACAAGTTATAATATATAATCAGCGTTAGGGACAGTCAAGCTAGACTCAGCGTTTACTATTCATGTATATTCCAGTTGAAAAATATCAACAAACTTGGACCTGGTAAGTTTACCAATGCAATCGTCACATTATCGATGCTTGAAGCGTTTTCTTTGTATGGCTCGCAGAATGATTGAAGCGTTTTTGACATAAAAAAACCAACTGATCAGAGCATGAAACGTTCCTAGTGTGTGCTCGTGGACAACAAGAAGAGTGAAAGGCACTAAAAAACCAAACAACAAAGTCAATGCTTTTGTCGACAGGGCATGCAACACGTTGTATTCAAAGGCATCCAATTCAACAAATTGAACTAAAGAATTTAATTAAAAAATTTCTAATTGCAACCTTTAGATGAATTACAACGAATGCCAACTTACTGTTGAGATCATGCTCGCCACGAAGGCATACATGGGCCGGTTTTGAATGTGTCGGAATGAAAACTAAGCTATTATTCATTAAGATGGTCAACTATTCACATCCATATCCCTCTAGGTATGCTTTATTATCATGCTTAATTTAAAATGGTATATAAAACTAAGGTGCAACTGTTATTTTAGAACTAATATTTCGTATAAAGCAGTATGCATGATGTATAGTCGTGCAAAATTTACTTCTGTTTCTATAGCGCCACAGTAGTAAGAAATGGCAACTTGACATTGTCCAAATTAAAATTGTCATGTTTACTTCTTAAAAAACCATGTGGTTCACTGGAATCCTTGCCTAACACCAGTTTGTCGCGTAATGGAATCCTTCCTGGTTAGGTGCAATAATGTGATGGTAGTGGTTGGCTGGTGCTGCATAGGGCCGAGCCCAAGTTCACTATTCTGTTGTCTAAAACTTAACGACTGCACCTACGTTATTTTGGAAAAACAATGACAACTAAATTTTATTCCAAATTACCCATCTCTATTACCACTGAACCAACATTTTTTTTCTGTGTAGATATCCACACAGAAAAAAAATAATCTGAGCGAATACAATTTTTCTGTGAGTGTAATACTCGCAGGAAAAATGTTTCTGACATTAAACGCACAGAAAAATATGTTAATTGGTATTTGGTTTTTTCTGTGTGTTTTCGCACGCAGAAGAATGAGTTTCCAGTAGTGTGTCATTACTAAAGATGGTGCAAGATATAACTTGTAATTTTTATTTTAGTTGGTTTACACCACATGATTTGACGTACGCTACTATGTAGCCTTCACACCTGTCCAATTCAAGTAATGGAGTAACTCAGCCACTCCGGGTACCCTGGTACTACATCGGTCCGATGCCCACTTGAGGGTTATTATCGTCTCTACAAAGGATTGTACGATTAATTGTATTTTGCTTTCGGAAATGCTCTGGGTCGGGTATCCGACCCATCGGATGCGCCACTCAAGCGTAGTGGCTATCCATCCATCCGCACAATCGCTTGCCTCCTCCCTTATCCATTCGCTTTCTTCTTCCTCGCTTTCTCTGTCGCAACGACCGCCCGCCCGCCGCTCCAGCGCCTCGCCCATGTGCTGTTTCACGCCTCGCACGCGCACCAGGCCCTTTTCTTGCTCTGCCCGCTGTCTGCTCCACTGTCACGAGATCTCCCTCCCTCCCTCCCTTCACTCTCTTCCTTTTTCCTCCCCGCGCATCACACTGCCTTTTCTATTACTCACCGGCGGACATATGCGAGAGAACGAGCACGCCGGCCCCGAGTTCTCGTCGGATCCAGTGTCAGGGCAGAGCAACAGTTGCGACGGCAAGGTCCTCCAACCCAGGAAGAGTAGCGGCAGGGAGGGCCTCCACCACCTCGGGCAGAGCAACAACGGCAGCGCATCTGGGGATCTAGATCTGGCGAGCGCATCCGCTCCGTGGGCCGATCCGATGATGGGCCATCTGGGGGAGTGTCGATGAAATACACTCGGCAGTCTACCACGGGGCTCCTCGAGGTAGTAGATGAGCGGTGAAGGTATGCTAGGACCTACGAACCAGATGTGAGATGCAAGACGAACAACCAAGACAACCAGGGTTTATTTAGGTTCAGGTCGCTATGAAGCGTAATACCCTACCTCTTGCGTCTCTGCTACTGTATTGATGAGTACCGGAGTATAATATGAGATCAAATGTGTTCTAGGAGGTCCTTACCCACCTTATATAGTCAGAGGCCAAGGCTATAGATCTAGGGTTTCCTATGGCCGGTTACATTGCTCTGTAACTTGAAGAATACGAATAGATCTAATCGACTAGGCTTCCTTATGTGCCAAGCAGCCTTCAGGATCCACGCGGCCCATCGACCAGGCCGGTGATGAACCACGGGCTTCGTCTTGTGGTCTGGGCCGTCTGGCCCATGTGTCCCAAGACACTGCCGTGAGGGTATAGGGGTTTATAGCCCCCACAGGGAGGGGGCTACACGTGTGTTGCAGCGGATTGAGGAACTGAGTGCCGTGACAAGCAGCAAAGATACACACTGAAGCCCATCCTCCCCTTTCCTTTTTGGCTAGTTGCAACGTGTGTTTACCTGGTGTTGTTGTGGATGTTTTCATTGTTACAATGGAAGGGTGTCATTGTTGCAGTGGTTGTTTTTATTGTTGCATTAGATTTTTTCAATGTTTTAGATCATAGTTTTCGTTGTTGCATTAGATGTTTCTTCGATGTTACAGTACCTATTTCTCATTTGTTGCTAATAATTTTTTTGATGTTGCAGTTCACATATTTTTCTTTGTTGCATTAGGGTTCCAGTGAGGTGGGGGGCAGGGGAGCTTGAAGTGGGCAGAGGTACTAGGGTTTCGGTGAGGTTCGGGGGCAGGGGAGGACCTGTGCGAGCGACACAAGGGGAGGCGGCGGGGGCGGGGGGGTGGGGGCGGATCCGTTCGGATGGGGGCGTCCGATGAGATTAAATCCCATTCGCTGCAGTAGCAGAGTCCTTTTGCTTTAGATTCTTGCCCATATACAGTGCCTTGAGATCATTCTTTGATAGACCTGGTAGTGTTACTTTAAGCTTGCACATTCGGGTCGTCAAACGGGCAGTCTCGGCTGTTGTACACCATCTCTGAAGTGATGGGGTTCTGAGATATTGTTTTTGACTAGACGTAGGGTACCTTGTACTTGATGAACCAGTATAAATGTGTGTCCCAAGGGCTGTCTCTTCGATTTCCGATGTGTTAAATGATGAGGACTTGTCCGATGAAAAATCTTACTAAAGACATGTCCCAATGGTCTTGTGCCCAACTTATGTTTCCTTATAAGGAGAAAAATCAAAGAGGATGAAATAAAATTGGCTTAAAATCATATAGTAGTTTATATAAGAAACAAAAAATGAACATTTAACTTTTTGGTCTATTAGATTATTTGGCTCTAGCAATGCCTGGCAACTTATTCATGTAAGAGGTATGAGATGGTAGCACATGTGACACAATATTTATGTTGGTTTGCATCACGTGAGGTGCCCTAGTCCAGTTGAGATGAGGCCGCTCTTCTTGTATCCGTACGCTCAGTTACCAGGGTTGTTACTCATAGCTACATAGTAGATGTGACGAAAGGTAATGAGATGGATCCCATTCGCCAGGGGTAGGGTTACAATGAGGGCGGCTACCAAACATATAGGATTTCAAGTGTATTACACAGAAGGGTATAATTGATCCCTCGGCTATTTTCAAGATATTCTGTCTTCGGATATTCTAGACGTGCCTTGATCTTGAAATTGATTGCTCTGTTCAACCCTCGTTGTTTCCTTCGCATTGGCCTCTGGCCCGATGGTCACCGATGAGATCCTAGACTCCAGCTCATGTAGACCACGGACTCACCCCCAAAGTGCCATGTACATGACCTACCTCGGAATATAGGGGAGGTCCGATCCTACATAGGTGGGAAGAAGATTGCCATACGATCATTCCAACACTCAACAATCCCAGACAATCGCATCACTCACCTCTGCTTCTCTCTCACCCAGCACTCACTACGGGAAACGGGAGCTTTGCCGAGTGCCGCAAACTTTACCGAGCGGGAAAATGTCGGGCACTCGGCAAAGAGTCTTTGCCGAGTGCCAGATCTTTGCTGAGTGCCAACAATAAGATACTCAGCAAAGTCTGCTCTTTGTCGAGAGCCAACAGGAAGGCACTCGGCAAAGACCCCTTTGCCGAGTGCCAAAATTCAGGCACTCGGCAAAGAGCTCTTTGCCGAGTGTCTTCCGATTGGCACTCGGCAAAGAGCAGACTTTGCTAGGTGTCTTCCTGTTGGCACTCGGCAAAGACATTTTTAACATTACATTTTGAGGCACTAAATGAACTCAAATGAAAAAATTTTCTACTACAAAGTTGTATAACTTTTTAGGATCTATAAAGTTTATATTGGTCATTTTTTTATTTGACAAATCGATAGTAATGTTGTTTATAAAACCTACATCTCAGTAATAGTTTCATAAACTATTAGAGAAGATATATAAGAATTGTGAACTATGTTAGAACTACCACATCGGATGAACAAATGATCAAACAAGAAAAACAATGTTTATATATCTTGATAAGTTATGAAATGTTATAGTTTAAATTTTTTCATTTGAGTTTATCTTGCCATGCTAAACCTATGCGTGGATTTCAAAATTCAAAATTCAAATTTTGTAAATAACCTCAGATGAAAAAATACCCAAAATAAAGTTTGTAGATCTCAAAAAGTTATGAAACTTTATAGTTGACAACTTTTTCATTTGAATTCATCTTACCATGCTAAAGCCATGTGTGAATTTCAAAAATTCAAAATACGAATTTTTTAAATGACCTCGGATGAAAAAACACCCAAAACAAAGTTTGTAGATCTCAAAAAGTTATGAAACTTTATAGTTGATAACTTTTTCATTTTAGTTCATCTTGCCATGCTAAACCTACGTGCGAATATCTTAAATTTGAAATTCAAATTTCGTAAAAGACCTCGGATGAAAAAACTTTCTAAACAAAAAGTGTAGATCTCAAAAAGTTATGAAGTATTGTAGTTGACTATTTTTGGATTTGAATTCGTTTAGGCCCTCAAACAAGCTAATTACTCTCGGTTTAGTATATGATATGAGGAAATAAAACTAGTTATAGACACATGTGACAGAGTAGTGCAGTGGTTAAAGTAGAAGATACGTGAGAGAAAGGTCACGAGTTCGAATCCCACCGGACGCGAAGCACGTAATTTTTGCGCGAAAAATGCCACGTATGGCGGTGGGCCCCTCCTTGGATTTAAAATTTTTTTCCTATTATTTTCGGGTTTTTTTTGGATTTTTAATTTCACCGAGTGTCGGCCTTTGCCGAGTGTCTAGGTCACTCGGCAAAGTCTTTGCCGAGTGCCCGATAAAAGACACTCGGCAAAGACGCCTTTGCCGACCAATTTGTTGCCGAGTGTTCTTTGCCGAGTGTTATTCGGCCATTGCCGAGTGTCCGAGACCCTCGACAAAGAACCCGAATTCGATAGTGACTGATGATAGAGCAACCCAGAGAGCAGCACTGGGAGCTCCTCCACTCATGTCATCTTCCTCCTCTCCCATGAAGGCAAGACTCCACCGGTGGCACGGCAACCTTAGGATTGGCACCGTGCTAAACCCTACCAAATTTCTTCCTACTCTCTACTGTATCCACGATTTTAGGCGTTCTTGAGTACAAAGATTGTCAGCTGCTGGACATAGGGCATTGCGCATTATTGTCCCAAACCATGATAAAATTTGTGGTTATTTTATGTATTTTAAAACATTTTACTAGGTATAATTTTTTATAAACCGAAACTATCCAACACCTATTATTCTCCATGACATTTGCAGTCTATCAAATTGAAATGTCTGGTAGCCGTACAAATACCCTGACTTTGTGCTATGGTTATGATACTAAAAATATATTTATGTCCCATTTGGATTCTTAGAACTGAATTGATTTGAAAAACCATAATTTAGACACAGATTAATGAAGGACAGATGGTTGGCTATACGATAGATATGCTTATGAGTTGTATTTGTATTCTGGATGAGTTGCAACTTAAAAATATAGCATTCTGTGATCTATACAATGAATTTTCATCTCTTACCATATGAATTTGAGATAGGCTTGCCATATGTAAATTTTAGAAAGTGGTGGAATGTTAAATTTCAAGCTAAATAGCCTAATTGAATAGGTAGTTTTCCCTTCCTCCATATGAAACGATGTAAACAACTCCTTATTGGAATTCGTGTCCTTGCAAGCATGAATAATGATGGCTCATTCACTAGAGGAAGAGAGGAGGGACGAGCGGCGTGAGTGCATGATGGAGAAAGAGGATGAGGGAAGAGAGGAGGTCTACGCGATGAAGAAAGTGAGGAGAGAGTGAAGGAAGGACAGTGAGGCTGGACAAAATCCTAACTATCCATATTTATATGGACGACGGCCATTGGGCCTCGCCTGGGCTTATTGGGCCTCGGCATTAACACTGACAGGCCTTATAGAATGTCTGCCATGGTAAATTGATTTACCATGGCGCACCTTAAGATGCCCGCTGCCATAAGTCGATTTACTGTGGCGGACACATGGAAAATAAAATATACCCATCGCGGTAAATCGTGGGATTTATTGTGGCGGGTAAAAGTGGACGTCCGCCACAGAGGGCAAATTTGCAACGCTACGCAAGTTTGTTTTTGTAGTAGTGCTTGTCCCCGTGGCGGCTGCCCTCTTCCTCTGCCTCTAGGGCCACTGTCTTCTCACCTACGGCAAGCTCGCCGCCTTCTTCTTCTTCAGGTCCGGCGAGACTCCCCTGCCCTAGCCTGGCCCAGCCGCCATCCCTGCCGCTAGTGCTCCCTAAGCCAGCCCCTGCATCCCCACCGACTGACCAACATCTATACCCCACCGGAGATGGAGAAGAAGAGGGTGAGCTCCCCGGAACCGTAAAAAGCAGATCCAGTAGGATGAGGAGGAGGAGGAGGTGGTGGTGGTGGTTGTGGTGGTGGAAGCCTACCTCGCCATGGCTGGAACACGCCATGGCCGCCGCTGCCGCCTCCATGATCATTGGTCATGGGCTTCACTGGAGGGGAAAGTTGAAGGAGGGCACCGGCATGACTGGGTGAGGATGCGGAGGGTCATGAGCTAGGGCTCGCCAATCGCCGCCCGCTGAAGATAGAGAGAACCGGTGAGAGAGAGAGAGAGGGAAGGGGATAAAGATTGCAGCCTTGCGGGTGTGCAGGAGTTTGTTTCTGCGGATGGATGTGCATAATTTAGACCTGAATTCATTTGAAAAATAATAATTTAGACAAAGATTAATTGAGGACATATGGTTGGCTACACTATAAATATGCTTAGTGTTGTATTACTATCCTGGGGATAAGTTGCAAATTAAAAATATAGCATGGTGAACTATACAATCAAATTCCATCTCTTACCATATGAATTTGAGATAGACTTATCATATGTAAAATTTGTAAAGTGGTGCAATGTTAAAATCCAAGCTAGCTAATTGATTAGGTAGTTTTCCATTCCTCCATATGAAACGATGTAAACAACTCCTTATTGGAATTTGTGTCCTTGCAAGTACGGATAATGATGGCTCATTCACTAGTTGAAATGATACTGTCACACTTAAAATACAGGCATGGTACGATGGTTATGAATTCGTACGAGTAAATTTGTAGGAAATTGTAAGCATGTATACATACATATATTTGCCAAACTTTTCCACACACGCCAGTTTAGATTCTGGCGTGGCAACTCACCAGGCACTAGGCACTGAATAGTCTTGGATAATACCATCAAGATTCTAGTGCAGTGAAGCGCCACATCACGCACACAGTTGTTGATAAATCTAATCTAATCTTTTGATGAGGCTGTGGGATAGACACTAATTAATCGTAGTGGTTGCAGATCGACATAGATGCAAATAAACCATTGTAGCCAGAGATCCAGCTGTAGCAATGATCATAATATTCCAGCTTAATAGGGTGATAGCCCCCTTCAATTGTAGCGACGGTGCAGCTGTAGTTTTGCCCGGCCACTGATGCAACGCGAACACACAAAGTGATAGCAGAATAACGGAACAGGAACAGTACACGAGGACTGACCACATGTACGTGCAGAACATATCCGTCGCCACCTCAGACCCATCCATGAAGATCGGTAGGCATGCCGCCGTGACACCTGCTATCACCACACTAGTAACAAACAAGATGCCATTCCTGTGAGAAGTAACCATGTTAATGCTGATTGGAGACTTCACACCAGAACCGTGGCATAAGTGGATGCAGAACCATATAAGGAACGTGATTAGCTCCGGCATGTATACAAGCACCACGTCATCACCCAGCAGTTCCGCTGCCATTGTGTGCGCTGTTACCAGTGCCAGAACGATGGAGGACCTACGCATAATCTCAAATGCCTTTGCTACCTTAGAAGGAAGCTTCGCCATCATTACGCAAAGCTCACCCAGAGTGGATGTGAGGAAGAGAAGGAACTGAGACACCACCATGTTCTCAGCATTAGAATGTAGTACCATGCAGCACAAAACCAACAATGGAAGTACCGCTGTTGCAAGCAGCCCTTTTAAGTCACTTTCACCGGCACCGCCATTACTCTCCGCTTTGGAAGAAGTGCCAACGCCACCGGCTTTGTTATAATCCTCATTATGATTGTCTTTATCACTTTTCAAATACCTCTTTGGAGTGACCACTACATACAGAGCTCGGACGAAAACCATCATGATGATGGGAATGACGACCACACTTATGTACCTTGCATTTACCACAAGTAGTGCTGCAGAATCTATGCATATGAGAAGAACTGCTTTAAAGTAGGCATCTCTTTTTACTACTGTGTGAATTAGGATCCATGCACAAGCTATGGTTACGGGAAGAGCTGCCTTGATGTAGTCATTCCTATTTGCTACGGTGCGAATTATGCTCCATGCAACAGATATGCTTCTGACAAGAGCTTCATTGAAGTTGGCGACCATTATATTCCAGTGAAAACTGCTCCACCAAAGCATAGGTGTCCATATAACAACTGAAATAATGATCCAACGACTTTTAATATGTGCCATCACCCAAGGTTGCATATTTAAATTTGGAAACTGATTAAAGATCCAGGTGGGGCAGTCTGGGACAGGACGCATGATCCCTGGCATTTTTGCCTATGTTCACAAAAGAGACCATGTCAGTTAATTACTCCATGTAAATACTTATAGTAGGACATACACATAAAAAATATTAGAAAATATTATACATATACTGCAACTTAAACTTAATAACCTTGCGCGGCCAGCCCTCACTAGAACTATTAGGCATCCGTCAGAACACACATCACACTGGTGTTGGACGTTCTGCACCCAACACTTGAATATAACCTTTAAAAAGAAACATTCGAAACAGAAGGACGAACAACTAAAAAGCCAGAGAAAAAATCAAACTCCTCCTCGCCGATCTAGGCATTGCCGGTGAAGAAAAAACATGTACCGTGAGGTGGATGCTGCGCTGGCTGCTGGGGCGACGCCTCCTGCCGTCTTGTGCCATGCATCTGATTTTCCCATGTTATCTACGGGATGCAAGCAAGCGAGAACACTTCTTTTTTCCTTTGTGCGTTGCTGCGTACTGTATTCCTACTTGTCAAGGCATATCGATTCTAACTATTTTCATATGTGCTTCCTAGGACGCACATATTTGTATCTAGAAACTGACCACCGATACTGTAAAAATTGAGACCTGCCCAACACCATATATTGCAAATGGGGCTTGGGTTACAAACCCTGCCAAAGCTGCAAAACACGGTCCATGAAGATGCATACACGCTATAAAAATGTTCCTTATATTTCTTTAAACTTCTAAAATAATTCTCTCTCGAGTACACATAGACCTATGTATTTCATGTGTGTAGGAAAAACTTGCATCATATTAGGAGCAAGATGAAGAGATATAAAAGAAGAAATCTTAACTTAGCAGAGAGAAGAGCAGTATCTTACCTTTGTTGATGGGTCTTGATTGATGGGTCTGCCAATTTCAGTTGTATTCTTTGCGCAATACAAAGCTCTCCCTGCTCCTCGATGCTTCTTTCTCCCTATCCAAAATAGAGGTATAGTTCACCTTTGCTGTCACAGGGAACAAAATGATCTCCAGAGCCTAGACGAGGAAGCAATATGATTGCCCTCACAGTATGGGCGCGCAATACAGGTCGCCGGTGATGCCAGCTTTATACGAGTTTAAGTTGCCCATATGGTCGAAGCGCAATTTTTTCGTTTCATTATGCCAATTGGCGGTATAATACGAGAGGTCGATGTAACTTCACCGTTGACATGTGCATCGCTGGCGTGTACATAAAAACGGGCGAGCAAACGCGGAAAGTGTTGTTTAAAATTAGAAAACAAGATACTGCACAACATCAGTATCAAGAGTGAAAGAACAGTTTTGTTTTATTAGAAGAATATAAATATGTGGGGGCAGTTGGACTAGCCAGGAATTGTCTGCTTATGGAACATACTGCACAATTGCACTTCTGGCCGAGAAATTCCATTAGTCCTGTTTTTTCTACCGAAACTATATATGGTCCGACGGTAGAACTGGCCAGTAAGACGTTACCTACTAGGGTTTAAATTCAGATGTTCATATCTTGTTCAAATCCTAGTATTCACTTTTTTTCTTAGAATTTTTTCAATGATTTATCGATATTATGCGTTAAGTGGTAAGTGACAATCCCGTCAACGAGGAGGTGTTAGTGCTGACTTTTGAAATCTCCAGATCTATCGTCTCAGTCCTTCAGGGGTGTTAATAGATGTAGTGTTTGCGTACATATGTTCATAAGATAAGTGTATGTGGGTGCATATTATCGGCTTCTACGTTGTACCGTGTAATTTAAAAAAATATATAGCCGACACTCATGGCCAAGCCCCTATTTTCTTCTTTTATGGTTTATATTTTGTATTTAGTTCTTTTTTATTTCAAATAAATTTTCATATATGTATTCTACGCAATCAATGTACACTCATGAGAATAAGTTCACGTTCGAGCATGTGTACATAAAACTTAGCGAATTATATGTAGTTTGAACTATATATGAACTTTACATATATTTCAAAAGATTATATTAAAATATACATAAACTAAACAACAAGAGCTTGCATATTACATTGGGTACATAAACAAATTACTCCTAAGTCATATATAGGCGAGGAGCCTACTAACAAGAGTCAAACATTGGGACACGTTAAGCCTGAGGGAGTTAGGCTCATGAGATCGAGAGACACCTAGCCTCGACCGACCCCTCCAGGTTCACTCGGGGGGGCGAGGGGATACACTATGCCACAAATGATTAATAGCAGCGTTGTACTTTGGCAGTCCATGATGGACATTTACGATGCCCACTATAGGAAAACCCACGATTTACCGTAACGGGCATTTCTTATTTATTATGGCGGGCACTTTTCCCCGCTGCGGTAAATCGATTTACCGCAGCGGACATCTTAAGACGCCCGCGACGAAAAATAAGCTATTTATCACAGCAGATGTCTTAAGATACCCGCTGCAGTAAATCAATTACCATAGCGGGCATCTTTTAAGGCCTGCCATGGAAAAAGTGAAGCCCAAACGGCCCAAGACGAGGCCAATAGCCATCTACATATAAATAGGCGAAGTTAGGGTTAGGACACCCTCATTTCACTTCCCCCTTTGTCATTCCTCCGTACGCGGTCGGCCTCGCGCCCGACGTGCTTCTTCACTTGCGAAATCCTCAGCCCACTCCCCCACTGTGCAGCCTCATGAAATCCTCCTCCCCACTCACGTTGTTCAGACCCCCACTCTCTCTCTTCCGCCCCTACTCTATTCTCCATAGCACTGGGCAGCGCGAGGTGGCTTGACGGCTCGTGGCGTGAGGCGGCATCAGGCTCGGCACGTGGCGTGAGGTGGCATCGCTGCGGCGCGCGGGCGCGAGGTGGCACGGTGGCATGATGCTTGGGGCCAGGCGGTGCGAGGTGGAATGGCGACGGTCTAGATCCTCGGCACTGGGTGGCACGGCACTGATTGGCTCGAGGTACTAGCCCCACTCCTCAGTCCTTCTCTCTCACTTACTCTTCATCTCAAAGATTTGGATCTAGCGAGGAGGAGGAGGATTGGTGTGCATCATTGGTTCTGATGACGGTGGCGGTCCATATCCATGGCAGGCTAGAGTGGATCCGTCATGATGAGGTGGACACGAGCAGATCCAAGGACAATGACAACGATGACGCAAAGATCCTAGCGGCGCTAGGGTTTCGGCGGTGGGATCCAGGCCTAGATCCAAGCCCATACAAACTTTTCCTTTTTTGTTTCTCAGAACCATTTACTGCAGTGGGTGTTCTAATGTGTTCGCTGCAGTAAATAGATTTAACGCAGCGGGCCCTAGCATCCACAGTGGTTGTGCCATGATTTACATGATGTGGCACCCGTAGCGGATGCATTTGCCCACTGCAAAAAATTGAAAGTGCTTGTTGCGAAAGTTCTTTTGTGCAATAGTGATATACACATAGGGTACGCTCGTGAGTACCCTCCAACTGAGAATCACGCAGAGCACGAGCATGCCCTCAGCCCCTGCTTAAGATTAGGGGTTCGCTAGAGACCCAGCCTCCCTCATGACGGTAGCCCGAGCCCCATCCCAGGCTCAACTCTGGCCTAAACAAGTTGCCAGACAAGGATCCTATGCCATGAGCGTCAACCAGCTTGTCGAGCATTTAGGGCTCAGGGGCCTCCCAATGCCAACCTGACCTCTGAGCACGTGGAACTTTCGCCTACTCCTTCAGGATTATCAAGGAGATAGCGTGACACAAGAAGAGAAGCCACTCCACCTGCTATAGGGGCTCGGTGCTCTCCGGCCTGCTCATTAGAGCATCTATAACAGTTTCCCAATATAATTCCCTAATAAAGAGGTAATGAGGTTACCCAAAGACAATGTATAGTATTTTTATGGGAGCGAAAGGGCCTCTAGCCTAGCGGTTAGAGCACCTGAGTAGCACCTATCAGACTTGGGTTTAACTCCCTGTGAGAGCGAATTTAAACAAGTCTACATTATTAAAAAAATTATAAAATAAGGATGTGGTTTCCCTTGCTGACTTCGGTTAATAGTATTTTGGGGGGAGGTTTTGCAGTTGTTTCCCAATATCCCATCCCCAATATGCTAGTTTTGGCCCATATTGCTGATTCAGCCTACTTTGGCCAATGCCATGAATTGAGCCTGCTTTAGTCCTAGTCAACCCTAACTAATATTAGTCGTTGGATCCATATGCATGGTTGAGATTTCATCTCCTACCTTTAGCAAGCAGTCACACTCTTAACTCTCTCATTTTTTCTTGTGGTTGATGCGGGACACTATTAGAGACTGGCCAAGGTCGGTGGCGTTGCCGTGTGAGTGCGAGTACAGCAGGGTGAGGCACGCATAGGGGTTTCGAAAGTAGAAGGTCATGGCCTTGTTCCCCCTGGCGGTGTTGATGAGCAAGACATCCATGGCATTGTCTTGTGGTACCCCTGTGGGTGACAAGGTGGCCCGTGGCCTCACCCTTCTCAACGGCATACATAGCTAGGTATGGGTCACACATGACGGCACCATGGCCGAGAAGGCTCGCCATGTAAGGCGTAGAGGCCAGCGTAGGATGTGTGGCCGGTGAGCTCCATGGTTTTAGTGGAAAAAGTATCAGTTCTTTTTGGGGTCTAGTTTATTGGGGAGAGGAAGGTTTCCCTCATCTTTAAAAGGTTGGAGGGTTGGTTTTGACGGACTAAGAAAATTTCTCATTGGGGAGGAGAATTTGTCCACTGCCGAAGATACTCTTAGCCCCTCAAGTCATGCAAGCGCCGTCACCCCCATGGAAGCTCTAGAAAGGCTTACCCTCAATGGAGGCCGATCTAAGCAAAGAACCCCTGAAGGTTAGACCGTTAGGGCCAGAAGAGCGAGGCAATGTCCGAGGCTCCCCAGACTCCACGACATTGCTGACGATGCTGCTGCTGATGTCATCAGTGTTGCTAGTTGATATGTAGCTAAAACAAACTTAGCAGGACATGGGTTGCATTGGCATGGAAACGCCCACTTGTTGTCCCTTGCTGAACACCCATTTGTTCTAGACTGCTTGGAGCGCATGCGCTATGGAAAACTTCGGCATCGCCACGCATTAAGTTCTTCTTCTGGCTTGTGTTGCATGGTAAGTGCTAGATGGCATACTAGCGTTGGATGCATGGATCACAAGATGGGTGCTCCTACGTTCTCTGTAATCAAGTGGACAAAATGATGGATCATATCGTCCTTGGGTGCATGTTCAGCAAAGAGATTTAGTCGCTCTGTCTGGCAGCATACCACCTGTAGGGGCTCATTCATTCGCATGAGCAGAACATCATTGAGTGGTGGATGCAATCTAGACATCCGCTACCGAGGGAGATCTGTCAAGCATTTGATGCGCTTCTCTCCCTCATGGGATGGATGCTTTGGAACGAGAGAAACACATGAACATTCAATGGGCCATCAAGATTGACTTTTGACCTAGTCTTAGTGATCCTAGAGGAAGCTAGAAGAACTGGCATGTATCATAATGTGTGTGTCCTTGGAAGCAAATTAAGGCTATGTAATTACGACCTCGTTGAAAGTCCCTAGTTTGGTTTTGGCTAGTTGTTGAAACCCTAGGACTAACCTTGATTCTAAGTGGATGATTTAGATAAGGTGGTCCTTCCTAAATGTGGAGCTCATTGAGAATGAGTTATGACATGTAGTCATGTAACCATGATGAAGAAGATCAAGATGAGGCTTGGCTCAATGGACTAGTTGAATGTGTGAAGGGCAAGTTGAGGTTTTAAAGCAAAGGATCATGCAATGGTGAAGCTTGAGCAAGACTTGGCCCCTCTGGAACAACTCAATGGTGAAGAACAAGTAAGATGATGTGCAATGGATCATAACACTTGGAGACTTGGCGGTTGATGGAAAAGCAAAATGGGCTTAAGGCAAAGGTATAAAGCAATAGGGCCATTTTTTGTGAAGTCAAGACACCATAGAGGGTGTTAGTGGTTTAGGATCAATAGCCGAACTATGAAGAGAGGAAGTGTTCAGTAATTTAGTTCATGAGTGCCACTAGGTTGATCATTCATGTTGATGCATTAGTATCTATTGTGCTAATGGAAAAACCTTTGAAAATGATTGTGAAAATGTTAACACACATTCACATGGTGATGTACACTTGATGGTGTTGGCACATTTTGCAAAGGTGGTGGAGTTTGTAGGGTTGAGATGGGTTTGGGTACCACTCATCCTCCCATCAAGCTTGCGAGGCGGGATTCGGTGCTTCTGGGAAAATGAAATGACTATTTTCTATTGTGCTGGATGCAAACTGTCACTAAAAACATGCTAACTCTCGATCACAAGGTGTTACCCTTGTTGGTTAGCATGGTAGAGAAGATGGCATCATAGACGGCTTGAATTGCTGAATTTGCTAGTGCCGGACGCGCTAGGTCCAAGCATCGGATGCTGGGGCTGTGTCCGGACCATTGTTGTCTGAGTAGCTGTGTTGGAGCTAGTGTCGGACATGTACAGAGTCGAGGCATCAGATGCGTGATGTCAGTGTCCATAGGCTGGTGCGTCCGACAGTGCATCCGGAGACAGCGTCCGGATGTCGGGTGTGTTGACACCGTCTTTGGAGTGCGTCCGGACCAACTGACCAGCGTCCGACAGGGGGGTGTCTGGAAGCATCCAGAGATCCTATAAAGACTAGTTTTGAATTGAGGTTTTGGCATGTGAAATGGTGAGTGCATTAGATGTGTTTGTCGCGGTACCGTCTAGCACGTCCGCCCAGTCCCGATAATTGTGGTTCATGGGTGTAATGGCTCTTTTGGCTTGTGCGATGTTATAAATAGAAGATGACTGGTTGATTTCCATCTCTCACTTTCTAACATTCTGGACATCCTTGTGAGCTTGATGAACAGGCCTCTCCTACTCATCTCTTGCTTGATTGCGAATCTTGAGTGAGATTAAGTGATTCAAAGTGCATTTGCATGTGTGGTTGCATCTAGTGGCACTTGCAGATCGTATGGCCGGTGGATTGTTTGTTACTCTTGGAGAGTTCCACTCCTAGCTGGCTTGGAGGTTGTTGGAGGCGTTGAAAAGAGTTGGTGATTATTCTTACTCACCTCCGGTGTGATTTTTGAGAGGTTCTTGTGCTTTGCTTGGTGGAGTGCCAAAAGCAACTCTAATACATTGCGTGTGTCATTGAGTACCTCAATTGAGAGTGGTGTCTTCTGGTGCCTTTGCAGAGGCATGCCTTGAGGAGCCTTGGCTTTGGGTCAAGAATTGGGGAACCATCTAGGTGTTGGTCGACACAACCTAAGACGTAGCTTGTCGGTGCACAAGTGAACTCCGGATGAACAAATTATTGTCTCATCATTTGTCTCCCGGTGATTAGACTACGTATTGTGTTTGTTGCCATTTTTATCGATTGATTATCATTTTAGTGATTGGCAACATCTTCACTTCACCGTCGGTATAAGAATCATCTTATCTCATGTATTTACTTTCTTAGCTTTCTCTTTTATAGCTTCTGTAGAAATAGTTTTCTTGCCAGATTACTATTGTAGAAAGTAGTGACATAGCCCTTGACTGACTTAGAGATTATAATATATTAGAATTATCATTATGAGGCTTGGTCACCATCTAGGCTAGGCAAAACACGCTTATACGCTATTTGTGTTACTAATCAAGTTTCTCTAGTGTTTTGTAGAAATTTTTATAGGCTATTCAACCCCATCTAGCCATCTAGGACCTTACACTCATGTGTCTAGTGGGGTGCGTGCATTTGGTGTGTCAGTAATCCTCCAATTACCATGTAAGGGCTCAAAAAACAAAATGCTTTTGCTTAATCAAATACATATGGTTGCATGTTCTCGAAAAATATCAAGATAACAACTTTGAATAGAAACACTAGACCGACGGAACTGAAGAAAACTAAAACACAACTACTGTACAATGTCTGGAAACTAGGGACTTTGGAGAACAGGAGCCACGTGACTTGTGCACTCGAAGCCTACGCTCATCGGCAACTTCCTGCATGCAAGCAAAGCACTGAGCGCACTGTCGGCCTTTGTCGATGATGATAACTTTAGTGGTGTCCCTGACCACGACGCCATTGGCTATGGCGAGTGACAAAAACATGGTCATAAGCCTTGGCACCACTTAACAGACCGCCATAGTTGCCAACCGTGGTGACCAACCTGTCAGCCATGGCCATGGCGAAGACGCCATCGTCATAGGAGTAGGAAAAGAAAATGTGACAGAAGAAACACATGGATGTATACCTTGTAAATGAAAAAAGTTGTTAAATCTCACCTTTATGCTTTAGGATAAAGGGACGGTTCCTTAAAAAAAAGGATAAAGGGACGGACTATCTTTCAATATGGTTGTCCTCTTCTCTCTTTGTCACAACACAATTATGCTTTAGGACAAAGGGACGGACTATCTTTCAACAAGGTTGTCCTCTCCCCCCCTCCGCCCACGCGCCATTCCACACTTCACCCCGAATGCTCCGGAAGGGCCTCCCCGCTCTCTCATTCTCTCTCCCTTCCTCCACTCTCTTTTGTTTTCTTCCCCACACAAGCTCAACACCCCTGGACTCTGGCTTTCTTTGCTCCGGCATGAGCCCCCACCTCCCCTCGCGCGTGTCACCGCAAGAGCGAGTGTGTCGGCCCCAAGCCTTGTCATCATCGAAGCAACGGCGGCCACAGCGAAGGCCTCTGCCAGCCCTTTGCATTACAGTGGTGGCGGCGGCGCTAGGGCACCACATCTGGCTAGCGCATCCAGTCGATGGGCCAGATCCGGCAACGGGGGGCGCATCTCCGGTGGTGAATCCGGCGGGGGGGGGGGGCAGGCCTCCATGTGCGCTATGGCGGATGGAGGATCCAGGCGGCGTCGGCAGGCAACCTAGATTAGGCACAGGCCCCTCCTCTTTCTTTCTTGTTTCTAGCTTATTGCAATAGTTGTTTCAAGGTATTACAGTGAGTGTTTCATATTGTTGCACTACATGTTTTGCACTATTGCAGTGGATGTTTTGTTTTATTGTAGTGGGGTATTTTGTATGGTTGCAGGGGATGTTTTTCATTACTGTAGTGGATGTTTTCTAAGACATTGCAGATCATATTTTTCATTTCTTGCATTAGATGTTTCTTGATGTTGCAATAGCTTTTCATCATTTATTGCAGATATATTTTTTTAATGTTCTAATAGTATATTTTCGTTGTTACATTAGGGTTACGGCGAAGTTCAGGTGAGTTGGAGGTGGGCGGAGGTGGTAGGGTTCCGATGAGGTGGGGGCGGGGAGGATCTGTTTGTGTTTGTGTGGGTGGTGGGTGTGGGGGGTGGCAGGGTGCGAGTTTCTTTGCGCATGCGAAGCATGGAGTCGGAGGCGGAGTCCTGAGGATGAGGGGGGCGGCCGGTTGTATTCAATCCCATCGGACATCCTAGCGCTAGTGCAGTGCCGCATAGTTGTGGGGCGGCCATAGGGGCATTGCGAAGACATCAAATACATCATGAAAAATGGAGGAAGGTAGTATTTGGGGATCGGGACATGGAATGATGTTTTCTTATTCTATTTTCTCGTGCAGTCAACTCATAGACTTTGTCTCCACGCGTTACCAACAACTCAACCGTTGAGTTGCTTGCTTGCCTCATTCGCTGAAGATTCTTGGAGACAAGTTGTAGGATATAACGAAGTACTAATTTAAGGGGCGTCGTTGCTTCCTTATTCTTGCCTTTTGATTAGCAGCCTATATATCGTGGTACCGCACCTAGATTCATACCACAACCAGGGTGTGTCCTCTGCTAAGAAGAAACGGTGCCGTCTTAAACCATACATCCGTGGTTTGTCATCCTGTCCCGTGGTCTTCCATCCATCAAATCAAATCTGCCATCAGTTGTCCTGGATATCAGTATGGTAAGGCCCGTCTATGAACTTTCTGAATTTTACATCTTCATTTCATCCATATAGACATATAAGTTTTTGATTGATTCCACAGGATTTTGCCATCTGATTTATTTGCATGCACCGATGTATTTAATTTAGTGCCTTCTAGATTGTTTCGTATGAAAGTATTATGCCGAGAGCTGAGATGTCAGGCCAGTGAAAAATGCTTACGAATCTGATGACAAATTTTGGTAGGGGTATTCAGTTTTATAGAAGAAACATCTCTCTTTTTTTTCTTTTAAAAGAAAAAAATTCTGTAGAGAACCCGATTAAGAAGCAGAATCTACTGAGAAATTGATTTTTTTCTGATTTGTTATAACGTCTTTAATAACTTCCTCTGTAATAATTAAAACCTAGGATTCCTTGAAGATTCGGGTCGGAGCTTTTACTGAGGGTGTCTTGACAATGGTGTGCCCAGTGCTTCTTGCTGTAGCCCTCAACAAGATCAGCTCAAATAATGTGGGAAGTGATTCTGTTCGACACGCCATCTACTTCGCCTTTGCCAACTTGACTGGCTGTTTATGCGCCTTGGTCCTCCTCGTTATCATCAACATGCTGAATCCGAACAAACGCCAGTTTTTGCAAGGATCCTTATATTGTTTGTCGAAGCTGCTGCTCCACGCGTGTGTCATTATTCAGTCGTTCCTCGCGTACATACTCGTTCATATCAAAATGAACAAACAGTCCACCGCCCCGTTAGTCATGTTCGTCTGTATTTTCACAGTCTTGTGGTACTTCATGTCTGTGAGAACAGGACAGCAGCAAGACAAAGATTGGTATGAAGACTTCCATGATAGACTGGCCCAGTCACTGGAGACAGCAGCTTCTTTGACGTCATTCCTGTTCCAAATGCTGGTAGCCCTGGCATTGGAGAGCCAGGCAAGCAACAGCCGTACTCCCAGCGGATCCCTTGGCATAACGTTCGTATGCTGCTCGATTGCTACATGTTTAATGCTTGCGGGGACAGTCGTTTACCCTATTAAGTTTGATAATAATGATGCGCAACGCAGGGACATGTGCCACACACTCTGCATGGTCTCACATTGGTTCTGCCTGGGACTGATTTTCACTTTAACCGTTGTACTGATGACGCTCATCGCGGAACTCTGCAGACTGTTGATATTTCCCGTGGTGATAGTTCCCTGGCTCTCCGTAGCAGTTGTCTTCATAATATATGTAGCGAAAACAGAGGCTGGTGACGACAGCGTTAATGATCAAGCCAAACCGGCACCGCTGGGGCTTACAAAGGCCATGTTTGCAGCCTTCCTGGCTGTCTTGATACCGACCTTCAGTAGTGGGACGGTCAGCTTATCCACCGAAGTCTTCATAGCCACCACCGCTGGTGTAGTCATATTGGGCCTCGTGTGGAGGCTCTTGACGCACCTTGCTCCGATGAGAGCGGCAGTCGTGGCAGCTGATGTCGCTTGTCTTATCACCCAGCTTTATGTTTGGATCGCTGCCATCTCGTTTGTGCTTGTGGCGAATGATGCATTGGCTAAAGGCTACATAGCGTGCCAAACTCCCTGCACCTCGGGCCAGCAGATACAAGATTCTATTCTGACCTGCATCAACATGACTATGGCAGAATTTTTTCAAGGAAAAAATTGGACTTCTGTACTTTCTAGTGTTTCCTGTTAGGCTCTCTTCTCCGCCGTGCATGTATGTGTGTGTGTAAAGAGCATGTAAAACTGTGATTCTAAATTCCATTTGAATAATTTTTTATGTAATTTCTAAGAATTTCGCATATTATTTCTTGGCCATTTGGGACTCCAATATGTGAGTCAAATATTAAACAAGATGCAGTTCCAATTTAGCTTCTCTACCAACTATGAGAACGCACGGTGAAACAATGGTTCCTGTATTGGTCTTAACAACCACTTGCATCTCTTTGACGATCGGCCAGTCATAACTTCATTCAAAACAGATCTCGGTGAAAGAACATCTCCACAACATTCCATTCCAATGACTACGCCAATAAGTTGATAACGAGAATACCCCAAGATCACCTTTTTATTATTGATGATGGTGATGCAACAATTCACCAATAATCTACCTCGATATGCTTATTTTCAACTCTCTAGAGAATTTCATCACCTGCTACACCCTTCCTCAGGGGCCTATGTGTCAGATTACAGTTTTTTATTTTCTATGCTTTAACTTTTCCTTCGCTTTTCTATTCTCATCACATCAGTCATCTTCCCCACCCTAGCTACACGGTTCGATCCATGCTTGCAGAGAGGAGGAGGTGAAAGGGAGGCACAGGTGTGCGGGGTCGGGAGCGGCGCAAGGATGTCCATAAAGGCAGCCGCTGTTATTGGAGCGCGGGTGGTGGACGAGGACGAGGACGTGGCGGCACGATGAGCTGCATCATGAGTAGCACGAGGAGACGAGACGTCAGATAATGGCATCGTGTACCTCATTGCTGGCATGTGGTGGATAGTGTCCAGCGGGCAGTATTGGCCCAATGGCGGTAGCGTGGGCTGTGCTTCTGAGGCCTTGACGAGGCCGTTGCTGGTGGACATGGTACGTGGAGTGGGAGAGTGGAGGCGCAGGCTCAAGCACAGTCACATAGTGCCGTGCACGGTGGTTTGGACGTCGGTGAGGGCCCATGCTCATGGAGTAGGAAGAAGGAGAGGATGTAGTTAATTATGGGGTCCACGTTATTGGGGGAGATGGAACTCTGCCTTCATTTGTGGAGAGAAGAGGAGGTTTTTGGTGCCAAAACAAATGGAGGATAATTACTCTGGAGAAGTAAAAGTAATGCATCGCTCTTAATATGACAATTTTATAGGGATGTGTTGTGGGATTAGGGTTCTGCTGGAGAAGAATAAGTGATACATTTATGGAAGGCTTCCCGTAGAGTATGAAAATCATGGGGTAATAAGATAATTCAAATTAGTATTTATTCTCAGGTGTATCTCACTTTACTTGGTGTTATTTGTTCTCCCTTTCATAGTATAACTTCAAATCTTTTACACTTATACGTGCCGCCGGTGGGATATATTTTTAGAATATTCTGCATCTTTTCCTATGTCGCAGGGGCATTATTGGCCTTGCCCATTGAAACCATCTCACATCCTGGGCCTTAGCTGAGCCCAACTAGAGGCCCATTGAGCCTTCCACATGATCCTATCGTTGTGGGCCTTCGCACCTTCTAGGGATTGCTGGTTGCCTTCCCCCCACCGGTCTTTGTGTCATTGTCCCACGCGCCTTTGCGTCAAGTGGGGCCTTCGTCGTAGTTGTTGTCTTAGCCTTGCCTTCAAAACAGCCCAGTGGCCCATCGGAAGGTACCCTGCAAAACAACTTCATAGAAGCATTCGAGTTTCCAATAGTGACAGTTTGCGGTATAAGTTAGTCACATTAGCCAACTCACGTAAAAAAGGCGGTAGCTTGCCTTGGCGACTGAAATATTTGTGTCTCATTGTGTTCAATTGATAATTAATCCGTTGGTATAAGACATAGTGTGACATATCATGTCTGTAGGATACATACATTGTGCACAAGCTCAGTATCTAAAGGTCTATTCACAAAAAAAGGGAAAAAAACTCAGTATCTGAAGGTCGAGGCCATCCTTCTAGAAAAGATTAAAAAGGCAGTCATGTTCAACCCACATTGTTACATCGTGTGTATTTTGTTTCTCTGGTGGGATTCTAACCTTAAACATTGCATGCTCCATCTTACTGTTGTGCAGGTTATACCAATCATGCAGCCAACACATATTTATCGACAACTCACGGAACACTTCTTTGTGCTCCAATATATCTTTAGCATGCGCATACTAGTATATACAGTACGTGCCGATATCCCAATTCAATCTGCCCTTGCTTCAATAACAGGTACTATTCCTCTGTTGGCCCCAACTCCTGGCGGTATTAATTTATGCCTTGCTATCTTTTTCTTGATGTCTTTTAGTCGTTTTTTTCGTTTATTGGATTGTACCCTGATTTGCTATTCATACACTAATACAGAGGCGGCTGACATAGCACGCCACCACTAACCTTTATGGGAGGTACTGTAGATATACAACCGTTGCTAGAAATCGATTTATAGGGGTCGTTCTATTAAGAAATTCGCATCTAAAAATGTGTGATTTTTAGAGGCGGTTCTCTTAAGACAACCGTATCTGAAAATTAATTTTCAGAGATGGCTTTCCTAAGATAACTGTCTCTAAAAATTAGTGATTTCCAGAGCGAGATATCTTAGGAGAGCCGCCTGATTTTCGGAGATGGATCTTTTAATAGCATCTGCTCTAAAAGAACTACATGCGCATGCAGTTCAAAATTTTCGCTTTGGATTCACTGTGCGCTCCTGTCATTCAAACTGCAGCAACCTTATCTGTTACCATATGGCTGTGTGCACACATGCATATTTGTCCCCCATTATCTCCTCTCTTTACTACCTTTTCTTCAAAGCACTGCAGAGACTCGGACTTCACTCTTCTATCTCCTCTCATCTCTCTTATCTTGTTTCTCTCCTTCACCCCTTCCTTGAACAACACATGCATGGACGCACTTAGGCATCCATGGCTCAGAGGCAGGGCATGCAACCACTATGAGCAGCCACGGACACGGTCATGGTGCACAGGCGCCACGCGGGCACCTGGCCATGACGCAAAGCCGAGCCGCGTTGGTAGGCATGTCCGGCTTGCGAGCTGTGACCAAAGGTGAGTTCGTGCTTTTGTTCTTGGACATCTCAATGTCTTTTTCTTAGTCTTGATTTGCTACCCTGTTTTACTTGCAGTGCTGCTCAATCTTTTCTACTAAGCACCACAATCAGGTGCTCGCCGGTGTTGTGCCACCACCCATTGGTGGAGCCAAGGCCCGGCCACCGGGCCAGTGGCCGGGCTCCTCTGCTGCTGCTGCAGACACAGTGCAGATATGTGTCATAGCTATACTCCACACACACCTTCCTCAAAAAGGAAAAGAAAACAGCTTCATGTGTGGCTGCAGCAAAATATACTGAGTATGTACACGTACGTAGAAGTACTACACAAGGTAGTTTTGATTTTGCATTAGGAGTACTGTATTTGAATTGAGGACTAGAGCGACCTAGGATACAGAAAATGTAGAATTCCACTACAAATAAGGGTTTGCTTCTTCCTACTAGCTAGTTAATGTGAACGGCCTTTGCGGGTCACTAGAATGTTTTTAATATATTATCATAGTGAATAATTGTACTCCCTCCCGTCCACAAACGATGCACAATTTTAATCAAATCAATAGTGAAGCTAATTTTTGAAGTATATATATGAGATAGAGAGATTTTTGTGTTGGGCGTGGCATTACTATGTTTATCTCGCTCGGGCTCCATAAAATTCCTGGCTCCGCCACTGCCACCACCGCATGTGCCTCATGCTCACCGGTGGTACGCCACCACCACATGTGCCTGCGTACCATGCTCGCCGGTGGTTCACAGCATGAGCTCGCCGGAGTGATGCCACTGACACATATGTCCGCTGGTGGTCCGCAGAAGGAGCTCGCTAGTGCCACGCCACCACTGCAGTAAACTTTTTTATGATTGATTTACCGAGGCAGGCAAACAAACCGTGGCCTTTGGCAGTTGCGATGCACCCCTCAGAAAATCAATTTTTACTGCTTTGGAAATGATTTCCGCATTAGTGCCGACAGAGGAAGCAAAGCAGGAGAGGATAGGGGAGCGTCTTGCCGAGTGGTTTTGTATGGGACTAAGGGTACTGTGTGCCTTTTTCCAGTCGATAAAAAGTTTACTGGCTTTGATGGACTAGTAAGCTTATAACAAGGCCTGGGTTAAACTTTAGCCATCAATTATGTTGGATCCTCAAGGCCTAATGTTTTGAAACTGTTTTTAAGCTTCATGATCGAAGATTGTATTCCCAGAACTATTTGATAAATGAATCTCTCTGGTCACAAAGAACGCTCTAAAGACAGTTCCTGGGGCTAAAGTTTTCGCATCTTTTAGCTGTCGAGATAAAAAAACGACGGCAAGAAGAGGTGCTAAACTTTAGCTTTTAAATAACCATTAGCCCCTCCAAGGTCGGCTACAGGGGGCTAAAGCCTAAAACTGGTCTCTGTTGAGCAAAAAGACGCATATGACCCCCACTCACATGACGTATGGCTATGCATAGGTAATAAGCTCTGGTTTTAGAATGTGCAATCTTAGTCCTTGCATTATATTCTATAAGGTCTAATCTTTAGTCCTGGGTTAAAGTTTAGCCCAGGGGATCCAAACAGGGCTAGCTTCTATCGCAGTTCGCAGCAGGAGTGAAAAATAGCTGTATATAGTCATAATTCTCAAAAACAAATCTGGATATAGTCATGTTTCGCAACAATGCCCGATCTGGCCGGATCCCTCTACATGGATTTATAATATAATTAATCCTAAATACTACATTCTGGAAGTCGGCGCGCCTGCCACCATGCCCTGCTCGTATCGCCTTCTCCTATACTACCTGGAAGTCGGGCAGCCGCGCGTTCCTCGTGTTCGACCCTTTGGTCTCGCCGGAGTACAAGGTGCTGTTGTCGCCCACATGCCCAGGGAAGAAGGAGATGGTGAAAGACAACGCGTGCCGCCTGATGGAGTGGCCGCCGCCAGCATGGACGACGTGGCATGAGTTCTCGTCGAGCACTGGGATGTGGGAGGAGAAAGTGTCCGTCCGGGATGGCGAGGCGGCAGGGACAGCTGGGGACTTGCTGCTGTATGGAAACAAATGGAACCACTATGTCGAGCCCCCATGCCGCTATGCTGCGTACTGGAAGGGAGCGCTCTACGTGCACTGCCGTGGCGAATTTGTATCGAGGTAAATGAATTTATCTTCATTCATCTGCTCTTCAAAACATCTATAGATATATAGTAATAGATATATGGATGTGCATTTTGCAGATTATCCTTGCTGGATGGTAAGTACAGAGTGATCCAATCGCCGATACAACTTGCAGAGTGCAAGAACCATGGTGTACGGTCTTTTCTAGGTAGATCGGACAAAGGGGTGTACATTGCAGCTATTGCTAGCAAAGGTTTGGCCAAACATAGAGTCTGGACTCTCAGCGAATCTGGTGGCCACGTGGAGTGGGTGCCAAAGGATCAAAGCAATCTCAAGATCAATCCATGCTCATGGTCGTTGGAAAACAATGAATTCGATAAACTGAAATATTGGATTTTAGATCTGGAACCGCAATGTTTCAAGTTTGGCTTCGATGATGGAAGAAAGAATCAAGACATGTCACTAGTAGAACAAAACGTTTGCTGGAACTCGGATGATGACAATATTGTCGATGATTCAGATGATGAAGATCAATTTTTCCCAAATGTCAAATTCCTTAGATTTCATCCTACAAGGAGATTATCTTCCTGTGTACCCATCGTTACGCGGTGGCTTTGCATTTGAACAGCCCAAAGGTTCAGTATTTAGGAACAGTAGACCTACCAGGCGAGTACAATCTTGGCATTCGCGAATCGTTTGTGTATACACCCTGCTTAGTTGGAGACTATTAGCAGTCACGAGCCTTGTTCTTTTGAATAATCTTATTGTCACTCTTCGCCATATCTATAATCTAGTTTATTAATTGGTTAGTTGGAACTCTACTCTTTCATTTATTTTTAATACTGGATAACTGTTGTGTCCGGCCTGAAACGTTTTATTTGTCATGAAAACCTATTTTCATATCTTGGCATATAATATTTTTCCCTGCTCCAGCATTACATTTAGAAAAAAAATATTGTATTAGAAAAAAAGATTAAAATTGTACCATAGTCAAGTAAAGTTCATGATTTGGGTGCAAAAATCGGTGAGCACTAGCTGATTCCATAAGCGAAAATGTCACGATATTTTACTCCCGTGCAAGCAATCAAAAACTATACCTAGATATAAGATATTTTACACTGAACAAAACATTTTAAAATAAATAGTTGCACATATTTTCTAGATATGGTTAGATATTGAGGCATTTTTCAAGCATAACATAATCTAAAAACTAGCTGAGGATTTTGACAAAAAGCATACACGCTCATGTGATCTATCATAGTCACTTTTCAAGCTTGCCCGCATGTGTAATGAAACATTGTAATGCTACCTTTAATTAATGAAAGACTTCTTTCAAAAAAATACAGGCGACCTTGTCACCTCTGACTTTGGACAAACATCCCCGCTGTTTATAGTTTTTGGAAGAGAACATTCTAAGATTAACTTTGTTATTAATCGACTATTAGAAAAGGCAGACTTTTTTTTTCGAGAGTTTTAGTACATCGAATTGTTAATCCATAGATTACCAACCTCACGTCACCAAGCACACACAATTGTGTATTACAGATAAACTAATTGTGCTCTAGTGCTAGCAGCAATCCGAACTACCTTCTAGCTTCAATGGCCGCCAGGTGCTTGAACCCCGCAGCCCCCATAGTGCCTCCTCTTCACTGATTTCTCCGGTGAGCTGCTGCGCCGTCTTGTGGGTTCCGTCGAAGGTCCTGGTCTCCTGGAGTTCCTCTCTTTCCAAATTCTCTAGCCGATCAAGAAGAACATCGAGTCGAAGGCTCGCCAGATAGGTTTGTGGCTTTGTGCAGGTTTTTTCTTGACAACATCCACCATTGCATGAAGGGCATCGATGTGTTGAGGTTGACGACCATGTCAAGATGGTACGTAGAGGCGCAGGCATCGCTCCCAAACCTCCCGAGAGAAGATACAGCCGAGAAGGATATGATCGATGGTCTCGTGCTCTTGATTGAAACGGCGGACATTGACAAGCGCACTGATGAATCTCCAAAGTGTAGGATCGAGGTAGTCCACTGTCGCAAGCGCTGAGCCCATGTTGGACAAATCCGCGGTGACGAGCACCCACATCACTTCCCTTTCCTACTCTTCTCCGGCAGTACAGCTTAGTAAAAGGGCGACGAGAACAGTTGGGTCTATATCGTATCGTTGGAGGCACGGAAACGTCCGTCTTGCAGCAAGTGGGGCCCTAAGCCGTATATAATCAGTTTTTCAATTCGATACGGATCCTCGTGAAAGTTACAGTCACATTTTTGGCAACAACGGCTGTAGTATCCAGATGCAACTTCTACATCGACGCATCATCAATCATCATAGTTTATTTATTTGACCGCACCCAAGATATCGCGGAAGGTCGTTGTTGCGCCTGATCTGTTGCAGGTACACATGCAGTCCGCATCCATGGAGACGGAGACGGCGGCGGCGGCGTCTCAACCCAATGATTTGCTCGCCGGCTGTCTCCCGGCGCGTGGTCTTTTCATCAACTACGAGGACTATCGCAGGCCGCACTTCTTGTCCCGGCCGATGCCGACGTCGTCGCCGAAGGCTGACGACGGCCCCTGCCGGATCGAGGGCAAGTTTGATTTCGTCAAGCGAGAAGATCCCCACAGCTGGTACCAAGTCTTGGACCACTGCAATGGCCTAGTCCTCTTCCTAGTCCTGCTGTTGGTATTTTTTAACGTATACAGATAATCTGCAAGCGTATGAAAAGTACCGTTGTAGCCTTTATCCGAAAGTATTTAGGGTACCGTATTTTTACAGGGAACGAAAGTGTAAAAAATCTCTAAACTAGTTCTTTCAGAATGATAAGATAAAGAGTAGTTTGGGTAGAAAGGTTCGTCTAATGCAAGAAACCTTAAGTAATGGTAACTTTTCTACTACTTATTTGCTTCAGGCATTGACGCACTTGGTCTGCCAAGCGATATCAGTTCAAGCTTTACTCCGTGTCCAAACGTGGGGAAATGCAGGTACGAGTGGACAGGGTTATCACCACCTACCCGTGGGCGCGCGCAACATATGAAGGTAGACTCCAACCTAGATACCATGTCTATGAAGGTGACTACTGCTTTAGTGTTACGCAGGAACTTCCATCTCTATCAGGATTCCACTATTAGAGCACTCGTCCAAAGGACGAACGACGATCCCACAAACAAGTAGTTTTATGAAAGAGACATGCTTAATGAATCAACTCAAAGTTGAACACGAACTTCTTACTCCGAGTAGCAAGACGATCGTAGAGGTACAAATTAGAGCGAGAGCCGATAAGGTAGAACTGCTTCAACTCCGCTCTTTCTTCAGCTCTTTCCCTCTCTCACTCCCTATACTAAATTAGCTAGAAGCTAATGGAATGAAGCTTACTCTTCCTCTCTACATTGTGACCTCTTGTGTTGATGAATGAATTAATGAGTGAAGAGAGGAGGCCTCTTTTTATAGCTTGAGAGGAGGGGGCTCTATGCAAAAGGATCATCCCCACTTGGAAGGATCCAAACCGACCTTAAAAGGCGGTTTGCACTTTCCATATTCACCGATCGTAGGTGGACCCATCCTTGCCGAACCATCCTACGAACCGCCAGAGAAGACTGGGCCCGGGAGGCCCCACCAGAGGGGCGGTCGCCCCCGGGGGCGGCCGGTCCCTTAGCTGGGTCCTTTCAAGCCCATCTTTTGGGAGCACGTAGGCCTCATCGATAGCTTCGTTTTGCCTGGTGATTCGTCCAAATCGGAGTTCGGATGAGTCCGGAGCGATAGTTTTACTCGGGCCTACTCGTGCAGTCCTAAAATGGACTCGAACTTTATTTGGGCCATTGCTTCTTTGGCTCATGTTGGGTCTATTTCTCTCTTTGATAGGGCCTTGACCATCCTAATGATTGGTCTTGTTTTACTTATGCCAAAATATGCCTTTTTGAAAGCGTATTTTGGTGTTTTTCGAGTTTGTCTCTGCAAAACATGTAAACACCAAAACTCGTGGAAATATTAGTGGTAAGGCCCTATGTACAAAACATATAATATTGGCTGTGAAAATGGGTGCTAAGGACCGCCAACACCCGCCACGAGGTGGTCAGCGCGCCTGCCAGCGCACCCTGGCACCGCCTGCTACTATAGTTCCTGGGCCTGGGGCCGCCACGCGTTCCCTGTGTTCGACCCTCTGGTGTCGCCAGACTACAAGGTGCTGCTGTCGCCCGAGGAGATAGCAGAGAGGAAGCAGATGGATGACAACGATGCAAGCCATCGGATGGAGTGGCCGTCGTCGGCATGGCGCGGTATGGCACGAGTTCTCATCGAGCACCGGGAGGTTGGAGGAGAAGGTGTTTCTCTGGGAAGGCGAGGCGGCTGGGACAGCGGGCGACCTGCTGCTGCTAGAGGAATGGGGCTTCCACCATGTCGAGCACCAATGCTGCTATGGTGCGTACTGGCAGGGGTGCGCTCTATGTACACTGCCGTGGTGGATTTGTATCAAGGTAAACAAGCAAATATAAATTACTTCCGATCCATTCCATATTAATCCACACTCTACGTTAGATCTGTATACAAATTTAATTGTACGTATATGTACGGATGTATATTATTTTTGCAGGTTTTCCTTGCTGGACAATAAGAACAAAGTGATCAAATCGCCAATAGAAGTTGCCGAGTGCAAGATCGATGATGTACGGACTTTTCTAGGAAGATCCAAGAACGGGTTGTACTTTGCTGCTATTGGTGAAAAGGGTCCGGGCATGCTTCGAGTTTGGACTCTCTCCGAATCCGGTGGCCACATGCAGTGGCTGCCAATGGATCAAAATAATCTCAAGATCAATACATACTTTTGGCGGCCGAAAAACAATACATTGGATGAACTGAAATTTTGGACATTAGATCTCGAACCAAAATATTGGATGTTCGATCCAGATATTGGAAGGAAGAACCAAGATGTATCACTACAACAAAATGTTTGTTGGAACTCAGACGATGACAACACAGTCGACATCTGAGATGACAAATATAAGTTTCTCCCATATGTCAAATTCCTTGGGTTTCATCCGTACAAGGAGGTTATCTTCTTGTGTTGCAATGGTAACACAGTGGCTTTTCATTTAAACGGCCCAAAGGTCCGATATTTAGGAACAGTAGACCTAGCAGGTACCTACAATGGTGGCATTCGCGAATCATTTGTGTATACGCTCTGTTTATTTGGTGATTAGGAGTTGTCATGTGTCTGAGTGATCAAACTTTTGTTTTCCTTAGAAGAATAATTCTGCTGTCACTTTTCGTAATATCAGTCTAGTTTGTTTTTTCTTCGAGTCATTTGAATGTAATTGGTCAAGAAGATGAACTACTAGTTCCATATATTTTAGTCAAGTAAAGTTCATGATTGGGTACACAAATCACAGAATCGTACATGATTTCTTGAGCCAAAATGTCCTAATATAAGTACTCCCGTGCAAGCAATAAAAAATTATAAGCAAATATAACAGATTCTAAAGTGGACGAAAAACGTCTTGTGTTAAGCACAAATTTGGTAGGTAACGTTAGATATATCTTTCTGCATATAAAGAAGTCATAATTTTTATTGAAGACTATAGGCTTTTGAAAAAGTTATATTTTTATGCAAAACAAACTATCACTAGCGGTAGCGGGCCAAGCTTTGCCGTGACATGGCTTCAATTAGCAGTTATGGTCTAACTACATGAGTATTGCCACGTATCGAAATCTACATACCAGTCCACTAGGAAGCCCACTCGGCCCAAACCTTTCCACCATTCCAAATTAAAAGTTGCTTTGAATTTTTTGGTACAATCTATTTTGGTTTGCATCTATATATAATAATATGTCTATATACATAGCAAAATAGATAAACCAAAAATGTCAAAGCACCTCCCTCACTCTTGTCCTTAGCGCCGCTCTAAGTTTCCGGTAGCTCGGCCTCATCACGTGCCGTGCTCCTCAGCATCACTCGGCCTCTCTATCTTTCTCTTCACTCCCTCACCTATCTTCTCACACAACACGGCGATGGCTGAGGTGGCACCCGATGGGGCATGTTGGTGGAGTGGTGGAGCAGCCACCCATCATGTACGGAAGTGTGACTGTGATTGTTGAAAATTTTCTTCTTTTACTTCTAGCATGCAACTAGAGAAGGGAATTGCCAAACTTAATGCGATTTTATGTATGATTAATTTGTTTAACATTCTTTGCAGAAGGCGCTAGTATTTTTTGTATGCACTGGGAGCATGCATTTCCATACTGCAGTGGCACAGCGGGTTTGTCTTTACCCGCATGCATTTGGAAAAGAAAAGGTTGTCCATATCTATGCGGATTTGGTGCTGAAGCACATTTAGTTCAGACCTATCTAAAGATAGGTTATCATGTGTATTTCTCCGGAGAACATCTTAAACCATTCAGAATGCTACGTACGGAGCAAAATGTGTTCCCTGAACCACAAAGGAAACATGATAGAATACTTAGCAGAGGGAAGGTGCTGAAACCACATCTTCAACATGAATGGTGTGAAATTGCACAGTTAGTTAATTGATTTTTTGAGGTGTCGTCGTGAGTTAAAATTTGTTAGTTATTTGTGTAAATACTGCCTTAACTAGACATGTGCTCATGTGCTTCAGCTTGCAGGCCAGTAATGAATTTGATTTCTTCTGTGAAAAGATTATGTTGTTTAAAATAAGTGAGCACTTGAAATCTTTGTAATCAGCTCCTTTTTATTCTTGTTCATGACGGGTGAGATAATCTCCTTAACCAAATTTTCATTTACCTCAGTGATATGTCTTGTTTTTGCGTCAACCAATTTCTACCTTTGGTTGGTTCTGAGACTGGATGAATAAAATTCTGCAGACTGAAGAGAACTGCTACTCATTTCTTTGGGTTCACATTCTTCTCACAAAATTGATCATGCTGACGACTGAGAGCCAAACATTTTGGTTAAAGTTATTTTCCTGATAATGTCTGCTTACTATAGCCACCCGGAACCGAATATGTATCTCTAGTTTGGATCAATAGTATGACCTTAGCCCCCAAATGGCATCACAGTTTGGGCTACAGCAGAGTGTTGAATCTGCTAGTATCAGAAAAGAAGAGTTTATGTTGTTCTTAACTTCAACAGTTATATTATGGCAGCAACCCACTTGCTGCTATTTGTAATTTCAAAGCCTGAGAACTAGAAATTCTAGATGAGTCCATTTTTTGGACCCAATTCCAACTGAAGTACTTCGAAATTCCTATGCTGGAAACATGCCTCTGCTGACCGCAGAAGGACGGAGGATTCATCAATATGCAGATGGATGGAAGATCCAGTATGCAGAAGGATGGAAGATTTGATATGATTCAGGTTTTCAGTGATACCAGCTCTGAAAGTTGTCAGGGGAAATAAAACATTCGTTGCGTCATCTACATGTGTTTTTCACAAATGCACAAAGCACAGTAATTTTGCTGTTGCAGGTGACCACTGTCATCAAAATCATAATCAGTCTATGCGCTTGTGATTCAACAGTCACCAAATTTGTCCAAAATCTGAATTTCCTAGCAAACGATTATATAGGAAAATAAAACACCAAGATAGTTTTGTGTTAATTTTTTTTGATCTGGGTTCAGGCGTTCAGCAATATAGCTGTTTTTAGAATATTAGTTTTTTGAATTGTTCAGCAATATAGCCAACTATTTTTTTTTTGTTTTGAGAAACAGCAATATAGCTAACTAAATACAATCTCACCGTCTCTGAAACACTGGCCCACTTGGTAGAGCCCACGTAAGCACGGCCTGGCTGGCTCATTTTGTGGCATTTGGCCCACTTCACCCAAGGCCCAAATTGCAATGCGTTGGAGGCTTGGAGCACATCACCACCAGAGACGCCGGCCGCAGCTTCAGAGCCCTTCTCCTTCACAGTCCGCCACCCAACCACGGCCAAACCCTAGCCGCCGACGACCATGGCGGCGCCGCCGTCTCCGCATCCGGTGCTTGAGATGGACGAGCTGGTCGAACAGTACCTCCTCCGACTCCCGCCGGAGGACCCCGCGGGCCTCGCCCGCGCCGCCCTCGTCTGCAAGCAATGGCACCGCATCGTCACCGCCGCCGTCTTCCGCCGTAGGTACATTGAGTTCCACCGCTCGCCACCATTGCTGGGCTACATCGAAGACCTCGGCGATTCCATCCGCTTCGTCCCTATGTCGTCATTTCGCCCGCGCCACGCTCACCGCCGTGATGTGGAAGCCCTCCACTCAAGCCATGGCCGGGTCCTCCTCCGTGCCACCCGGAACTGGGAGATGGACATGGCGGAGGACGATATCTGCCTGTTCGTGTGGGATCCCATCACGGACAAGCAGTGGGAATTGCCCGTGCTTCTGTCGACCCCAGGACGGCGCATATCTGACTGGGACGCGGCCGTGGTCTGCGCCGTGGGCGACGGCTGCAGCCATCTTGACTGCCACTTCAAGGTCGTCGTCGTGGGAATATCCTCCGGAGAGCGGACGTTCTCTTGTTTCTACTCATCCGAGGCTGGTAGCTGGAGTGACATCATCTTTGGTTCCAGGGCAGACTTTGCCTATTCTTCGATGCAGAGTGTCCTCGTTGGAAATACCCTCTACTTCAGGATGGTAAGGAGCCATGATGGAGCAGTAATCTTCAAATACGACCTGCTGACACAACAAGCGTGTACGATTCGCCTACAGGGTGAAGTGGGCATGTCTTACGCAAAGAGAAAAGAACTGTGTTTGGGCGGTCTGCTAATTACTGCAGAGGATGGCAGGCTAGAAGTTGCCATGACTATAAATTCAACACTTTGCCTGTGTCTAAGGGAGCAAGAAAGATTGTCAGAAAGTAGAGTCATTCAGCTTCATGGTCTACAACCCCAATGGGACGACATACCTCGGGTGGCTGCCTTTGCAGATACTGGAGCTGGTGGTGTCATTTTCTTAAGGACATGTGTTGGGTATTTCACTATCGATCTGAATTCAGGGAGGAGCAAGAAGGTAGGGCAGTGCTTAGGCTCGCTTCACATTGTTCCCTACGTGAGCTTCTGCACCCCAGGTACATATTTAATCACTTTTTAGTTTGCTCATGTGCACAGCAAGTTTTAGTTCAGCATGAAAATATGATGGACTGCATTTGTATTACAACATGGTGTTATCTTTTCTTTTATTTTTTGCAGGGAAAAGAACATTGAGTCTTTCAAAGTGTGACATCTCAGCCTCATGTAAAAAACAAATTACTCCTACTGCTGCCTATATGTATTACCTACATAAATGGTTTTACCTACACTAGCTTTTACAGTTCAGATATATTAGCCTCATGCCAATCTTTAATAATATATGTTCCTCAATCATCTCATGTATGCTAATGTCACTTGACATAATAAGTTAAAAACATTGTTGAAATACAAATGGGATGCATTCTTGTATCTGGACTAGTTTGAGATCATCTTAATGATGTTGTGGGAGCAGTGGTCATTAACTGAATAGGAAATCAGCTCTGTTTTGTTGGCCGTCAGAGACAGACCTTCTGTGATTTGGTAGGCCCAATGTTCATCGATTCCTCATATGGTGTATTTGTGTATGCAGCACTGGGAACGGACTCCACAGATGAGGGACCAGGAACTAGTGTTGTGGTCTCTACAGATGAAGAACCAGGAACTGGTGTTGGAGTGTCTGTCTAGAGATGAGGGCCCAGGAGATCTTGCCGTCTCTATATAGATGAGGGTCGAGGAAATGTTGTTGCGGTCTCTACTGGTGAGGGGCTAGGAGCTTATATGCAAACTGCATAAGAAGCTCAGATTACAAGTGCAAGGCCTTCTAAATCAAGGAGATTACTAGAGCAAATGCATGGTTTTTGGTGGGATCTTGCTGCTATGTTAGCCTTGTTCTGTAGGCCTAAATGCCAAGCTCGCTGGTATTGGGAATAGTTAGTAGTGCCATTTATGTCTGAAGTCAGGAGCTTGATACTAAGTTTGAAGCTGTCTTGGGCTCATCTTCTAAAGTCAGGATCGTACATTCTTTGTTCTTGGGAACTTGAGTTTGCGGTCAAATTATGAGAATGATAGACTCATGTATGAAAGTATGACAAGCTGCGCCATGCTTGTGGAATAATTTCTTCTACTTTTAGCATGGAACCAGGGAAGGAAATTAGCTAAGTTGAATCTAATTTTACGAATGATTGATTGGATTGATTTCTTTAGCATTCCTTGAAAAAATGTAGTAGGAAATAGTAAGGACTATTTTTTGTATGCACTGGGGGTCTATCTTTCATCCTTCCATTTACTTTACCTGTTTGTCCAGATCTTGCCTACCAGATGCTTAAGCACCTTTTGAATTCTGACTTATCTAAAGATAGGTTACCATGTGCAAATCTCGAAGGGACATCTTGAACATTCAGAATGCTGCACAGCAATAGCAGTTGAAAAATCTGAAAATGGTGCTCTGAATCAAAGAGGGAACTGAAAAAGTGATGAAATCACCTTTTTTCTACCTCAACAACAGAGCAAGAAACATGAACAAAATCAAAATAACTGAAATGTCAAACAAAACGCAAGCATGCACACGAACTCACCTCTCCCTGCAGCCGGTACTCCATGGCCCGCGTGGAGCATGTGTCGCCTCCAAGTGCCGGTGCCGTGCAAGCGCCGATGCCTCAGAGCGTAGCATGATAGAGAAGAAAGAGAAGCAGCTCTTGCGGGAGACTCAGAGCGAGATGGATAGATGATAATATTTTGTTGTAGAGAGTGAGAAGATGCACATCTATAGAGGCCACCGTATGAGAGAGATAGCAGGACTTGCAGCAGGTTCAATTTTTATAGTGGCGGTTCACATTATCATAGGCCTGTCAAGATAATATTTTTACTGGTGTTAGATTAAAAGAACAGCTAGTGTAATTGTTTTACCGAACGGTAGTCTTCATCTTCACTCATGGTTTATGGTACACAGGCCTACACTTGATTTTTAGTGGCGCTTGCTTGTTATGAACCGCCAGTGAAAATGATAGGCATTATGAGAAATCATTAGTATACTAGTATATCTACAGTCTCTAGGCTAGTGGTCCACTGCCTAACCATATGTGTAATCATTGTTAGTCGATGACTAATTGACCGACAAGATTTCTGATCAATCAAACCGATTAGCCTAACTATTTCCTCAGCCGTGGGTCATTTACGGAGCCTTCCGGGTCCACTTTATTCCATAGCTAGAAAGCATATACTAGCAACAGTTTCATTCAGGAGCTCTGAAATACTCAGTTTGAAATACTCACTTTACTTGGGTGTTTGACTAATGACACATTGGAGACAAGGAGAAGGATATATGGATTAAAGCTCCACTCATCCTGTCTTGAAGCGAACCAGTTTCACTTCATTGGCCTATATGTATCCAGAATCAATCTTCAGAAGCCATTTAGATGCTACACAGTGATTACAATGGGTACTAGCTAGCTAGGTACGGAGTACAAACTAACTTAATTAGACAAATTGGTACAACAACATCAAGCCATTCCAACATATATTGTGCGGAGAAATCCCCACTACACATCTTTCATCTTAGGAACCACTTGCACTTCATCATCTTCAACCGTCATGGAGGCCTCCACTTCCTTCGTTGTGGCATCTGAGCTTGAATAAAAGGCTACTGAAGTTGCTGACGGCATCGAGGGGGATACAGCTGTGCCTGGTGTCGTCCCTTCTTGTTGCAAGCTGGAAACCATGGTCACCTCATTGGTGTTCGCATCCATCAACTTGTTTTGCTTCTTGGGTTTGTGTTCAGCTGGGTTTTATCGTTGGATGCCAAATCCACTATAACCTCTATGGGTGGAGTGTGAACATCTGTGGTGGTTCACGCTCTAGCAGCAGGCGGAATTTGAAGCCTGTAGTCAGTTTCTGGTCGGCGGCACACCTTAGTCAGTGTAACAACTTCCTGTACATTTAAAGCACTTTTGAGTAGGATGAAATATGGTAGATAGTATTTAATTGCAACAAGTATGATTTCATATTTAATCAACCAAAAGTGAGGTAATTATCCTGAGCCCGCCAGACTGTACTATAAATTTGCTGTGCATAATTGAAATAACTGTACAGTTTCATGAATCTATAGTGAAATTTAATCCAAACATTATTTGTCATTCCTTTACAGAATAATAATTCCAAGGCATTAATATAATGCGAAAAAAGGGAAGGGAAGCAGTCATATCTGCAGAGTCCATAGCAATGAAAGACAAATTAATTGCTAGCTCAGCAACATGCTTTATTATACAATACTTGCAGACAATGCATGGAAAACACCAAAACAGGTCGAAATGTACCTCAGAAGAATCATGATCATATCGAACAAGAAATCTACAACGGCAGCCTCTAATATCATGTATTCTCCTTTTAATGTCAAGGACACGGGCATCAAAATAGCGAGCCTGCTCATTGCGTTCCTGAAAAATATAGAATAGAAGTATTTGTTAATGTGTGACATAGGATGGAGGATATATAACGACAGATGGGTCCTGTGCTCTGATTTACATACAACGATACACCCAAATGATAAAAAACACAAAAATGTAATGCTTGTTTATAACTTTAAGAATAGTCAACATTATTTTAAACACAGGAGAGATGACATATCTTTGTTTTACAAACAGGTACAGTGACCGCACAACATATAACCCTACATGAACTTAATAATCACTAAGTTGTTTTATTGCGTTTCTTTTTTCATTTAGCAATGGTCTTTATGAATGTTTAATCTTTGCTTAAACCATTCTAGGAGATAAGAGCTATTCCTTTTGGAAGTGATGAAACTTTTTTCTACGATCGCCTTAGGAGGTAAAAAAGACTTCAAGAGCCCTCAAATAGATACCAGCCTTTGGAAATGCATCTCCAAAGGCCGACCACTTAAACAGATCATTTCAATAAATGGCCCTTTTAGAGACACAACCCACTTCAGGGTCTTGCCTATAGAAATCGATTTTTAAAGGTAGACCCTTAGAAGGCCCGGCTCAGCAAATTAGCCCTCAATCCACTATCTGTACCCGCATAAAAACAGAGTGAACCCTAATCCTCTTTCCAGTTCCAGTCTATTCTCTCTCCTAAACCATCGTATGTTCTGTTGCACCCTTCTCCTTTCTCCATGTTAAATAAAATAAGAAAGTAACCAAAGAGCTATTTTGAAAAACATGGGATGCCAAATGCCCTTGCTACAGGTTTGAAGAAATGCTATTATAGTACTAAAGCTCTGTTACATAGAATTATAGTACTAAATCTTAGTTATACAAAAATTGACTAGTCTCACATGATAGGAAGAAAGAAATTTTAAGATGACAACACCTGATTACAAAGAATGAGGTCTCCAGGAACCACCGCAGCACATTCTGTATTCCGGCATGGAAGAGAACATTGTCGCAGACAATTGCGAACATTGATCCATTCATCAACCTCTGCTCCAAATCTAGAAAAGCGAACCAGCGCTTCCTGGAACACAAAAAATAAGTTGTCTGCACTTCACAAACATTACTGCTGATATGTCTGCACTCCACACATCAACCCAATTTTAATGTATAGTAAAAGAACACCTAGTTTTCGTTGTACAAAAACTCAAAGGTTCAGAAATGCACATTTTATCTGAGGAAGCATCAGCTTTTTCTTATCTACAGAAGTAACAAATAGGCAAGGTGCCAAGGTAAAAATTTAGAATGAAGTACAAAGGCAGAATAATTTTTCGGAAAATAAAAGAGTATGGTAACCATAAACTAGGTGAACCTGTTCACCGGTTGGGGTTGAGGGCTCAGGGTGTCTAAATATTTCGGGGGATTTTGATCCATGCCATTATAATTTTTGAGCTTCAGAGATATTCCATTACTATTCACCTATTTTGAAATTAGCCATTACAATTGTATCTATACCTGATCCATGCTATTTTGTACACATGAAACGACAAAAGTAAAATGGGTGTGTTCGAACACAACAAGTAGAACTATTGAAGCAGAACATCACTAGAATATCTTTCTGCAGATCTCATTTCAATTGCATTCTTAGTTTACGAAGAGAGCCAACAAAATAATGATACAAATTTCACTGCTGGAATATAAAGACTTCTGTAATAGAGAGCCAACCACAGAATTATATATGAAGTACTACTTCAAATATCTATTATCATATAGAGACTTCAGTAATATTAAATGAAATTCCAAGTCTATTACCAGGTCGCCTGATTCCAACCACCTAACTGACAGAAAGGCAGCTACATCATACCTGCAACATATAAGATTGCCACATATGTAAGAATAAAAATGTTTTAGTTAAAGAAAAAGAAATAGAAACAGAAGTCAACGACATAGAGCACAGACCACATCCAATCCACTGCCAATGAAAGTGCTTATAAACTTACAGTGGATGAATTCACAGATATACTTATGGCTTTGTTAGTATGCCACTAAAGTGTCACACACCACATGTAACAAATAACTTTAGACAGGCACTCATTACAATCATCATCACTTCCTATTCATTTGTTTCAAACCACTTTCTATGGATACAAGTATATAAGTTCCTCCAATGCTTTAATAAAAATTATAATTCTTTCCACGAGGGACAACCTAGTTACTTCCAGATATTCTTTAACTTGGACCATTGGGCAGCCTCCTCATGTTATGCAACATGGATGATAGTAAAGTTAATCTACTAACTAGCATAATTACTCAGCAAGTGAATGCATCTTTATCTAGGCAAAACTTACAATAATACATCACTCGAAAGAGGGAACAACAAAAGAAGTATGAGATACATATGTCTTCATACCATGCACCATCACGAGCTGACTTGGCTTCAAACTCAAGCTGGAGACCTTGCAGAGGCTTCCTCCCTAGTTATCAGCCAAGATAACAATAATCAGTGGAAAAAATGGATATGATAACTAATGATGACAAGTTGAGAAGGCATATCTGGAATGCACAAAACCAAAATCACTAGTGCAACTAAAGCTCTGTCTCACAGGCTCATCCCCATTGACTTATATAGGATAGTTTGACTTCGCAAACTGAGTATTGTTCTATTGTTACCACACAAAATAGATTTTGCTACAGCCTGCATACACAGGATTTGAGCTTGCAGCCTGCACACTCTATTTTAGGAAAGAATGTAGGACCTTGCTATGGCCTACATATGCAGCATTTGAGCCTGCAACTTGCACATTCTATTTTAGGAAAGAATGTAAAATAAAATGTTTTTCTTGCCAAAAAAGGAAAAAAAACCCGACAGTTGCCGTCGATGATGGCAGGTCCATTGCCTTCCTCGACCCCGCCGCCGGCCACGACCCTATCGCGGCCTAGCTCGCCAGAGCTCGGCCACTTCCCATGCCCCCTAGCACCGTCTTCTCCACCTCTGGCGAGCTCGCCGCCACCTTCTTCTCTAGCTCCGGCCATGGGGCCCCCGCCATAGACTTGGCCTAACCGCCAAGGCACCCTAAACCGCCCACTGACCATCCCCATCGCCTGCCTTCCCTAGCTCATCACCGGAGTTGGAGGAGAAGAAGGAGGAGAGAGAAGACAGGAGGTGGAGGCCTACCTGGGCCGGATCCGTGGCCGCCGCCACTGGATTCGTTGAATCCGTGGCCGGTGGTGTCAGATCCATGGCCGCCGTTACCGGATCCAGTGAACCAGCCTTTGTCGCCACCATATCCTTCCATGGCCACGCGTGTGAGAGAGGAGAGGGGGGAGGCGGTGGGGTAGTACCAGTGAGGTGGTCGCCGGAGGGAGGGTGGCTCGCCGGCGGGTGAGAGGGAGGGCGTGAGTTAGAAGACGAAGATGGAGTGCGGGCTATGGGGCTGTGTGCTGTGTACGGGGGTGCGCAGTCGGGCGAGCGGACGGGATGCACAAGTAGTAAGTAGTATTTAGGAAAAAATTAGAAAAGGGATGAAAAAGTTAAATTAACAAAAAAGAGGCATAAACATTCAGAATAGATGTGCCATCATTCTACCAACAATATGGATTGATTACATCATCAAAGATAAACAAGAAGCGATATCTTCTTCAGGTTTTTTAAACACGACACCTCATTGGTCGCTTCAAATCATTAAGTCCTAATAAATAATCAATAAGTCCTTTGACAATAACAATATTAAGTTCTCAAATAAAATTGTAAAGTATTTTCTTCCTCCGAGTATGTACAAAAATAGAAATTCTTATCAGAACTGCATGTCTGCTATGTGAAGGATGTTTTAAAGCTATATGGGCTCAAGCCATTTCTCGAAGGCCTGATTCCAGAACTGATATTGCATATTCCATATATATCTGAAATCTTCCCCTAAAAAATATATACATCTTAAATCTTTATCAGCCCTGTGCTTGAATTCAACATCTCCCTCCATGCCCCACGTGAACAAACCTCCCTCCCTACCTTCTCTAACCTCTCCTCCATTGTCACCTTCCGCACCGCCACCGCTGCCCCCACCCCTTGGCTGGCGCTCCTTCTGCCGCCTCCCCTCATGCGGTGCCCCCTCCTCCACCATCTTCATCTCCTCTATCTTCATCCTCTGTCATCGCCTGTCCATGGTCCATGCCTCATTGTCGCTCATGGCCTCTCTATGGGATACACCAACCTCCGGAGGGTGCTCGTCACCCTTGAGAGGCTGCCACCCATAAGCTCCCCTTTGTCTTCATGGCCGAGATCCACGAGATTCGGCAATGAAGATGGCATGGGAATTCGAGGAGAAAAGCCATGTACGAAACAATTAGTCTTTTCCAGCTAGCTTGAACTTTTCCAATAAGTGGCTGTTGTGGAAAGATAGTGAAAAGCTGGCCCTAAAGCTGACAAAAACTATCTCAGTTTTGCATGAATTAGCAGGAGCATTCACGTCAGGTTCCTTGCATTTGCATTTGCAGCATCAAGTGTGTGGGAGCTCGAGCAAGAATCTCAGGCGATGCCATCCAATTGGTGCACAACCCTGGTATTCTTTGTTTTAGATCATAGCTAGCCCGCTTGGTAGTGTTGGGCGGGAGCAAGTAGCGCCTGTTCTAGAACCACTTCTTCAAAGTTTCAATCTCGTATACTCCTAGATAGACTGGATCAAAGCATCTCTAGTAATATATATCATATAAATCAAAACCCTAGCAATTTGAAGGAGAAGGCACTACCAGATCGACTAACCTGCCTAGGCTCGATGACCACCTTGCCGGCACGCTCGAGCAAAGCTGAGAACTTGTCGGCGAGGGTCTGCAGCACGGCTTTGCTAAGGGATGACGACGATGACATGGCTGGGAACCAACCAAAGGCAGAGCTTCGTTGACACGGCCTGGCTCGCTGGTTCATCTTGCGGCATTTGAGTTTGAGCCCAGCTCCCCAGGGCCCAAATCGCAACGCATCAATTCCCTCATTCCCAGACACCAACAAGACCAAACAAGGACAAGCAGTGGGAACTGCCCGTGCAGCAGCCAGGCGCGTTGATAGCAGCTAACTGGAACGCCGCCTTGGTCTGCGACGCGGGCGACGGCTACAGCCATCTCGACTGCCACTTCAAGGTCGTCTTTGTGGAAAGATCTGGAGGGGAGGTTCTCTTGTTTCTACTCATCGGAGGCTGATAGCTGGAGTGATCCCATCTTTGCTTAGGACAGAGGAGGATATGTTGCTTACGGCGGAGGAGTACATTTTCAAAAATATGATTGATTGTAAATGGGCCCATCAACATGGTTTCATTTATTTTTCCCGTGGAGAAAAGAACATTGAGCATGTCAGTGGTAAAACCAGATTACTCCTACTGCTATCTATATATTATTTACATGAGATTCTACAGTCCAAATATTTAATGATATATATGTTCCTGAAATCATCTCCTTTGTATGCTAATGTCTCTTGATAACATTGTCAAAATACAAATAGGACACTTTCCTATACCTAGACTAGTTTGAGGATACATGACCTATAACTAACTGCATAATAAATCAGTGCTGTTTGTTGTCCAACAGAGGCAACTTTATGTCTCTTGTGTGATTTGTGTGGACCCAATGTTCATTGTTACCATCGATTCCTCATATTTTGTATTCATGTTCCTTATGTAGCACCGGCAACAGTCTCCACAGGTGAGGGACCAGGAGCTAGTGTTGTCGTCTCTATAGATGATGAACCAGAAACTGGTGTTGCTGTCTCTGGAGATGAGGGAACAAGGAGATGTTGCTGTCTCTACAGATGAGGCGCCAAGAGATGTTGTGGTCTTTGCAGAGGAGGGGCCAGATCCTAGCATGCGAAGTGCATAAGAAGTTCAAATTACAAGTACAAGCCTTCTAAATCAATAAGGATAACATGGTTTTTGGTGGGATATCTCTACATGATTTTGCTGCTGTGCTCGCCTTATTCTGAAGCCTAAATGCCTTCTAGATCCCTGGTATTGGGAATAATTAGTAGTACCATTTATCTCTGAAACCTGTAGCTTGCTACTTAGTTTGAAGCCGTCTTGGGCACATGTGAAGGTGGTAACTGGATCAGGATTGTACTCTCGCTTTGAGCTTGGGAACTTCAGTTTGCAATGAAATTATGAAAATGATATCGACTCATGTGTGAAATTATGACATGGAATTAATGTTGTGTGTTATTGTGGAATTGTGGAAAATGTTCCTCTTTTAATTTTAGCATGGAACCATAATCTAACTTGAATCTCATTTTGTGTTTCTTACAACACATTTTGTATGCACTGGGTGCTGGCTTTTCGATACTGCATAGGGTCTTTCATCCTTCCATTTCCTTTACCAGCTTGCATTTGGAAAAGAAAAGGTTGTCAATATCTTGCAGACCCAGTGCTGAAACACATTTGAGTTCTGACCTATGTAAAGATAGGTTACCATGTGTGGATCTCCATGGACATCTTGCACCATTCAGAATGCTATCACAACAACAATTGAAAAATGGGTTCCTGAATCAGAGGAAACAAGATACTCTATTCAATGCATAATTGATATATTCGTACATGAACACATGCTTGTGGTATATATGGAGATGTTCATGTGAGGACCTCAAATTTCCCATGAACCTTTACACTGCCATACAATGCATCTTGGAATTTTATTGTTGGAACTTCTTCTGAAAAGTATTGATACCGATGATTGAGCACAATCTCTTGAGATGATGTGGTGAATCTCAGAATAAGTGCAGGTTTATTTTGGTTTCAGACGATCAAACGGATGCTAAGCAAATCTAGAGAAATGGTTCTGATGCTATCTATGTTTTTAAGGCGGTAAGGAAAGCTGCGGCGCTAGACCCCCTTCTGGACGCCTAGGCGAGTTAGGCGCTCGGCGAGGCGACGCCATACACATACCCTTACCAACATTAGAGCAGGACAAATATACATTGATATGCACCTTTTTGCTGCCAATTTTAGACTTTGCAAGTAACCACTACCCACTAACCAGAGCAGTTTATACCCCTATGCAGTTATCTAGGAACAAGCAAACATCCGACATCACACGAGTATAATCCAGAGTTCTGAATAGAGGAAGGACCGAACAGGAAAAGCAGAGGGCAGGAGAAGAGGTACTCTGCCTACATGAAAGGGTGATGGGCCTGGCCTGCTGGCAGGGAAGGAGATGCAGAGCCCATGTAGAAACGGAAGCAGCCAGTCCTCTACGGGGCACAGGTCGAGGCACGGATCCGCGAGCAACGACGAGGTCGGATCTCCAAGCCTCACAAATCGGAGTGCAGAAGGACGTACCTGGCAGTAGCACAGAACAGAGCAGAATCACGCGGATGGGGACGAGGCCTCGCGCAGAGCAGAGTCGTCGCGAGTCACGGGCCTCATGGGAGAGATACTTCATAGTTAGAGTTTGTGTTGTTCCATAGTCCACAATATTTTCAAACACTATAATGGGACTGTGAGTGCAACAGGAAGTTGATCACTAATTGTGCTTCCATTTGGCGGCCAAACATGCAGTTGGCCAGCTGGAGATGAATGCTGTAAGGCTGGCAATAAAGTCGAGGGTAGCTTGTCCAGAACATTATGAGTTCATTCGCATCAAGGATTCTATAGTTTAAATTGACAAGCATCTCTTGAAGCTCTTGCAAAGCAAAAACACCTCTGCGGGATAAACATAGATAACGCTTTACAAAGTTCACTATTGATAGAGATGAAGAGCCTCTCATAACCTGATCTTTGGCTTCTCCTCAAAGTGAGGTTGACATATGCAGGTGTCAAGCATGTAGTAGCCTCGGTGGCGTGCATGGCATCTCTTAGCATGCCCAGCTAGATGATCATAACTTGGTTTTGTGATGTGCTGCCCCATGGCCTCATCAATGATGACCTGTGCTCGCTGGAGAGCCCTTTGCAGGCTGCCCTCGTGTGCTTTGGTGGCTTGGAGCACTTGCTGATAATGAAATTTATGGATCTAGAGGCCAGGTCACCTAGAAATGCAGACATGAAAAGTTCCATTTGGGATCTCTCCTCAGGATTCCGGAGGATAAAGCATCAGATGGGAAAGAAACTCTCTTTGTTCTGTGTTTCTTATCGACCTCAAAGAGCAGAATGTAATATATAGAAGAATAACCAAGCAGCAGAGTCAGCAGTCCACGCAAACGGATCTGTTGAGCTTTGGGGCTGCTATTGCTTCACCTGACTGTTACAGTTGATATTTTCGATGTCTTTATACTTTCCTACTAGGCTGCTAGCTGAGAACAGAATCAGTTGTCCACTTGTCTTTATATACTTTCCTAATGAGCCATGAGCCAACACCATTATGATTTACTATGCAATCGACTGTTGAGCTGCCGTACGTGCAGGGAATGAACTATATTAAAGAGAGACATGACTAAACATTATTCAGTTTTCACATAATGAAAAACACTTGAAGTACCTTCTGCTGAATCAGATTTCAACATGACAATAATGACAATGTCTTCTATATCAAGAAAAAGATGCACCTGCACGTACACAGGCACACACTGGCTGGCATTGAGTAGGCTCTCCTACATTGAGAAGTCTTTTCTTGACTTTTCCGCAGCATGGAAATATGGGATCTTTGAACAAGTAGCTCTGACGACTACTGAAACAAACTGAAGTCAATCAGGCATTTATTCTGAACCATGTATGAAGCTGACTGCAAAACTCTACAGATTTTCAGCATCCTCAATTCTTGATTGATGAGTACTGAATTGAGGTAATTCTATCATTCTAAATGACAAGGTACAGCACATGGTAACCTTGTGAGCATTGGTCTTTGGAAACAATTATTCTAACATCACATTCACAATTATATGGGCCCATAGGATGGGTCTTGCTATATACTTAACACAGAGAAGAGCAAGTTAATATCAAAATAAATTCTCCTGGTTATGGAATTAGTATGGCATCAGTGAACATTTTATTACCAACTAACCACACGTTCCAACTAGATAGCTAACCAGTCAATATTTAAGTGACTATTGACTTAGACTTCATGAGGAACACCTCTCTTTGTGTAATTCACAAAATACCATCCGTATAGTGTATGTGACAAGTGGCATTTAACCAATCAGGACTAAGCATTGACACAAGCACAAGGAGTTCCTGCCGGCTGCCAGAGGGATAGGGGCCATGCAGCTCTGCTTGTAGACCTTAGACTACCCGCACTGGTGTCCGGTACCAGCTCCTGCAGGAGACCGATACCGGAAAACAGCCACAACGGAGCCTGTAAAGCATCCTGTGATGCTCAGGATGGGCTCCCATCCTCTGTTACCAGGATGTACAGAGCATCCGGCATGTCCCAGGCGGGGCCCAGCGAGAGGGAGGGAGCACGGAGAGAGAGGGAGAGCATGGAGCCTGAGCTCCAGCCGCCGCCACCGGAGACCTGTGCTCGAGCCGCCTTGCCATGGTCGAGAAGCCGCGGGAGAAGAAGAATAGAGAAGTCCTTGTGCGAGATGACGAGCGGCACGAGCTTCGCGCCGGGGAGCGGGGAGCTGCTGCGGATTGCCGGGGAAGTGGCGGCGGCAGAGGTGGGCCGCGCGGACGCAGGTGCCGGGAGAGACGCGCTCGCCGGCCTCCATGCCCACCCCAACGACATGGGTACCCGACGCCGGTCGCGAGCACCATCCTGCCCGTGGTGCCACTCCGGCCTCGGGTGGGTGGAGGCCGCTGGGGAGCTGGAGACCGCTGGCGAGCCGTGCGGGCGCCTCCGAGCACTGGTGCCGCCGGGGATGGCGCGTGCCTTCACCGGGGCCGCCGGGCACCCTCACCGGGGCCGCCACGTGCCCTTGCCGGGGCCTCGCTGGGCCGGAGATGTGGAGGAGGAGGACGGGCGCGGGGAGAGGACGGGCGCAGAGATGTGGATAAGGAGGAGAGAGAAAAAAGGAAGGGAAAAAGAAAAAATAAAAAAGAAAAAAGGAAAAAAACCTTGAAAAGTGGGTCCCACAGTGGATAGAGGATGCTATAAAGGATGTATGAGTACGTACGAAAACAGTATAGAGGATAGAATCTCGTTGACTTGGATGAAATATTCCTTTTAAAAGAGAAATATAGAGGAACGTGGCTGCGGATAGTCTTAGAATCCAGAGGGATAGAGTGCATTTCATTCCACATAGACATTAGTCAACCAGAATTAAGTATTTCATAATGGGAACATTATAAGTCAACCAGGTTCCATGCCATCATGAATGCCAAAATCTGCATTCCCATTGTGTTTATGCTACTAACCTTAGTAGCAAAACCAAATATTGAATATGTATGCTTTGAGAAAATGAAACCGAGGACTGTCAATCAAACAAATAAATGTGGATTCGGAACAGATGAAATACTTTAGATCCAGTTGGGCAGCATCACTGCCCAGTTGATAATTTGACAAAAAAAATAACCAAGTCAAAAAAAATTCAGTTTGACTTCTGAGTGCCGCTTGAGCAATTAACAAGATTAGCGTTCAGCATAATATGGCAAAACCACAGTAAAGAACACCAAAGACTCCTAATTCCCACAGAATTTTACTATCCTAACCAGCGACAAGTGCTTGCTCAAACTGAGAAATCATTTCATTCCACACTGACAAAACATTGCCTGCATCAGCCTTATAAGCATGTCTTATGTCTTTGTAGACTAACACTCTGACATGTTGTTATGGCATTGGCATTCTTAGGAAATAGCGGTTACCACTTAGCTTGCTTATCTCTGCTAGAGGGCACACAGCGATACACAGCAATAGAGTGGCACTAAAGAAAAGCTACCTTGGCACAAATGGAAAATCGGCAGCAGGAAACCAATTCGACTGTAATTTAGAATTATCTTTGGCATCCATTCACTGCCGCCCCAACAATACTGTTATCCCCCTATAGAAGCACAACACAGTTCACAAGAAAAAAAGATGTGTTGATATGGAATTGATATACCGTCAGATTACATTTTTAATTACTATAAGCAACTTAGGTTCCAACAAGCTGCTAACCAGGCACCCCTAGCCAATACTTGCACAAATCATTAAAGAAGGTCGACTCAAGCCCACTAGATCTGAGAAACACCTGTCTTTGTTTAACAGAAATATATCATTATATCCATGTCTTTTAAACTTCTAATTCATTTTTTGACTGAATACAATAAATAAAATGTTCAGCATTAGTAGAGTGCGAGATGACTACTTCAATTTGCTAGGTAGGCATCTGGAGGGTAGAGTGCGAGATGACTACTTCAATTTGCTAGGTATTTTCAACCTAACAATTCTCAAGACCTCAGTATGCCTATCATAAGAAGTATAACTGATGAATAAATTTTTGTAGTGTCTACTGTCAAGGATGGTCTGTAACTAAAATAAAAGGCGCACAAGTAGGAGTAACAGAGTTTGACATCTACATCTATATTTCATTAACTCACTAATCACAAACATTGAAGGGCGGCCCTGGTGCAAGCGGTAGAGCTTTACCGCCTGTGATCAAAAGGTCCAGGGTTCATGCCCTAGCCTCTGCACATTTGTGCAGGGATGGCTGCTGGCTATTTTTTCTTCCCCAGATCCCGCAGTGCGGGAGGCTACGGCACTGGGTACTAATCATAAACATTATCGTTAGCATTGTCCATATATATGCACAATCACCTGTTCTAAAATTTGGCAAACCATAAATCAAGAAAAGTTGTATATACCTGGAGTGTAGAAGCTCACGTACGGAACAACTTTGATTACACAAATTTCATTGTTGTTGAGTTCCTTTTCCACCTGGGCTGATATCAGATTAATGCTGAACAACCCATCAACGGTGTTGATGAAAAGGAGTCCAGGGGCGAAGCCAACAGGAGTAGGATAGATGGGCGAAGCCTTGACAGGGAGCAGCTTCTCAAGCTCAATGACTCTAATCTGCGCCCATCTTATGTCTCCATCAGGACCTGCCTCCATGGACCAGAGGGAGAGTCTGGCCCCGTTTCTTAAAGGGGCTCTTAAAGTGGTTCTCAGCCAAGCGACTCCTAATGCGACTCCCAGCCCACCATCCTCCGTTGTCATGAGCACAATATCAGAAGCAACAGAATCAGGAGGTAATGAAAACACAAATGTTTCTCCCGTGGCCAGATCATACCCAAGAATTCTCTTGCCCGAGTCAATCAAGAAGTACAGTGTGGTCCCTGCAAGGGCAGTGGGTGCCACATTGATGACATAGCAACTGGGGAGTGGCCTCGGCTCGCTCCAGGCATTAACCTCCGATGGGTAGACAATCATTGTGGACTGTGCAGCCATGGTGCCCACGAGGACGATGAGGAAGGGTTTGCTACGTTGGCAATCAAGGTGGTCGCAGTCGCGGGAGCCACTGGCCGCACAGAGCACGGCAGCCTTCCAGCTGGCAGCACGCAGGGATGGCGATGCTAGTTTCTGCCACTCGTTCCTCACAGGCACCCAGACCACGAGTTTGGGACTCGCAGCATTCATACCCATGCTTCCGAGAAGGACGCGGCCATGGCGAGCATCGAGCACCTGCCATCCGCAGTACTCGGCGAATGCTGGCAGGCGGAAGGGTGAGGTGGAGATGAAGCGAGGTCCCATGGTCGTATTGGCGAGGAATCCGAGCATCGGGGGAGTACCGTGGAGCTCACAGAAGCGGCGGCGGAAGCGAGGAGTGGAGACGAGGCGGCACCAGGGCTTGCAGACGAGCGCGGCGTGGACGAGGCTGGCGGGATCGGCCGGCGGGAGGCGGAGAAGGAACTCCTCCACGAGATCCTCCGGCACCTCCATGCTGCTTGATTATCTCGCTGGAGCAGAGTTCTGCTGCTCGATCCGCGCCGCCGGCAGAGCGAGGGTTTGGTCGGGTAGGAGAGGAATCGAGCCAAGAGGGCTTTGGGCTGCACCTGTGCTCTGCCTGGTGGGGTCCGGTCATTAGAAGGGCAAGGACTTTCCCTCAAAAAAAAAAAGAAAAAGAAAAAAGAAGGGCAGGGACTGGGCAGCCGGTCCCACAAGATAGAGAACAAAATCCATTTGTCCTCAAACAGCTATGGAATCAGCACATAAAGCTAACTGATCGATTAAAATTTAGATAGAATTATACAATGATTCTAGCTAATTGATGAATTTGTTCCAAATTCAGGACTCACATTAATTTGAATTTACGAATATAGCAGCTGTCTTCCTGTTCCTGGAACAACGCATGACATTGCTGGAGTCAAATAACATGACAAACTCTTCCACTCCACATCAACATCAACACAACGGAGTTCGGTGTTCAGCGACAGCAAATGATTTTGTCAAAGTTATAACAGAAATTTTGTGTCCGTGTCAGCAAACTACTGTCTGCTTTCGGCTTTGCATGTTTCTCACTTGTAGATGGGCCAAAGTAATTGGCGGTCGGTTAGATATCTGAAAATATTACACAAGGTATTAGGGATCGGAGAAAGGGGAGACATATGTACTACACACAGGATAATTTAAGAAAAAACAACAACCGTGTATACAGTATAGATGTTGCACAGAAGAACAACTGGATCACATTCATAGTACTACAGAATCCTCTCTTTCTCCTTTCTCAAATACGCACAAGTGTGCATATCATTGTGCTAGAAAGGAGAAACAGTTTATGTATAGATTGATATTACATAGAAAACCAACATTCTAGTGGCTGGGGACAAACAAATCAGCCATGTGCAAGAGCACTGAGTGCTTCAGTGCCTTGATGAGCTGTAAGGTGATTTTCGATTAGGTCTCTTCTTTTTGGTTTCCCCTGCAAGCATCGTCGGGCTATGGTGCACTGTAGGGTTTGGGTTGCCTGTTTCTCCGAGGATCGATTGGGGGTTCGAAATCCGCTTTGTTTTGGTCCCCTGAACAGCCCGTTGCAAGGCATTCTCTTGTGTTTGCAGCGATCGGCACTTCAATTCGAGTGTGAACAAGTAACTAACTGATTGATGAATTGTTGCTTTTTCTTTGTCTGTAGGTGTACGGGGGCCTGGATGCGTGGAAATTTCTCGAGGAAGGCTGCCACCAGGTTGTGCGAGACAGGCTCTTGGAGATCGAGGACGAGGAGAAGCAGAAGCAGAACCAGCTGCTGCTGCTGGAGCATCACCGACAACAGGATCCTTGAGAACGTTTTGAGTATCTCTAGAACATCTAGAACATGGACCTCAGTTCTCATGTTCAAGCCACAAGATTCAAGGTTGAACCAATATACTGTAGCACACGCCTGGTATTTGGAAAATTGTACGACACACATGCGCGCTGGTACATACACGCGCGCACACAACGTAGATGTACAAGTAACAACCGCAGCTGTGGGATATGCAACCGCAGCTGTGTATACTCTGAAGAGGAGGTGGGATATGCAACCGCAGCTGTGGTGATCTAATATGTAAGTGTATATAACACAATTTCAAACGATTATTTTAGCCTTACATGGGTCCCACTGTCCTCCTCATCCATACACAAGAAGAAGAGGACAGTGGAGGACCGCAGCAGAATAGGACTGCAGAAGAGGGCCGGTGACAAAAGAGGACTGCAGCAGAAGAGGACTGCTTTGACGACAGGGCATACCTTGGGGGCCTGCTCCCGCCACTCTTAATGGGGGGTCAAAGAAGTACTGCCGTCCTGGTCTGGTCCTTCTCGTGCGGGTCGCTGCGGGCCTTTGGCATCCCCGCGGTGGCCTGCTTCATGGCAGCGGCCAACTGGTTCTTGGCCTTGGGCGGGCGTAGCAGCCGTGCCAAAATTATAGAGTTTGGTTTGTCGTCATCGTTGATGTCACAACATTGCACGTGACTCACCATCCACGTAGCATGTCGACTATAGATAGACCATAGATAATCTAATATCTCCAAAATTTATGTGGTCAGGTTTTACGTCATTGGCTTTTGATACACTTCCGCCATTTATTTCACAAAATAGTTGTAATCTTTCTGATGAGTATGCTTTAATACCTATCTCTTCTGGCCAGGGGGAGCTCGATTTACTTGGTGATGGCTGACTGGTTCGACCTGTTCTTGTCGCCTCATCATCCTCGTGCCTGTCACCAGCCAAAGTGGCCTTCCTCGCGTCAGTGGCCGGCGAAGAGGACCGTGGCGGAGCTAGCCTCAATCTCTCCCTGCCCATGGCCGGCGAAAGCGCCCTTCTCTTGCTTGTGAAATGACTCAACTCTCTCAGTGTGGGTTTCATGCGGTTTCCATCATTTTGGAAAGAGCGCTCACTTTCATATATTCCAGCCGTGTGTTTCAGAGTATTGTTTTGATTTGGTATGTTAAGCAGTTAACAAAATGTGACTAGATGAATATCAAAAGGAACAAAATTCTCTAATACAGCAACATATTCTATCTCATGGACACAGGTGTGTGTGAAGCACAATATTAAAAATATCTAAGTGTGTGAAACTCACAGTTGTGGTCTTATCACAATATTTTGTTGCGTTGCCAATAATATTGCGTTCCAGATTCTAGATTCTGGATACTGATTACAATTATACAACCTGGGCTTTTGCCACACTAGGTTATTGGCATAGTTTAAATAGCACGTAGGTTATCGGAGGCAGTCCAAAAAAAAAAAACACAAATGTAAAGAGGCTGCCTCTATCTGAGGGTCTGTGTTAATCTCATTTAGTAGAGGTAGTGCAGGTGGTGCTACAGTTGAAAAGTGTAGTGGGTGGTTGCAAGAGCTACTGGCTATGGCCAAGCCCATACCAAGCGAGTTGTTCGTTGATGTCTGGTTGTAGTAGATCCTACTACTTGGCTATTGTTGTGCCCTAGAAGGTGAGGGCAGTATTATGTTCCTTTCAAGGACGACATGGCTGTGGATCGCGTCGAGCATGATCCAACTATGTGTTGGGTAGCTTGAGGCAGGCGGAAAGAAGTGGTTGGCAAGCATGTTGCAAAAGAAGCCGAGCATTGGTGGATTATGGTGGAATTTTCGGAATTGTAGTGGAATGGAGGGCCGCAGATGAAGTGGACCCAGGATCTGCAGGCGGCATCAATGAGACTTGGTAGGAGGTGGAGGAGGAACTCCATGTTGAGCTCATCAATAATAGCTGGCGTCGCCGTCATGGTGATGGGGAGGATATGGACTCCGACGGGCGATGAGTGAGAAGACATGAGTCGAGATCATGGGGACCAGGGAGAGATGAATGATAGTGGTAGTTCCTACTTCTCATCTATTGTTGTGTCCTAGAAGGCGAGGACAGTATAACGTTTCTTTGAAGGGGGACATGGCTGTGGAAGGCGTTGAGCATGCTTTAACTATGCACAGGGTGGCTTGAGGCAGGCGAAAAGAAGTGGTTGGGAAGAATAATTGGGCATTTTTGATGTTGCAAAAGAAGCCGAGCATTGGTGGCTTACATTGGACTTTTTCGAATTGCACCAAAATCAAGGGCCGCAGATGAAGTGGACCCAGGATTTGCAGAAGAGGTAGCACCGATGAGACTTGCAAGATCCACTGGTAGGAGGCGGAGGAGGAACTCCTTGTTGAGCTCATCAGTCATAGCTGGCATCATTGCCATGGTGATGGGGAGGATACAGACTCCGACTGGCGATGAGGGAGAATACATGAACCAAGATCATGCGGACTAGGGAGAAATGAATAACAGTGGGAGGTGGGTATTTAATTATTTCTACCTTTTCCAATGACATTTGCCAATTTTACTATTGTTGGAAGAAAGTACCATAACTTTATATCTCTTTTATTATAGCTTTGCATGGTAGCATAGTTGTGGCGTATGATATCACCAAGTTGCCCCCTCTCCTCCGCATCCTGGCACCCCCTCCCTGCCCCTCCTCTCACAGTGGCCATCTCCTTCCTCCTCTCGAGCATGCTCTCCTCCATCTGGCGTCGCAATGTAGGCCAGATCCGATGGCGGTGCACGATGGGAGCTAAATCTTGGCAATGTTGTGGATCTAGTAGGCCTCCCAGCGGCGGCAACGCGCGGGGCAACTAGATACGGCTATAGCGATGCTTGGGAAGGCCTTCTCGGTGGTGGTCTATCTAAGGCGCTATAGCGACGCTCAAAGGAGTCGGATCTATCTAAGGCAGGTGCTATAGATTGACCTGAGGGGTCGAGATGTCGGATCTAGAGGTTGTCAGACAAGGCCCGCCGAGAGACAATGGCGGCTGCAGTGACCCATGGATGGGTTCAACAGGTCTCTCCATGGTTTTTTTCCTTTTTAATGAGATTAATGGACGCATGCAGTGTAAACACCTCAGTAAAGTTCAGGATTAACTGTGAGCTTTGGTCCGAGGCGGTTGCAAAAATCACTTCGGTTAAGCCTTTTTTAGCACCATTGTTAAGATTTGTGTAGTAGTGGTAGAGCGACACGCAGGTTATTGCTTGGAAAAAGAAATCAAAATATCTATCATGCTAGGTAGTACCTTACTGGGTAATAGATAGGCCTGATCATTAACCCTTCTAAGTTTCGAACCATCCATTTCTGTGTTGTAAATTAGTGACAGTGATAGATCATGGCGATAGAATGTAAAATATTATTGAAAGTCGGCTTGCTGATATCTGGCGTAGAAAAAAAAATATTGATAATGGCATTGTGTAGTGCGCGCACACAAGAAAAGCAAAATGTGTAGCGCGCGCGCACGCACACATACACACACATCAGGTGCTTGTCTTTGTGATCTGGGAGACTTGGTTCAATAGTGAAGAGGTCATCATTTGCACAGATGAAAATTGATCCAGTGAATTCCACAAAGCCAGCAAAAAAAAAGGTAGTCGAGGGGTCAACATTCGAGATTGGGATCATCACTTCAAGCTGGAACACCCAGCACCTTCCCCATTCGCCAATGCTACCAACAGGATCAGCTGCTTGCCAGGACCACAGTGGCAGTTTCATCCAGGAAAAAAAATGCATGCATCACAAACAAAGGGGGATTCAACACATCATTGAATAACTCATCTAGAAATCCATTTGTACATCACAGACAAAAGAGCAGGGTTCAACAGATCACAAAATAACTCATCTACGGATCGATTCATACAACATAGAGGGAGGGGAGGGGAGGGGAGGCCAGGAGGGGGAGGGTGGAGATGCCACCGGGAAGCCAAGCCGCTCCAACACCAAATCTATGGCCTCGCTTCCAGTCACTGCTCTCCTTATGACAGATCTGATAGAGAGTGTGAGAGAGAAGAGAGAGCACCGGGAAAGGAGAGATTGCCGAGGAAAGAGAACACACCATGAGTCATGAGGGAGAAGAAGCTGCCGACCTAGGGAGGAGGAGTTCCTCTAGGGAGAGCCATCGTGGGGCGTTGGCGCCCTCTCTTCCTACATCGACTGGGGGAGCCTCCACGTTGGCGTGTGGCCTGGGGGTGGTGGCGGAGGAGAAGGCCATGCCGCGTAAGCGCTGCAGGGTCGGTAGTGCGTGCCTCGGCGAAGAAGCAGCAGCGGCGGCGAGAGGCGGAGGGCGCGGAGGGCGTCGGGAGAGGAACATGGACGGAACAGGGGAGATGATCATACGCTAGGGTGAACTAGGATGGGGACACTGACGTGGAGGGCCAGATCAAGCCTTGGGAGTTGTGGAGTTAACTAGAATGGATCATATTTTCGGGTCTGGGAGTATGTAGCAGTCCAGTTTGGTAATTCCACCGACAATGATAGGAATTACGTTGTGTTACCAACCAGTAGTGATGACAACAATCACTGCCGGTTTGGCTCCTCTTCCATTATTTTTTGGTTTTCGAAGCCTAGAACTTGCAGTGTAGCGTCATCACTATCGGATGAGCCAAATTCGGCAGTAATGTGGCCAACAGTGATATGTGGATTGTAATAGTGGTAAGTGGCGTATTTTCTTAATAGCATTTTCCATTTTTAACTAAGATGATGAATGCTATTTTATTTGAGCTTGTCAGCTAACTATAGATAAACTAAAGGTTAGTTCATAGGACATATGAATTTGCGCGTGTGGGCACACACTTGGGTTTTGAAAAATTGAACACACACGTACAAGGGCGTTCACACATACACACACGTAGATGCACAAGTACACAAGCATGTTTGTTGTAGAACATTAGATATTGCCCTCGGAAAGTTTATTAACCACTGCCGTTAGGCAACATACACTTCATTATCACTAAAAGATTTGAACACTGATGATAACTTAAGAAAGAAACACCTTGCTCTGTTTAGCACAAATATTATTAAATCCCAAAGACATACTCCGTATTATGGAAGCTAATATATGCATGTAGAGGCACATATTGGTAAGTGCTTCCGAAAAGAAAACAAAATATCTATCGCTGGGTACCTTACTAGGAAATAGCTAGGCCAGATCATTAAACCTCTCTAAGGTTCCAATCATTCATTTCTGTGTTGTTAATTAGTGACAGTGATAGATCATAATGGCGAAAGAATGTAAAATGATACAGAAAGTCAACATGCTGATATCTGGTGTAGTAACAAAATGTGTAGCGTGCACACACAAGAAAAGCAAAATGTGTAGCGCGCACGCGCACACACACATCTATTGCCTGTCTGAGTGATCTGCCCGGACTTCAGTTGAACAGTGAAGAGGTCATCATCTGCACCGATGAAAATTGAGTCAATGCCTTTCGCAAAGTCAGCAAAATCAAATGTAGTCGAGAGGTCAATAATCGTGATTGCGATCATCACTTCAAGCTTGATCACCATGCACCTTGCCCATTTGCCAATGCTGCCGTGTCGGAGACCGCGCGATACTGCGGTTCTTTAGCGACAACCAGCGAACAGAGTCGGAAGAGATGAGCGACGCTGGCAGGTTGCCAGCGGTAGGAAAGTAGTTAGGTGTTTGGTAATATTTTTGTTACAGACTTCGACTCAAAGCTAGCTACTTATCCCCAAGCGTTTCCTTCTTGGCTTGACAGGCTGTGCAGGACCATTCTGGACCTGATACACGTATGTTGTTCATCTTGGGCCTCTTGCTCTTCCTTGTGCTGGGCCTTGCACTGGGCTCGCCATGATGCGGGATGCTGACACCCCCCTCCCCTTGAGTTCCGACTTGTCCCCAAGCCGGTGATGCTGGAAACCGCTGCTTGATTGTTTCAGCATCTTCCCAAGTAGCAAGCTTGTCGTCCATTCTAGACCACTTGATCAACAGCTACGGAACCGAACGAGTACCACAAAGATGAAGAAGATGCTGTAAAACTCATTCAGGTACCTGGAGAGGAAGATCCAACTCCAGGAGCTTTGGAGTGGAATAAACACCAAATGGTGGAGCATCTTTGAGGAGTGAGACATGAAAAACCGGGTGTACGACAGAGGATGGAGGCAGCTTTAACTTGTAAGCAACAGTGCCAATGTTCTCAATGACTTCATAGGGACCGAAGTATATAAAGCACAGCTTCTGATGTGCCCTTGGAGCCAAAGAAGATTGCACATAATGTTGGAGGCGCAGGTACACAGAATCTCCCACACTGAAACTGTGTTCCGAACGATTCTTGTCAGCATGTGTCTTCATGCGCTGCTGTGTGCGAAGGAGATGCTGACGAACAAAGGCCAACATGACCTTGTGCCCTTCCAGTTTGGCAGCCACTTCCTGAACTGGAGAAGCATCCTCAACAAAAATACCAAATTGCCTAGTCGGATGACCATAGAGCACTTCGAAAGGAGAACGACCCAGAGAAGAATGGTCACAAGTGTTGTACCAGAACTCGGTGAAGGTGAGCCACTGAGACCATTTCTTAGGGCATGAGTGAATCAAAGCAGCACAGGTAAGTCTCCAAGCATTGGTTCACCTACTCTGTTTGGTCGTCCGACTGCAGGTGGTAAGCTGAGCTCATGCAAAGATCAACCTGAGCAATATTGAAAAATTCCTTCCAAAAACGACTTGTGAATATTGGATCTCGATCAGAAATAATATGAGTTGGCAGGCCATAATGACGATAGATAGAATCCAGAAACACTTGCGCAACTTTCCCAGCCGAGTACGGGTGGTGTAAAGGAATGAATTGAGCAAACTTATTGAACTTATCAACCATAACCATAAAGCTGTTGTGGATACCCGAGGTGGGAATGCCATCTATGAAATCCATACTCACAACTTGCCAGGATTCAGAAGGAATCAGAAGAGGAGAGAGTAAACCTGGGTACTTAGCATGGTCAGGTTTAGCCTGAAGGCAAACAGTGCAAGTAGCCATGTAAGGTTTGATATCTGCCTTCATTCCCTTCTAGGCGAAGAGCTGCTTGATGCGGCTGTATGTTACAGGAAACCCCGAGTGCCCCCCTAAGGCACTATTGTGAAGAGCTGCAATAACTTTGAGCCGCAAGTCATGATCAGGACCCAAACACACTCGCCCCTCATGTTGAATAACACCATTCGTTAAGGAGAAGGGAGGATGAGCTGCTGGGTCCAGAGTTAACTCCTATAGAAGCTAAGTAGTAGAGGGATCAGAGGTATAGCTGTGTACCACCTGAGTAAGCCAAACTGGGGACAGAGAAGAAATCGCATGCAGCTGTCCAGGAGCAGATGGGTGACGTGAGAGCCCATCTACTGCTTGGTTTCAAATCCCAGGCTTGTAGACGATCTTGTATTGAAGACCAGCTAACTTGGTGAACATTTTGAGCTGCCATGGTGTGTGCAAGTGCTGATCTGTAATGTGATAATGGCTGCGCTGATCGGTATAGATGAGAAATTCAGAATGCTAAAGATAAGATCGTCATTGCTCAACTGACACTAGGATTGCCAAGTATTCTTTGTCATATGTGGAAAGTCCACTTGTTCTAGGACCCAAAGCCTTACTAACAAACGCCAGGGGATGCCCGTTGTGAAGGAGAACAACACCCACCCCTTTGTCACTGGCATCAGTTTGCAGTTGGAATGGTTGATTGAAATCTGGGAGTGCCAGTACTAGAGCTGAAACAAGTGCAGCCTTGAGGGACTTAAAGGCCAAGGAGTGAACTACAGTCCATAAGAATATAGTGCCCTTTTTCAACAAATCATTCAAGGGTCGAGCAATGATAGCAAAGTGCTTCACAAACTTTTGGTAATAGCCGGCTAGCCCCAGGAAACTCCGTAACTTCTTGACATCAGTAGGTTCGGGCTAGGATTGAACACAACTGATTTTGGAGGAATCAATAGCAACTCCTTGAGCCGAAATGACATGGCCAAGATAAGCAATGGATTCCTGGGTGAACTTGCATTTGCTAAGCTTGATCAACCATTTATCTTTAGCCAATAACTCCAAGACTTGTCTAAGGTGCACAAGATGATCCTCAGGAGAAGAGCTATACACAAGAATGTCATTGAAGAAGATAATGACACACACCCATAGCAGAGGTTTCAGATGTTGGAGATATGCCCTAGAGACTGCTAATGGGCCCAAAATGTTAGGCGTTAGTGGAAACCCTAAAGTGGGATGCTAATGGGCCTTTTCTAGGAAAACCCATTAGCAGGGCTATATAACCAGAAGGGGTGGGTGCGCCCAAGGGGAACCCTAATCCAGCCGCCACCCACCTCATGCCGATGTCTCCCTGTTGCTCTCGCAGACCTAGCAGTCCATGGCGCGACGCTGCTTCCCCGCACGTGTGGATACCTTGGAGGTGCTGCACTTGGAGCGCTAGGACGAACCGCATGTGGGAACATGTATCATCTGCATCTTCTCCATCGACGCACGACTACGTTGGATTGATCTACACCAACGTCTTCTTTTGTTGCACCTACGCATCTAGTTGTAATCCTGTGATCTATAACCTTCTACGCATCCTGTGGATTGGTGAGAAGTTCTTGATTGTCGCTAGCGTAGCCTCCCCAATTGCTTTCAGTGGTATCGGAGCCATAGCTATTTGTTATAGGTTTGGATTTTGGCATATAGTTGATATGCAGAAATAGTAGATGCGATCTGCTAGTCTTTGTTGCACGGTTTGATTAGATCAATCTATGAAACGGGGTGGTAAATGGAAACTCAATCTATTTTTGTGCTCTTGATGCGTGGCCGTGTAACGATCTACTCATACCGGTTGGTTTAATCCGCCACCTGAGTTAAGTGATACACGTAAGACCATACATGTTGGGCATAGATCAATGGGATTGATCTAGTGAAAATATAGGGACTCCGAATGGTTCAGATTCAGGTTGATGAGATCAATCTGATGAGATTTTCATAGTGATTCCATAGATGCGATCTGTGTAATCCCATTTGGTTTTTAGGGTGCCATTGCTACCAGTCGTACACGCATAGAATTGTTCTGCGCCTAACTTGTTTTTGTAGGGTATGATGTGTATGGTATGGCCCATGTGTATGTATGTAATTCTTTCATGGCCTGCGTGTCATGTAAGCAACACGGCTGGAGCCATACGTGTTTCCATTTGATGTATTGGCCTATGCGCCATCTTGTGATCTTGCGACTATGTAATTAGTATAGCTTGCAGCAAGATAGTTCTTGGAGGACTTATCACAAGAAGGATGGCACACATAGATCATGGAGATGGAGATCACCATGATGGACAAGATGATGGAGATGGAGATCACCATTTGATTAAGGGCCATACCATGTCACTATGTGTGAATGTGATTCTCATTACTTGTTCTACTTTTATTTATTGCTATTCATGCTTGCGATGATAGAAGTAGAACGATCCCTCACAAATATCTAAGTTTACATATCCTCCCAAACTGGCATTGTCACATGTCCTGTACAATTAGTGGTAGGTCTATAAAATTAGGGTGCCACTAGTTTTCCTTGATGTGACAAGTTTGTGTTGGACACTTACACACAAAAGGGTTTGGTTAACTTAGACAAAGTCATCTTAATGGTTAAGGACTTTGGGATATGGAGGTTGGGCACTGAGACATAGAGATGCCACCCAACAACAGGAATCATATGTGATATGATTGGCAAGCGTTGCCTACCGATCTACCTTGTTGTCTAGCGGTTATGCTAAAGCTCACTAGTTGACCGGGTAGTTGTGGATCCTGAATCACTAAGTATCAATGAAGGGATATTGATTTTAGTGGGAGTAGATTCTGTTAAATAGTTAATGTGATTTACTCCATCATGAATACATTGTCTTAGTATTTTGCATTACTTTTGTTGTAGATGGCCGCTTGCAATCAACCATTTTCTTTGCGTATAATTCTTGAGAAAGATAAGTTGAATGGAACAAATTACGCGGATTGGATCCGTAACCTGAGAATTGTTCTCAGGGTTGAGAAAAAGGAAAAAATTCTAGATGCCCTATTACTAGATGAGCCTGATGAAAATGCAACTACTGCTGAGAAAAATGCTTACAAGAAAGCATGTGATGTGGATCTTAAAGTGAGTTGCCTCATGCTTGCTTGTATGGAACCTGATCTGCAGATGCAGTTCGACAACAATCATTTAGAGAACGATATGATCGTGGCGCTTGAAGATATGTTCCAAACTCAAGCACGGACTGAAAGGTTCAATGTCTCTAAGACGCTTGCAGAAACCAAGCTAGCAGAGGGCGCAGTTGTTGGTCCACATGTAATCAAGATGCTTAGTTACACTCAGAGTTCCCAATTGGACAAGAGTTGGCTACTGATTTCATTCTTGCATCTCTTCCGACCAGCTATGAAAACTTCATCTTAAACTACCTTATGCAAGGAGCGGAGAGGGGCTTGAATGAACTGTGTGGCATGCTAAAAATAGCAGAGGCCGACATCAAGAAAAGTGCCGACAGTAGCCAAGTGTTGGTGATCTAGAACCGACCTTATTTTAAGAGGAAGGGCAATTATTGGAGGCAGAAGAAGGGCAAGGCTAAAGATGAGATCTCTAAGCCAAACCCATCTGCTGCCAAGGCTGAACCATCTGCAAATTCAGACTGCTTTTATTGTAAGGGAAAAGATCACTGGAAAAGGAACTGCAAGGAGTACTTGGAGTCCTTAGAGAAGGATGGCGGCGGTAAAGGAACTGCTACTGCTTGTACTCTTGTTGTTCATGTTATAGACATTTTCCTCGCTAACTCTTATATCAATTCTTGGGTATTTGATACCAGATCGGTTGCTCATATTTGCAATACGATGCAGGGAATGATAAGAAGTAGAAGCGTGGAGAAAGGAGAAGTTGATTTCCACGTGGGCAATAATGCAAGAGTTGCTGCATTGAATGTCGGGACGATGCAACTTCCCTTGCCGTCAGGATTTATTTTGGAATTGAATAATTGTTATTTTGTTCCTAGTTTAAGTCAAAACATTATGTCACCTTCATGCTTGATGAAAGATGGTTATTCATTTGTGAGTAAAGACAATGGTTGTGTGATCTCAAAGAATGATGTGTTTGTAGCTTTTGCATCCATTGTGAATGGGTTATTTATTTTAAATCTTGATGATGCACCTGTCTATAATGTTAGTGCTAAATGGCCTCGGCTTAATGAGTTAAGTCCTACCTATATGTGGCATTGTCGTTTGGGTCATATAAGTGAGAATCGCATGAAGAGGCTCCATAATGATGGTCTTCTAACTTCATTTGATTTTGAATCATATGAGACATGTGAGGTTTTCTTGCTAGGCAAGATGACTAAGGCGCCATTCAAAGGATTTCCTGAGAGGGCATCTGACTTGTTGGAACTTGTACATACTGATGTATGTGGACCAATGAGCACGGCAGCTAGAGGCGGATTTCAATACTTCATAACTTTTACTGATGACTTTAGTAGATATGGATATGTCTACCTAATGAAGCATAAGTCTGAAACATTTGAAAAGTTCAAAGAATTTTAGAATGAAGTAGAGAATCAACGTGGCAAGAAGATCAAGGCCTTGCGATCTGATCGTGGAGGCAAATTTCTAAGTCATGAGTTTAGCAATCATCTTAAGAGTTATGGAATTGTTCCATAGCTTACGCCACTCAGAATGCTTTAGAGAAACAGCATGTCTGAGCGATGTAATTGGACCTTGTTGGACATGGTTCGGTCTATGATGAGCCAGTCAGACCTACCTTTATCGTTTTGGGGATACGCTCTAGAAACAGCTGCTTTCATATTGAATAGGGTACCATCTAAGTCCGTAGTTAAGACACCATATGAGATTTGGACTGGTAAGAGTCCCAGTTTGTCTTTTCTAAAAATTTGGGGTTGTGAAGTTTATGTTAAATGACTTATATCAGATAAACTAACACCAAATCGGACAAGTGCTTTTTTGTGGGATATCCAGAGGAAACTTTAGGGTATTATGTCTATAACCGGTCAGAGGGAAAGTGTTTGTTACTCAAAACAGTGTTTACTTAGAGAAAGAGTTTCGCAAAAGAGAAAAGAATGGACAAAAGGTGTATCTTGAAGAAGTTCAAGATGAGCCAGTAGGGACTGACTCTACGAGTGATGCTAATGTAGCAGAGCAAGTTGAGACACCCGTGACAGTGGAGACACCGCCACAACCATGAAAATCAGCAAGACTTCACGCATTGCGTGGAGATTTGTTATTGTTAGACAATGACGAACCTACGGATTATGCGGAAGCTATGATGGATCCAGATTCTGAGAAATGGTAAAGTGCCATGAGATCCGAGATAGATTCCATGGGAGACAATCAAGTTTGGAACTTGGTTGACCCTCCTGATGGGGTTAGACCCATAGAGTGCAAATGGATCTTTAAGAAGAAGAAGGATATGGACGGAAATGTTCACGTCTATAAAGCTCAACTTATCGCAAAAGGTTTTCGGCAAGTTCAAGGAGTTGACTACAACGAGACATTCTCGCTGGTAGCGATGCTTAAATCTATTCGGATCATTCTAGCAATTGCTGCATATTTTGATTATGAGATATGGTAGATGCATGTTAAAACAGTCTTTCTAAATGGGTATTTAGAAGAGGACGTGTATATGATACAGCCTGAAGGTTTTGTTGATCCTAATAATGCTGGAAAGATAAGCAAGCTTAAGAAATCTGCTTATGGGTTAAAGCAAGCATCTCAGAGTTGGAATATTCATTTTGATGAGGTAGTTAAAGGGTTTGGCTTCCGTCAAAATGAAGAAGAACCTTGTGTTTACCAGAAGGTAAGTGGGAGCACCATTGTGTTTCTGATCTTGTATGTGGATGACATACTATTGATTGGGAATGATATTCCTATGTTGTAATCTATAAAGACTTCACTTAATAATAGTTTTTCTATGAAGGATTTAGGAGAAGCAGCATACATCTTGGGAATTAAGATCTATAGAGATAGGTCGAGAAGGCTAATAGGATTAAGCCAAGACAAGTACATTGACAAGGTGTTGAAACGGTTCAACATGAAACAGTCCAAGAAAAGGTTCTTGCCTATGTCACATGGCATGCACTTTAGTGACAAGTAGTGTCCTTCATCAGATGAAGAGCGCAACCGCATGAGTAAGGTTCCATATGCTTCGGCCGTTGGTTCCATCATGTATGCCATGATATGTACTCGCCCAGATGTCTTATATGCTCCAAGTGCTAGAAGGTACCAAGCTAATCCTGGTGAACCTCACTGGACGCTTGTTAAGAACATCTTAAAGTACTTGCGAAGGACTAAGGATGTGTTCCTAATCTATGGAGGTGAGGAGGAGCTCGTTGTAAATGGTTACACCGATGCTAGTTTCCAAACCGATGGGGATGATTCACTATCTCAATTAGGTTTTGTGTTCACAATAAATGGTGGTGCAGTTAGCTAAAAAATTTTCAAGCAGGAGACAGTGTCTGATTCTACAGCAGAAGCTGAGTACATTGCAGCTTCTGGCGTTGCTAAGGAAGGTGTTTGGTTGAGGAGATTCCTCATTGAGCTTGGTGTGTTTCCAAATGCATCGGGCCCATTGAATTTACATTGTGATAACAATGGGGCAATTGCACAGGCTAAGCAGCCTAGGGATCACCAGAAGAACAAACATGTACTCCGAAAGTTTCATCTCATTCTAGAGTTTGTGAAACGAGAAGAGATCAAATTGTGCAAAATACATACGGCTTTGAATGTAGCAGATCCTTTGACAAAGGCTCTTCCACAGCCTAAGCATGAGGCACACATGAGGGCTATGGGTATTAGATACCTACAATCATAGAGATGATTAATTTATGTATTCATGATTTATGCCTTGAGCATTTTGTGCAGTTGAATATCCATATGAAAGCCAACTTGTATTGATCAACAATTACGTGAATTGTTTGTGAAAACTCATACTTGTGTGGTTATTCTAGAATTGTCCCTGGTCGATATTAATGAATAGCACATGTATTGGTCGATGACTATGTTTCACAAGTCATAGGTCATGGCGATTTCATCAATAATGTGGGCACATATGGAGATATGGTGCTGGACTGACCCAACCGTGAGAAGGTGTGAAGTGTTCTCACACAATACACAAATGTGTATGCTATGTCCTTAGACCTAAGTCTGACGCATGCGCTTGAGATGTGAAACATCTTACTTAGGGACTATCAAAGGCTACTCCATAACTGGGTAGTTATAAAGGTAGTTTTCAGGTTTGATGGGAAGCATGCTGCAAGTAATGGTTAGTCAAGATGGAATTTGCCCCTCTATTCACAAGAGAGATATCTCTGGGCCCCTCGAGTGATCGGATTCAGGAATGCATGGCCGTGCTAAGGTTAAAGAGTTAACCAATTGGAATTCTGAGTCACAGATCGAGAAAGAGTGGTCGGTTTGGAACTAGACCAAATATCATGAGGCAAAGGGAATAGCATGGACATAACATTGTGGTGGTTCATCAGATATGATCTTTACATGTACTTAGGGGTTGATATGTCTTGCTAGAGGCTGCTATCAATTATTGGTTGAGTAAGAGTACTCGGACCATGTCTACTTACACGTGAACCCATAGGGTCACACACTTAACGGGATGAAGCATTGAAACTTGGCTTAGAGATTGTCTCTAGTGCAAGTGGGAGATTGTTGGAGATATGCCCTAGAGACTACTAACGGGCCCAAAACGTTGGGCGTTAGTGGAAACCATAAAGGTGGGATGCTAATGGGCCTTTTCTGTGAAAAACCCATTAGTAGGGCTATATAACCAGAAGGGGTGGGGGCGCCCAAGGGGAACCCTAATCCAACCGCCGCCCACCTCACGCCGACGTCTCCCTGTTGCTCTCGCGGACCTAGCAGTCCAAGGTGCGATGCTTCTTCCCCGCACGTGTGGATACCTTGGAGGTGCTGCACTTGGAGCGCAAGGACAATCCGCACATGGGGACGTTTATGATCTGCATCTTCTCTACCGATGCACGACTACGTTGGATCGATCTACACCAACATCTTCTTCCGCTGCACCTGCGTGTCTAGTGGTAATCCCATGATCCATAACCTTCTATGCATCCTATGGATTGGGGAGAAGTTCTTGATTGTTGCTAGCATAGCCTCCCCAATTCCCTTCATCAGAGTGGTATTTATTGCTCCTTGGAAGGAATTAGGAGCTCTAGTTAGACCAAAAGACATGACTGTATATTTGAATTGACCCCAGTGGGTTTGGAAAGCCGTCTTGTACTCTTCTCCAGGTGCTAAGCGGATCTGATTGAATCCTGTTCTCAGATCCAGACATGAGAACCACTTAGCAGAAGCTCATCAAGGAGTTCGTCCATTACTGGAATAGGAAACTTGCTCTTCAAAGTGAGGGTGTTCAGCATTCGATAGTCCACACACATACGCCATGAGTTATCCTTTTTCTTAACTAGCAATACTAGTGAAGAGAATAGACTAGTGCTAGGCTGAATCATGCCGTGCTGCAGTAGCTCCGAAACTTGTTGCTCAATCTTAGTTTTTAGTTTTGGAGAATAGCGATACTACCGCTACGAGATCGGTTGAGCACCAGGAATCAATTGTATAGTGTGATCACATGGCCGTCGAGGATGGAGTGAAGTGGGCTCAGCAAAAATAGCACTGAATTCATCTAGAATCTCTTGAACAGTTGGAAGAACTGGCGCCATTAGAGTTGCTGTGACATCAGAAGAAATATTGAATAATTGAAGAGTCGGACTGCAGTATCTACTGCAAATAACCCTTGAAGCAAGACTATTGAAGAACCATAAGGAATCTGTAGCCATTGCTTGCGCCAACTGACCCGCATTGGAGAAAAAGCAGCCAGCTAGTCAACTCTGAGGATTGCATCATATGAGCTCAGGGGTATAATAGGGAAGGTAGAGTGAAATTTGTGACCCAGCACTGACCATTCCGCATGAGGCAATTCAGTGTTGTAGGTGAGAATATGCCCATTAGCCACATGAACCGACATTGGTTCTGCAATTACAGCTACTCTTGGCAGAGATGCAGCCACAGAAGCACTGAGGAAGGAATGGCTGCTAACAGAATCCACCAAGATATGAATTGGGCGGTTGGTTAGCATACCAGATAACTGCATTGTTTGCACAGCTATAGAACCAGAATTCACAGAATCAGACAGAGTCAAGAAAACCTGAGCGGGTGGCTCCTCAGCTAGAGAAGATTCCTCTACAGCCATTTCTTCAGGAAACTCGAACTCATCTTGATATACAGCCCATAGTTCTTGCAAAGTGTGCAACTGAGGAGTGGCCGAGCAACGGTGGCCATGAAACCATTTCTCGCCATAGCGAATACATAAACCTTGAGCACGGTGGTAGGACTTGAGGTTAGAGAACTTGTCCTCTGATGTACCCAGACAAGAGGAGGCACCCTTGTACTCCGTGGTGCTTCTGTCCCCTGTGAACTGAGCTGGAGTGGCTGGTAGAGGTGGAGCACCCCGCACAGCTAGAAATCATGGAGAGTAGGGAGGTTTCGACTTCCTGAACTCCTTCTAGCACGAGGATTCTACCGCTTCTTCCTGAATCAAAGCCAAAGTGTAGGCAGCATCGAGTGTAGAAGGACGGGCAACCATTAAGACAGCTCTAATATCCTTACGCAACCCAGCAACAAAGCGTTGTATGAAAGAGACAATGTCAGGGTTGGGATTGTAAGATTTGAACTGATCGAGCAACTTAGTGAAACAATTGACATAGTCAAAAACTAAACTAATCATGTGAATTTGGAGAAGTTTACGGTGTAGAAGCTCATGTTGATCCCTGCTAAAGAGCTCATGGATCATAGAACAGAATTTGGGCCAATCGACGGAATGGATAGTGGATTCAATGGATTGGAACCATCGCTTAGTAGGTCCAGTGAAATGCATCTTGGCAACCTTGATCCACATGGAAGGTTCTACAACATACATATTGAAATAACTTTTGGCGCATGTAATCCAAAATTGAGCATCATCACCATCAATTTTGGGGAAATCAAGTTTTGGAAGGCGGTCGAGATGGGCATTGTATGGGTTGTGATTGAACTGGTGTGGTGGAGAATGAGTTAGTGAAAAGGCATGGCCGGGAGGCGGTGGTTGGGTATGAAAATTTGGTGGTTCAGGCTGGGGATAAGAATAGCGATTAGGAGGAGAATAGGAGGGATAATGGGTGATGGTGGAAGTACCTATAGGAATTGAAGGCTGGTAAGGGTAGTAAGCTATGTTTGTAGGCTGGATGAGATGAACTAGGCACGGAATTGGGTTCAACGGAGGATAGGAAGGAGGAGGAGGGTGAAACGTACCGGGTGGTGGGGGTGGAGCGATGGTCGTTGCCGACCCATACCCCCTGATGCAGTGCCGGCTGGGCTATTCGGCCATCACACCGGCGGCGAGGGTACCCGCAGGCGTGGCCGAAGTGTTGGCGAAGGCCAGAGTCAAAGACGACAGAGCAGTGAAGGTGACCATCGCTCGCGGATGAATCTCCATCGATCCTGGACGAATTTGTCGTGGCCCAATTCCCACATGGATGTTAATGTCGTGGTGGACGTCGTCGATCGAAGCTTCCACCTAGGGGCACTAGCTTTCGAACACCCTGGCTGCTCCTTCAAGGGCAAGGATGCGGTCCTCGTGCTCCACCTTCTTCTCGGCAAGGCAAACCAGGTTGACGCCATCCACCACGTCCTCCAAGGAGCAAACGCGGTCGTCGATGGAGCACCACCAGCTTTACGACTCCACTGCGGTGTGGCATGGGTGGAGCAGTACTCTTCAAGGGATCAGATCCGGATCAGACTGTCAATGATGATCGCTCGCTCCAGCGCATCAACGTGGGCCGGGAAAGCAGCCGATGCCATCGCCGCACTCTCCAGGGCCGCGATGCGCTGGATCTCTGGGCCACAGAGCTCCAGACTCTCAAGGGCCAAGATCCATGGATCCACCACCTCATGCCTCTGCCGGGCCACTGACTCCCTAGAGAGCTTTGAATCCATCACATTGAACCGGTGGAACACCTCATCGAACCTCGAATACATCCGATCGAACATGGCTTTCACATTGGGATCCATCACCTCAAGCGCCTTCTGCCTCTGCGTGAAGTGGGTATGGGAGGAAGAGGGCTTCAGTGGAAGCTAGATCTTGTGAGCTGATACCAATGTTAGAGACTGTGTAGTACTGTAGTTCTTCGGTGACAACCAGCGAGCGGAGTCAGAAGAGATGAGTGACACTGGCAGGTTGCCAGCGGTAGGAAAGTAGTTAGAAGGTGTTTGGTAATATTTTTCTTACAGACTTCGACTCGAAGCTAGCTACTTTTCTCCAAGCATTTCCTTCTTCACTTGACGAGCTGTACAAGACCATTCTAGCCCTGATACACGTATGTTGTTCATCTTGGGCCTCTTGCTCTTCCTTGTGCTGGGCCTTGCACTGGGCTCGCCATGATGGGGGATGCTGACATGCCGTCGGGGACAGTGGCTCGCCATGACCACAGGTGCAAGTTGTAGCCCTCCATAGTGGCGGCACCAAGCTCACCATCCTGCGCCATGGCAAAGGTCATATTTGGTTCATGCTGGGGAGGTGTATTCATCATTGATAGGACACTACCAACCAAGCCATACTTGAGGATTCTTTTACCATTCTCAAGGACAAAGTAGATTCCATCTCTGGTGAGCAAACTGGGCAGGACAAAGGAATTGTCATTAATGGAGATCGACTCACTCCACATGCTAGTCTCTGACGTGTAGACATTAGCCTATGCCAGAAAACCTACATCTGCATCTCCAACTTCATCATCGTCCACCTCGCTATGATACATGTCTGCGTTAACCTTGAGGAAAGGGCCCCTGCTGCATTAGAGATGGTTGTATCCATTTGCGTGTAGAGCACCACAGAGGAGAACTTAGCATATAGGTGAATAGGTAGGGAGATGCACTTCTAATTGTTGGTGATAGGATCCCAGACAGTGAGCATCTATGATGGCTTATGCTTGGCTTGGAAGAGGTCGCGGCCATGGCGTCAATTGATGGTATCCCAACCCCTAGGCCTTCCTTGGCGCCCCATACTCCGCACACTACATATCTCCGCCACCGCCGTAGCCATAGTGGTGACCAAATGCAGTAGGGAACTACATTTAGGTTTTAGTTTATCAGTTATATATAGGTCCATGTTCTGGCTTTGCAAGTGGGCCACATCGGCTAGAGACACTAGTGGGCTTTGCGGGTGGGCCACATCAGCATGAGACGTTGTTCTGTCTAGCAGGGCATGTGTGGTGGGGCCATCGACGCCAGCAATTGTGTGTTGGGGAACCAGGGATGCCTGTATGGTGGGGACATACTATGAAATGGAGGTGCCCTTGTTGTACTGGTCCTGGATGAAGCTGAGCATGGGTGGCATCTAATAGAAGGTGTGGTACTGGTGGAAGAATGTGCCGCTAGAGAGGAGGTGGCAGACGAGGCACGCTAGTTCTTTCGACGGGTGGTGGAGAGGGATCTTGGTGATGATGTCGTCCACTAGCGCTGGCTACAGAGGCAGCACCATCTCGCTCAGTCTCTGTTGATTAGGGAGGTGGAGGATGGCCGACTAGTTGTGGACTCTTCTGTGGCTCTACCTCTTGACCTCTGCTCTGCTGCAGTGTATTTTGCATCCATTTAATTATCCAGCAATTAGAAATGTTCCAATATACTTTTAGCTTTTTAGGGCCATGTTACTACAACATGAGCGTGCAACAATCACACTTTTTGCTTGCAAACTCCAATTTGGGAAACAAATAACCGTCAGCTCCACAATGGCTTCTCATCAAACATCGGCACCACAGGGCCAACCTACCTCCCCAAACCGGCCACTTCTATACCACCAGAGTTGCGGAGAAGAAGGGTGAGCTCATCAAAACCAAAGTGCACTCCAGCATGATAGAGGACAGTGAGGAAGTGGCCTACTTGACGAAGCTACCGCCACTGAATCCAGTGGATCCATGGCGCCACTGCTCTTGGCCTTTCTTAGCATCACTACTAAAGATAGACTATAAATCCATCCTTAATAATAATACTTAGAAACATAAATTGACATTCCTAACCACCATTACTCAGAGAGATAATCCTTGGCCCTTAATGGTGCCAGCCTAGGTAATGCAGTCTCGTAACAATAGCTAGAAGTGCCGGATTGGCCTTCCTAACCATCATTACTTGGGATATGCAAAACTGTGGCACAGTGCCTTGGGGTGTGACAAGAATTACAATCCTTAAGTAATGGTACTTAGGTACGCCAATCGATAGCTCAGTATGAAATAAGAATTACTCTACAAGTGCACAAAACTATCATTGTAGCATTTTAACCCATGAGTATTCAAGGGTGTCATATTTATAATTTCCCATAGGAGGGCAATATGCATCAAGCGTGGTGTAAACATGATCACTTCTTAAGTGCAATGGTAGACATATAGTAAACAGGAATAAGAAATGATTTCAAGATAGTGGACACACATCAGGGTCAACCTCAAGGATAAAAGAGAAATAAAGAATAAAAGAATATAACTAAATAGAGCAGGCATGGGTCATATATAACAATGCAAAGAAGTGTTAGTAAAATATCTAACTAGCATGTCCAGCATTAGAACTAAGTCTGGGATGATAGGGAGATCCCCGCAGCTGGTCTGCCAGCTGATAGAGACTTTACAAACTCCTACTCAATATCCGAACGTGGGGGAGTGCTAGGGATGGACAGGGCTATCACCACCAGCCCACCTACCCCTCTACCCATGGGTTACCGACATATCCGTCGATCTCCGTATACCTGAACACCATGTTCATGTACATGGAAACAACTCCTAACCCCCATGGACCCCAACCCTTCAGATTGACAGGCTTGGTTAAGAGCAACCAAAAAGGCATGACGAACCATCACCTCATCCCTAGTTCTTCCTCTATTCATACTAATTCGATGAACGATGAATAACGATGATGAACAAGTCAAGAACATGATATATAAACTATATACTAGCTCACATATTGTGCTCATAACATGATCATAACTATACTCTAGTTCATATGCATGATCATATAAATATAATAAGAACTTGCTCAAAGAAGAAGACCGAATTGTATTCATACCGAGAAGATCCTTTCTTCCAAGGAGACAAGCTATCCTTGATAGCTCTTGCCTTTCTCACAATCTACTAGAACTACTCTAAAGATACAAGTGAGAGGTGTGAGGTGAATGACTCCAAATAATGTGTGTGTTGGAAATGGGGGAGCTCCTTCTCTTTTATAGCTAATTAGGACGGTTCGGGCGTCTCTAGGTATGGAAGGAGGTGAAACCACCTATGGGATACCGCCTAGAGCACCGCCTCCGAAGGATGGGGCCGGGAGGGCCCACTGGGGGACTGCCGCCCCCCTGATGGGGCCATCTGGCCACCGCCTTCGGGTGGTCATTTCCTCCCTGGGCCTGGACCTCTCCCGTGGATATGGTCAGGCCCAGGTACACACCAAAGGTGGACTTCTCTATTTTCCTTGTTTGCGCATTTTCTGAATTCATATTTTGGCTTTTGTGCTTTCTTCGTGATGTTGCGCATTTCGACTTCTTACACCATAAAACCTGTAAAACATAAATACTAGGGGTACAAGTGAAACTTATTAGTAGTAAAGGCATATGTGCTAGAATATGATTGTCTTTCTTCCTTTTAGTTCAAGTTGGCGGTATACAAATGATCCATAAGGACCTCCAACAAGACCCCCAAGATTAACCTTTGCTCGTCCTGAGCAAATAGCTAAGTATGGTTGCTAATTAGGAGTTGCTACTATGCCGATATAATTCATAAGTGTTATACCTATATCAAAGCATTCATTCGCAATTTAAATAAGTTGGCATTCTATCCACTCTTTACCTTGATTTCTCGTGGGGCTTGTAGCTTCTCCAAGTTCTTGGGCGGTTGCAAGACAAAATGGTTATAACAGACTCATCATTCATTCATTCTTTGATAGACCATCAATCCAGAGGTTTTATGAATTTTTGCACAATAAAACAAGTTCCTCAAATGACTCTCTCAATCGCTCAATGTGCATGATTTCCTCACCAAAGGCATTGTAGTGATTGCCTATATGTCCTACCACTAAGGCTGAGAGTGGAGCTTTGGGTAGGTATAAAGGTGGGCATACTTACGTCACCTATACTACTGAGTTAAAGACCAGACCATAAGGAAATAGAAGTCATACACCTTGATTGAGACGTGCAAGTGTGTGGAATTTATGTGGTGAAAACCTATCTCTAATTTTTGTGGCACTCCATGCATCATGACTCTCTTTTATTGGATGGAACAAAAATTCTTTGGGAAGATATGGGCTATAGAAACATCACACTTTCTTTTGCTCTTCTTCTCTTTTTTGAACGGGTATTTGATCTTTCTCTTTCCCATTTATTTTTTTCATGCCCCTTTGCTTTTCTCTCTCTCTCTCTCTTTTTAGCATAGTCCATATCTTTTATTTGACATATGAAAGCTGATGGAGAGATGTCATGATGGCAAATGCAAGGAGTGAAATTTCTATATGCAAAATGCGCGGCTCTCAGGGTGAGAGTCTGGATTTTTATTTGGTGGAAAGCTGGGGCGTAACTCTTAGGGTAAGAGTTGGCATATTTTTGGTGGATGGAAGGGTGCATGTTGTGTGTGACTCTTAGTGTGAGAGTCGGCTTTATTTGGTGGGTGCATGTGAATCTCAATCATGGGCGCATGACCATAATCTCACTTTAAGTCATAGGGATTTGACTCAACTCAAATTTCTGTAAGCAACATATGACTAAGGTTTATAAACAGTAGAGCATGTCATATGGCCTTGGTAGGTATTTCATAATCACTGAGGAACTTTTTGAGATTTTTTGAATTTTAAAAAGAAAACTCCAGATGTCAAGTTTCTCTTAGAACAAAGTCATAGAAAAGTCTATTTGTACCATCTCATATCTTGCAGCAACTTAGAAAAGGATCATGCAATTGCAACCTACAAGATTTCAAGTTCTCAGAATGAGACATTTTTAGCCAACAAACTTAAATCTTGAGGAATACTAAGTTATAACTTAGACACAAACAAATTATAGACAGAGCAACTATTCATCATTTCAATAGAATAAAAACTAACATATCAAAGCACACATGGGAGTGGAATTTTTTGGAAGAATAAAATAAAATTATTAAATTAAAAATGCTGGAAATAAAGTGCAAGATTCTAAAGATATATGTTACCTCTGTGGGGTCCCCTCCCCCAAGCTAGCTCAAGGCTGTGGTCCAGGGAAATGTCCCATAGACTGCAGAAAAGCCATCTTTGCCTCGTGCCATCGCAGGTTTGCATCTTCAAGGTCCACGAAGTGCTGCTGGTACTGCTTGTGCCACTGAGTAAAAGTCTAAATATGAGCATGGAGCGTACCTTGCATCTGTCTGTTCTACAACTCTAGTCCTCCCATGCGTGTGTTGAGGACGTCTAGTGTGACCGGCTATGGGTGAACTGGGGTGGCATGCCTTCTGAATTTGAGGAGTGTGCATGCTCGTGATTCCTCGATCCTCCTGCCTCGGATGTGTGCTGCCATCCTAATCCTCTAGCCTCGTGAGGGTGAGGAATGTGACCCATGCCAAATCCATACCCAGGGGTGAATCCAGGTGTAGACATGACAGGAGACCACTCCATCCCGGGCGTCATGGTGGGCATGGCTAGTGGTGGAGTGTGTTGCACGGGCTGTGTTGGCTCCTCCTCCTATAGTCCTCTCCTCTGTGATCTCCTGCGGGAAACAGAACTCCTGTGTGCTTCTTCCTTTTCAACAAGGTCAAAGGTGAGAGATGGGGAAGTATATAAAGCGAGATCCGGGTTAGGTAACAGAATCTCGTTTATATATCCCAGAAAATAAAACACCAAATTCCTTCTCGATTCATCATGTTTCAATGTATGGGCTTGCCCAAAATAAGATTCATTAAGCATAATGCGAGGAGTAGAGAGATAAACAATAGTGTTGGGGATGCGCCCCAGGCCCAGAGAAGCTTATTACCTCCGATCCGTGTCTGACTAACAGTTTTGACTATGTTCGACCTGACCTGTGCTTGCAGGTATTGGAGCCACTGACGGAGGCTAGATCTCCGGGTAGAGGTTTGCGGGAGAGGCGCAGAGCCAATCGACAGCGGAGTCCCTGTGGCGACGACCGTCACTCAGGCGGAGGTCAGACCTCCGCTGGGGAGCCTCCAGCGGAGGTTTCAAACCAACCGATGGAGGAGGCTTAGCAAGGATCACCGTTGCCATGTGGAGGCTAGCCGACACAGCCTCACTGGGCTCGGAGGCTCTGCAGAGGTGGAAACGTCTTAGGATAACGTCGGCAGGGTGATGAGATGGGCCAAGCTGAAGCTGATTGTCAACAAGCGGACATGTTGCCACCCAGGGCAATGATGGGCTGTGTCCCATGTGTTTTGGCGACAAAGTGACAGACAAGCTTGCCCTTGGAAGGCCCATGTGTAATAGATTTAGTATCTAAGGTTTCAAAACTCCCGTTGGGGGCACACTTGTACTTTTAATCTTAAGCTGGGGAGTCACTATAAATGGCCCTACCCCCTGTGTAATGGAGGAGGGAGGCTCATTGATAACTACAGGATCTCCTGCTATCGGGCCCACATTGTAATTTCTTTATTTAATATATAGAGAGAAGGACGGTCTGGACCACCTATTCTACCCTCACTCTAAACCTGCTAGGACTCGGTCCCAACAGTTGGCGCCCATCGCTTGTGTTTGGCCGGAGATAACACCCACAAATGCCACCCATAAAAAAACCACCGCGACAAGACGTACCACCACAGAGGCAGAGGTACCGCAGCCCTCTCCTTGTGAGAGGCCAAGGAGAAATATTCGGAGCACTTATGCCTCCGCACCAGAAAGCGGAGGTGCTGAAGAGAACAACAACGCTGCGCAAAGCGGGGACCTGTCTGACCAGCATCCGACAGCCTAGAACCAAGAAAACGAGTTGACTAGGCTGAGAGATGAGATGCACCGCATGGAAGCTGAAAGAGATAGGTTAAGGGCGTAGCAAGCTGCAACACAAAGAACGATACAATCATCGTGTCAAGCAGACGAGATAAGGCAGCAAATGGCCATTCTACAAGCAAAAATACAGAGCATGCAACCTTCGACCGCAGGTCCAGCGGAGATCGCTCAACCAGTCATGGCAGGTCGACCCCCAACTGTGAACACACATCCTACGCACACCATAGTTCCAAGCCTACCCACACTGTCAAGAGTCTTTGACCCAAAATCACCACTGTCCGAAGGCCTACAAAGCTCGCCATGGCCTCTGAGCTACAAACCTGTATCTCTGCCAAGATTCAATGGAAATTCAGATCCGAGGCAGTTTATAATGAGTTTTGAAGCTGCAGTAGCCTCCACCGGAGGCAACGATCACGTAATGGCCAAGTCATTCTTGATTGCAGTAGAAGGAGATGCACTAGCATGGTACTCAATGTTGAAACCAAGCAAGGTATATTCATGGGAGAACCTACAAGACCAGATATTGGCAAACTTTAAAGCTTACACAAGTGAGTCGCTAACATCATCAGACTTGTTCAGCAACAAGCGCCTCAAGGGCGAACCCCCACAGAGACTATTATCAAAGATTCCTACACCTTCGGGCTAAAGCGCCAGATGTCCCTGATGGGGTGGCCATAGAAGCAGCAATTAAAGGACTTAGAATTGGCCCATTCACCAGTCACCTAGCAAGAAAAAAGCTAGCCACAATGGCTCAACTGCATGAGGAGTTTGAAAAATATTGCAGGTCTGACAATGACCTTCGCAAAAGATTAGAGGAAGCAGACGGTCAAAGTAAACAGTCTTCAAGCAATAGCAACAGAAGGGAAAATAGGAATCAGCAAGACAATAATACCAGAACCAGCAGAAACAAGTTTTTAATTTGCAGGCTTGCCAGCCTTCGGATCTCGGGACAAAAAAGAAAGTTATGACTAGAGAAATCAAGGGGGACAAGGCTACAGCAAAAGCAACAAGTCTAGGAATTGGACCAAAAATCAGAAACCAAGGAAGTAATACTGCCTCTTCCATGGAGAGGACAAAGGGCACATCACACGGGACCGCCCAAAGGCCTAAGAGACACTTGACAGGATGAAAACCAAATAGTCACAGCTACAGCCCCAACAGCAAGGTATCAGGGAGGTTAATCACGCTCACAGTGCGCAGGTCTATCAGCAGTACAACCTAAGTTTCCTAGGATACGCTCCAGAGCCATTACCACAGCACAACTTGGCTCAATAATACTATCTAGCGGCATTACCGGCCTAGAGACCAGTCTATCAGCAAACATTGCAGCACCAGGGCTACACCCAGAATAGAGCATAAAATGGTCTAACTTACATCAACCAAAGACCTCCGCATATAGCACTTATTGAACCAACACATATGCAGACGCCTCCGGCAGCACAGCAGAGATAGTATGAGGCATTACCAGCACCTCTGTAGTATGCTTTAACCACAACAGCAACTGCGAAGGCGGAGCCTCCGGCAGAAAACCAGCTAAACCCACATTCAGTGCTACCAGCCATTAGCATGATACTACCTATAGGTGGAGGCTCAGCCTTAGAGTTTGAAACCAAAAAACAAAAGAAGGACCACCTCTGGTTGGTAAACAATATGGCAGTTCAGGGCGCCTATAGATCAATAGAATGGTCTAAGATGCCAATAGAATTTACAGAACAAGACCTCCAAGTTGAAAGCTATCCGCATGCAGATGCCATGGTTATAAAGGCAAATATAGCTGCCTAGGAGGTAAGCAGAATACTTGTTGACTCTAGGAGTTCAGCAGATATCATCTTCGCCAATGTGTTTGACTAAATGAAACTAAGCAGAAGCCAGCTACAGCCACCAGACTCCCCACTGATCAGATTCGGTGGAAAGAAGATCAATGCCCTAGGCAAGATATCACTACCAATATCATTCAAAGATGGGGACTGTGCTAGGATAGAATACATCTCCTTTGATGTGGTCGACATCTACTACTAGTACAATGTGATACTGGGAAGAGAATTCGCAAACAAGGTCAATGTGGCAATACACATGGGCTACCTCTGCATGAAGATGCCAACATTACATGGAATCATCACAGCGCGGGGAAGTCAAAAAGAAGCAAGGAACATAGAGAAAGCAATCTACAAAGCACACAAAAACATCAACACCGTAGAAGCAGAGGAACCTCCGGACATGCCTACGGGAAAAACCAGCATGGCAGACCAAGAGAACACAATAACACTACCATTGGAAGAAGCAGTCCCGAACAGGAAAGTTACCGTAGGTGCCAATCTATCAAAGGTAGAAGGACAAGACTTGTTAAAATTGCTAGCAAAAAACAAGGATGTGTTCGCATGGTCAGCATTAGATCTTCAAGGAATTAGTCGGGATGTGATTGAACACACCCTCGACCTCAATCCAAATGTCAAACCCAACAAGCAAAAACAGAGGAAGATATCCGACAAGTGCATAACCACAGCGAAAGTGGAGGTGCAAAGGTTATTAGATGCCAAGGTCATTAGAGAAGTCAAGTACTCAGACTGGCTAGCAAATGTTGTCTTGGTGCCAAAAAAGAACAAAAAAATGAGAATGTGCATAGCCTTCACAGATCTCAACAAGGCCTGCAAAAAAGATCCTTTCCCATTACCCAGAATAGATGCATCAGTTGACAAGGCAGCAGGATGTAAATGTTTCTCTCTGCTGGATTGCTTCTCAGGATACCACCAGATATGGCTAAGAAAGGAAGATGAAGAGAAAACAAGCTTCACAACCCCCTTTGGCACCTACTGTTTTGTTAGAATGCCAGAGGGACTTAAAAATGCAGGATCAACATTCTCAAGAATGATTCAAACGGTATTGCAAGCTCAGCTCCGAAGAAACATCATAGCCTATGTTGATGATCTAGTAGTAGTCAGCAAGCAGACTGGAGATCATTTGGACGACCTCTGGGAAACTTTCGCTAGTCTCAGAGAAGCAGGGTTAAAACTAAACCCAGAAAAGTGTATCTTTGGAGTAAGCAAAGGAATGATGCTCGGTCACATTGTTGGTCCCGAAGGGCTAAGAGCAAATGCAGATAAAACAAAAGCAGTGTTAACAATGAAAGAACCGAAAAACAAGAAAGAAGTACAGCAACTGATAGGCAGAATAGCAGTGCTCAGCAAATTCATCTCAAAGTCAGCAGAACAAAGTCTACCATTCTTCAAAATGCTCAAGGCCTCAGACAAATTTGAATGGGGCACAGAGCAGTCGGAGGCATTCTAGCAACTCAAAAACTACTTCACAAAAGACCTCATGGTTATAGCACCAGATGCGGAGGCAACCTTGCTACTATATGTTGCAGCCTCTGCAGGAGCAATTGGCGCAGTGCTAGTTCAAGAAAAGGAAATTGACAACAAAAGCGTACAGCACCCAGTGTACTATGTATCATAAGTGCTACAAGGAGCAAAACAGAATTATTCGGAGGTCGAAAAATTAGCATATGCAGTAGTAACAGCATCAAGGAAACTCAAACACTATTTTCAAGAGCATGAAATCCTAGTACCAATAGCACAACCGCTAGTCAATATCCTAGGCAACAAGGAAGCATCAGGCAGAATCCGTAAATGGGCAATAGAAATATCCTAGTTTGGCATCAAGTTCATCTCAAGAACATCAGTCAAGTCGCAAGTGCTAGCAAATTTTTTGGCAGAATGGACATCTCCGCAGTACATAGAAGACAAAGCAGAGGCTTCAATATGGACACTATACACAAATGGCGCGTGGGGCATCCAAGGTGTAGGAGACTTCGCGGTATTAATATCACCATCGGGCATGAAAAAAAAATACGCAGCAAGACTGTGCTTCAAAGCAACCAACAACATAGCCGTGTACAAAGCAGTGATCCTGGGGCTTGGCAAGGCTAACGCACTTGGCATGAAATACGACATGGTCAGAACTGATTCCAAGATAGTAACAGGACAAGTTGAGAGGAACTATGTTGCAAGGAACCCAGAATTGGCTGCATACCTAGAAGTGATCAGGCTATGGAAAAGAGATTCCAAGGCTTTACCTTAAAGCACATCCCAAGGAGGGACAACTCAGAGGCAGATGAGTTAGCCAAAGCAGCAGCAAATCAAGAGGAGGTACCTGAAGGAACCTTCTACCAAGAATTGACATTATCGACTACCGCAAAAACAACAAAAGCATTTGCGCAGGTGCTCCTAGTAGACACAGAGGACTGGAGGAAACCTATAATTGATTTTATCAATGGAGTCCATGTGACATTAGATGAAATAGTTGCATCAAGGCTGGCCGTACGGGCAAGGAACTACACGATAATTGATGGAGTTCTATACAAAAAAGGAATAGTCCAACCACTGCTCAAGTGCATCACAAAATCAAAAGGTAGAGATCTCTTACAAGATATCCACTCAGGAACATGTGGATCACACATTGGCCCCAGAGCACTTTCCGCGAAGGCAATTAGGCAAGGGTTCTACTGGCCAACGCATATCAAGGACGCATTGCATATAGTAAGAACTTGCAAAGCATGCCAGAGTTTTGCACCACACCAGGCATCTCTGGGAGAATAAACATAGCTAATACCTCCGGTTTGGCCGCTTCAATGATGGGGGATGGATCTCGTAGGCCCTTTGCCTCCGACCCAGGGCAGAAGAAAATATGCAGTGGTAGCAGTAGAATACTTCACAAGATGGTTAGAAGCCAAACCTCTTGCAACAATCAGCTTCGAAACAGTCAAGAAATTCTTCTGGCAAAATATAATTTGCAGATTTGGGGTTCCAAGGACGATCATATTCGACAATGGAAAGCAATTCAATTTAGACAAGTTCAAAGAATTCTGCAATAGCATTGGAACACAAGTAGCCTTCGCCTCAGTCTACCACCCAGAGAGTAACGGAGTAGTGGAAAGGTCAAATAGGATTATATTCTCAGCAATCTCCAAGACATTGCTAGATCACAAAAAGGGCAAACGGGTAGAAGAGTTGCCGAAGGTTGTGTGGTCTCACAACACAAATGTATCGAGAGCCACCGAGTTCACTCTATTCAAGCTACTGTACAGAGAGGAAGCAATGATTCCAGAAGAGATCAAATACCAGAGCCTCCGCACATTAAAACAAAACCTCACGAAGGATGAAGAATACACCAAGCAGATGACCAAAGCATATAGGCTAGAGGCAATCAAAAACATCGAGAAATACCAAGACCAAACCAAGAAATGGAGGGATGGAAGAGTGGTCACTAAGAACATCAAGGATGGTGACTGGGTAATGAGGCGGAGGCCAAACGCTCAGAACATTGAAAAGCTACAGCCAAAATGGGAAGGACCATTCATAGCCAGGCAAGGACGGAGGAAAGGATCATTCTATCTGTAAGACACAGAAGGAAGAACATCAACCCACTCCTGGAACATTGATAGCCTCCGAAAATACTACACATAGAATATAAGGACTCCGTAGAATTATAAATGGATGTCCCTAGATTTAAATTCTCGCAATTTATTTTTCTTGCAAAAATGGCTTGCACTCTTTTCCTCACAAAAGGGGCTCCAAATCAGAGGTGAGGTTTTCAATGAGGCAAGACCGTATGTAATTAACCTCTGAATGTATAAAGAGGACCCTGAAAAGCAGTACCTAGGACAGTCGAAAGCAGCCAGCACCATGGCTGCAATATTCGACAACTATCCACGATCTCACAAGGTTACTTCGTACCACCATTAAGAAAAATGAGAAGGCATGAAGCAACCTCCAAAATAGCCTCTGCTAAAAATGCCGAAAGCCCTCAAAAAAAGACCTGTCCTATCAGGCATCGAGGCAAGAAACAGCAACCATGGGTTGCTGAAAAATGAGAAGGCACGAAACAACCTCCACAAGATGCCAAAAGCCCTCGAAAAAGCCCTGTCCTATCAGGCATCGAGGCAGGCAATAGCAACCATAGGTTGCGAACAAAGAAGGCATGGAATAGCCTCCACTGAATGCTAAAAGCCCTCGAAAAAGCCCTGTCCTATCAGGCATTGAGGCAGGCAACAACAACCACAGATCACGGACGAACAAAAACGGCGCGAACCAGCCTCCACTGAATACCAAAAGACCTCAAAAAAGTCCTGTCTTATCAGGCATCTAGGCAGGCAATCGCAACCATAAGTTGCGAAGCGAACCGAAAAAAGACCTGTCAACTAGTTCAGGCACCAGTAACTCAAAAAACGGGTAACACTACAATCACCAAAAGCAACCTCTGGAATGCAATACTAAAACAAGCAGAGGTAACAATCACGCAGGTACAAGTTCGCGGAAATAAGCAACCTCCGCGTCATACACTTTCCAAAAGTAATACAATCACAAGAAATAGATATTCCGCACTCCGGAACAGAGGCAATACGCAAAACAAGTCTATTCATTCGATTTTATGCTTACAATAGTCAGGGCACATTGCGCCTTGCTCATAACAGAAACAATGTGCAAAATGCACGTATCTAGCTGCTAGACCAAAATACACAACCTTTGGATCAAAATATCCAGCCACTCCACCCAGCTAACCTACTACCACAAGACATGGAAGTGGAATGGAGGTTGCCGGTACTTAAACCTCCAGCACTAGCAATGACGGAGGCAAACCTCGAGAAGCTACAGAATATCTCCTATCACCTCCCGGCTACATACCACCCTGTGCCTCCGGAAACCAGGCCACTTCAATCAACTCCAATAGACACTCGGTACGAAAAGAAGGAGGTGAACCCCCAATGCCAGCTTGTACTTGGCAAATTCTGAAATCAGCTGTCAGCACACCACTTTGCACCTTCCATTCGTAAGCAACCGCCGCATCCAAAATCCTTACATCAGCAATGCTAAATAAGAACGCAGATGGCCGCCATCTCTGAGCCTGTTCCATTACGAGTCCTTACACAGTACCAACAAAAAAAATCTCCTAGTAAGCACCATCAGTATATTGTGCACAACAAAATCACCCAAATGATCAAGGGGGAATAAATCCTTTTATAAGGACCCCCAAAACATCATTAAACCATCTACAGCTACCTATCATTAAAGGAAACAAGTACCAAACTAGTACCTGTGTTAACTAGCCTCTGCAAGTGATGATGCTAAACAAATAAATACCAAGGATACGCAAAGTACACAAGGGGTACTATAAAAGAAATAGAGCTCAATGTCTGCATACATGAGCAATAGGAAAGGGCCAACCACAACCAGCTCCACATAACCAAAACCCGCTTAAGGGAGATGGAGGCAGACGTCTGCATATGGATGAACAAAAATAACGAGATACCGCGTAAGAATTTGTAATAGTGTTGGCAAAAGAAATGTCCTGGAGGCAGCTGTGGTCTCCGGGACAATGCCAAAGAGGAAAGCTAGTAGAGCACGCCAATCAGGATCATCGTTTGAACGGAGATAAGGGGGGATACCGCGTAAGAACTCATAACGTCCTCCCGTCTCTGATGAAACCAACCACAGCTTACCTTCATAGAATAAGCGTAGGGACGCGCAGATAAATTGCTGAGGACTACAAAGTCAAGCACAGCAAGACCGACACCAGCACTGGCCGAAGAGAAACAATGGTTGTAACATCCGCCGTATGTCAACAATAAAGTTATTAATACACAAATGAGTCTCAAAGTGGATACAACCTCCGGGGAGGACAACAGAAATCACCTCCAGAGGTAACACCTACAATAAGGCACGAAAGCCTCCGACTAATTAAAATAGGCCTCCACAACACAGCAGAGGTCGAAATAAGCAACCACGCAAATGACATGTCCATCACAACACCAAACCTCCATGCAAACAAATATAATTACAAAGGTCTAGGCGGACCACGCCATGCAAAAGAATGAATAAAACTAGGGCGTGCGTTATCCAAATCGCTAAGAACAAGATTGAGCATGTCGTCCACTGAAAGCCTAGGAAACACCGACTTCCAATATGTCCACAACTCGCCGCTAACATAAACATCGTTGCGCATAAAGGTGATAGGCTCGACCTCTTGTATAGGCCCCAAACTGCAGACCTGCGTAGGATGATTCGGCCATTAATAATTCGATAAGAGCATTTCAAGTAGTTATTTACATGTGCGCACCGGCACCAAGTCAGCAAAAGACAAAATTTACAAAAATCAAGATTAATTTCTACACCTCCTCCGCTCCGGTCAAGTCTGAGGCTCCATCCAAGCTCCCGGAGAGGCCACCACTCGCTCCACCACGATATCAGTCTCAACACTCGTAGGAGGAACTTGAGTAGCGGAGGCACCAGCATCAGCAGACCCCTGGTGCATGCAGACGTGCTGCCATAGGTCGTCGGGCCGTGACCGCTGCGCTTGCCATACTTCAATTACTAAAAAAGACGGAGAATAAGGGGAATCGCCTATACAGCTCCCACAAGCAAAATAAAGCACTAAAAGCCAACCATACATACCGTTTCACGGGTAACATTGGCATGGACCCGGTCTCTGACTAACCGAACTTGGACCAGAATTTCTCCATAAAGCTACAAACAGTGGTCTTAACAAAATGATCCATTCTGCCAAGTCCAGTGGGATCTCCTAACTCAGGGCAATCAAAATCTCCAATTTGGGCAATGCCTTTGGACACAAAGAGCTTGCACAGATAGGTGGTGGAGGTCTTCGCGCTGAAGTCAGAAACCCCAGTCACAAAATCACTAAGATTAGCGAGGTTTTCCTTGATCCAAGAAAAGACACTGGAGGTAGAGGCCTGGTGATCGACCAGAGTCACTGCGCCACCAAATGCCTAGACGGCAGAGACATAAGTTTCAGCCACTTCTAGCCCGATTAACCTTATGGCGGTCAGCTCTTCCTCGAGTTCTTCAACCCTATCCTTAAGAGCCGCTGTGAGCCGCCATTCAGAATCCACTTCTTGCCGAAGGAGGTTGGAAATCTCAGCGGCTTTGTCCGCCCGCTGGATGGCGGTGGCCTCCGCTCTTTAGCAGTAGCCTCTGCTGCTTTAGCAGTGGCCTCCACTTCTCTGGCAGCATCATCTGCTCTCTTGGTAGCAGCAGCAGACCTCCTTAATTCATCAGATTCAATCCCAAGAGCTAGCACCTGTTTCTCTAGGCCGGAGGCCTGCTGAGCCATACGATGTCTTTCATGGGCCTGAGACTCGATCTCCTCCTTCAGAACCTTGATGGCGTTGTCCTTTTTGACCAGTTCAGCGCAACTGCTGTTCTCAACAGCCATAGACAAGGCGGTGCTCTAGAGAGCAATAAACAATGTAGAAATCAAATACTTGAAAAAAAGAAGTGCATAGTTAAAAGGACAGAATGAAGCCAAACTTACAATAACATGATCATTAATGTTGGCGTCCATCAAAGTGTGAAAGGGAAGCCGAGCTAGATGCCGATACAGGTCTCCGCCCATCGAATCAGTCAGCTGGCCAATACCTTGAGCCCAGCCAAGGAGAGCCCTTATGCCTTCATCAGGGCAACCGCCGGATGGAAGAGACCCAGTGCTAACCATGCCGGAGGGCGCAAAGCGGTAGGCACTACCTTGGCAGCGGCTCCTTCGAGAAAAGGGCCACCTGATGCCGGAGGCGGCGGAGGGGTAGACTGAGCGGCCCCAGCAGTAAGGATATCTAAAAGCGGATGCAAAAAATATAAGTCAAACAATGAGAACAAGAAAACAACAAATCAAATCAAAAAATATGCATCATACATATGCTCTCCGAGCAAAGAAACTTCCCCATCGGAAGCGTAACCACAAGAAACCTTCAAAGTCAGGAAATCCACATAGGTCATACTTCAACTAAGAGTGTTACCTTGACTTGAAGCATACGCATCCTTGGTGACCTCAGCATCCACCGCTCTGAGCGGGACAGCATCAGCAGGCCTCTCAGCGCGATGAGCCATAACATCAGTTTCCTCCAACTCATCTTCATCAGAGATGGCCTCCAAATAAACACTAGCAAAATGCTTTGCAGGAGGTTTAGTTGGCACTGTTTTGACATGCGCAGATACAGCCTCGCCGGCCGGCGAAATAGGCCTGATCAACGGCAAACCGGAGGCCTCAGCCACTAGGGCACGAGACGCCTCCGGAGAAGCAACAGGCGACAGAGAACACCGAGATGGACCTTCAGAACCAAGCAGTGCCAAAACGTCAGCCTCAGGCAGAGTCTCAGTCATCACCTCTGGGTTGGCAAGGACCCCTTCATCATAAAAATCTTCAAAGATGTCCTCCGTCTCCACAGGTTCAGCGGAGGTCTCCTTCTGTCTTTTTGAGCCAACGCGCGCTAAGGCGCCTGCCTTCCTTTTCTTTCCTTCGGCAGCTTTTGTAGCAGCGCCGAGAGCAGTAAGTTATTTTTTCTCATTTTTCTTCTTCAGTTTCTCAGGGAGCTCGTGCTCAGTGTAGTGGATACCGAGCTCCTCGAAGACCCTGTTGAGGCGAGGCATAGTACCAGCCTCAGACCTCCAGGCAAGATACTCCTTCTTAGAAACCTCCCCAAGTATCTCGATGGCCTTCTGCTCAGTGGCGAGGACAAAGCCTTGTTTGCTCTGACCCTCAGGGAGTTGCAGCCCAAAGTGCGGACATAGGCTTCCGCCGGTGACACCAAAAATAGGAAGATCCAATTTCTGAAGAACGAATTTCTTCCTGTCCTTGCCCCCAAGGAGGGGCCAGAAGTCAGAGGCAATCATTTCCTCCATAAGATCCCTACCACCTGAGTAGGGACAGGCTACCCTGAAAGCCTCTGTGCATGACCTCCGCTTGTCGGATTCGAGAGAATCAGGTTTAACACTGGTTAATGGATTCATCCGCGTCATCACGGAGGCATAAGGAAACCGGGTGACCTGCATCCCATCATCTTCAGGCTGAGTAACACTGCCAGTCTTCACATAAAACCAAAAGTCCAGCCAGTCAGCAGGCTCATACTTCCCCCTCTGACACCAAGAAATTGCAACGTTCTCCTTACCCTTACCCAGGTTCCTCTTGGACATAAAACTGCAAGAAGCGAACTGAGCTAGCTTACCACCAATGTACTGTGGTGGTTTCTGCAGCTCGTAATACTCAGCAAAAGTGTTCACACTCAATTCTCCACCATATGACTCAACAGCCCACAAGAACTTGCTCAGATTCAGGAAGGCATAGGGGGTCATGTGGTGAAGCTGTACATCAAACCATTCAAGGACATACCAGAGGAAGTTGCATCTCGGAATGCGAAGGCCGCAGGTGAAAAAATCCTAAAAGACAACAGCTTCATCCTTCTCGGGTTTTGGAATAGTCTCCCCACTAGAAGGGCATCTGCGACCAGCAGGAATAAATCCTCTAACCTCAAGCTCTGAAATCATATCCTGGGTCATCCGGCTCTGGCCAAAAGAATATGTCACCTCCGCATCACTCACATCAACCTTAGGAGCCATCAGCTCGCTTGGAGAGGCTTCAACATCCATCAGTGACTCTTCGAGATCCTTAGCTTCCACAGCAGCCAGCATGCACTGCTCAAACAGTTCTAGGAAACCTCCAACTCCGATGCCCTGGAGTCGAGAATAGGGCCAGAGAACGGGCGACGACGTGCGCAGTAGGAGCACCTAGGTGCCACGGCGACAGGATGCCGGGGCACAAGCAAATGCAGAGGAAGCAAGCAAAGGAGAAAACCTACGCAATGGAATTGGAAGCAACAAGCAACAAGAGCAAAGCTACGCGGACGCAAGGAGGAGTAAGGGTCATTTTCACCGCTCACCCCCTTTTTATAAGCAGTGATGCGGTGCCTTGAATTCTCAGCCCAACGGTCACAACGATTCATGAATCGAACCATAGAAATTGAACAGACTCAAACCAACGTAAAAGATTAAAAACCGAACAATGGTAAAAAAGCAAAGTCTCTGATCCAGCGTTCAACGGACTAGGGGGATTGGAGGTAATCGCAGCCTCCACAGCCAGGGGCGAGTTGATGGCTAGACCCGCCTCCGCTGGACCTAACCCTCAAGGGGGAATGTTGGGGATGTGCCCCAGGCCCGGAGAAGCTTACTACCTCTGATCCGTGTCTGACTAACAGTTCCGACTGTGTTCGACTCGACAGCGGAGTCCCAGCGGTGACGACCGTCACTCAGGCAAAGGTTAGACCTCCGCTAGGGAGCCTCCAACAGAGGTTTCAAACCAACCAACGGAGGAGGCTCAGCAAGGATCACTGTTGCCAAGAGAAGGCTAGCCGACACAGCCTCGCTGGGCCCAGAGGCTCCGCGGAGGTGGAAACATCTCAGGATAACATCGGCAGGGTGATGAGATGGGCCGAGCTGAAGCTGATTATCAACAACAGACATGTTGGGCCTTCCAAGGGCAAGCTTGTCTGTCACTTTGTCATCACAACACATGGGCAACGGCCCATCATTGCCCTCGGGAGGCCCATGTGTAATAGATTCAGTGTCTAGGGTTTTGAAACTCCCGTTGGGGGCACACTTGTACTTTTAATCTTAAGCTAGGGAGTCACTATAAATGGCCCTGCCCCCTATGTAATGGAGGAGGGAGGCTCATTGATAGCTATAGGATCTCCTACTATCAGGCCCACGTTGTAATTTCTTTATTTAATATATAGAGAAGGACTGTCTGGACCACCTATTCTACCCTCACTCTAAACCTGCTAGGACTCGGTCCCAACAAATAGTGTTAGCACCATGAGGATCAATACTAGCAACAAGACGAGTGATGAGTGAAGTGCACATGATAGGAGTGGATGTCTTGAAAGAATTAAGCCAATGCTTAACAAGGATATAAACAGGAGCAACCTTAATCTTTTTAAGCACGGCATAAAGCAACTTCAACTCAACGTCATAAGCAGGATGCGTATCCTCTCTAGGAAAGAAAGAATAAGCAATCCACTTGTGCATAAGTCTCAGAGTGGGATGATGGATGATGTTGACATTGGGTTGGAATTTCCCGGTTACATTCTATCCAGTTATCAAATGCCAAAAAGTATGACGATGATAACCCAAGAGAAAAAACCCAAGTCAATAGAGCACCGCTCATGAAAACCCAAATGTGTAGCAAGATCCTTCCAAAAGGGGCTATTCTTTTTCCCAAAGCAACAGAAAGTAATACCATAATCGACAATTTGAAGAGTGCCCAAAATTTGGATGGTCAAAAGATGGGATTTGAGTTCATGCACAGGGGCAACTCAACTCCAACCAATATTCTCGAAAATGGTACCAAATTCGTGATCCATACCTATCTGCTAAAGAAGGATCAGGTTGAAGGCCTGTATGTGTAGGAATTCACGTTCCTTGAGGAGGTTGTACGCTTGCATCTCCCGTTCGTTCTCCAAGTCGATGAAGGGGGCGTCGGCTCGTTGATGGCGTGGCCTCTTGGCGCCTCCTCTCCTCCTTGTGGCAGGTGCTCTTCCCGCGTGGGAGTGCTTTAACTAGACTTCCTGCGAGAGCGACGACCTTTCTGGAACATGCTGGAAATCCGACCTCCGATCCCACTCATGGTGAGTGAGCTAAGCACGAGAGCTTGAGCTTGCTTGTGGTGGGAGTGCAACTGGTTCTTGCTGTGTTTTCTAGCACTTGAGCTTTGTGGAGAATATATGGAGAGTGGTGGAGCAAGAGAGTGATGGAGGGAGTGAAGAAATGTGAGAATGAGAAGGGTGAGGAGCTCCACCGGGGATCCTGCTATTTATAGAGCTGATTGCAAGCAGGGGAGCATCACTTGCAACGGCTAGTATCACTTGAGATTTTTGAAGAAACTTTATTTTTGAACTAAAAATAGAGTTTTATAAAAGTAGAAAGAGGGAAATTCTTTTTGAGAGCAAGAAAATAATTTTATAAAATATATATAAAAACATTTTTTTTAAAAAGGATAAGATATAATACCTGAGTGGGGGCGCCTCCCCCAAGCTTTTTATTTTTAGATAACTACCGATGACCTTCGACAAGGGCTCAACGTTTATAGTCTGCTGGCCAAACTCTCCTTCCTTCATTGCTCTGTAGCTGCATGAATAAACTCAGGAGAAGTCTCGGGTTGCCCCGGGATTTTTCTCGTGTTGTTGACAGGGATAGAAGCAGCTATTTGAGCCATTTGAGTTTCTATCATTTTATTGAAACTTGCTTGATTTTTGATAGAAGAAGACAAAGTTTCAAGCTTAGCATTTATACTTTCAAACATTTTGTCATTAAAGGATAGCTTTTTGGTAAGACTCTCATTGATCTTAGCTTGTCCTACAACAAGATCTCTTAAGGAAGGTTGGTTTGAATTGAAATTTCAATTAAAATTATTACCTCGTGGGCGGTGTTGGTTGTTCTACCCGTTATTACCTTGCTGTGGTTGGCGGAACCCATTGTTGACGTATGAAACTTCTTCTTGGGTTTCAGGGCAGCTATTCCCCGAGTGGCCAACATTCCCACAGACTTCACATGTCATGTCTGATTCCATGGCCTGGACGGGGCTTGCGGTAGGGTTGGTGGCATGATCATCCATCTTTTTCAGCAGCAAGTCTATTTTGCGGCAAGCAAATTCGTCTCCTTCACGGTATGCGTGCCTTTTTGTGTTTTTCTTCCTTCTCCCCAACTCTGATTAGCCACCATCTTTTTGATGAGTGCGGTTGCATCAGCGATGGTGAGGGAGAGGAATGCACCTCCAGCTGCAGCATCGACATGCCCCTTCAACATAGCCATGAAACCTTCATAGAAGTTTGGCAGCACGAACCAATCTTCCATTCCATGATGCGGACAGGCCCGGATGTACTCCTGGAGCCTTTCCCATGCTTTGGGGATGGACTTAAACGAAGACTGCTAGAAGTTGGAGATCTTCCCCCTCAGAGCACTGGTCCTGCTCATGGGGAGGAACTTGGCGAGGAATCCTTGGTAGAACCATTTGTCCCACGTGTTGACAGCTTCCTTGTTCTAGTAGAACCATTGTTTCGCTTTCCTCGTGAGGGAGAAAGGAAACAAGCGGAGCCTAATACTGTCTTGTGCGACGTCTTTGATGACGAGGGTGTCGCACAGCTCAAGGAAGTGTTGCAGGTGAGCGTTCGCATCCTCACTTGGCAAGCCACAGAACTGGCTTGCCTGCACCATCGAGATGAGGCCTGTACGGATCTCGAAGTTTCCATTCCCAACATTGACAGCGGGCCCAATGGGCACATTGGCAACAGCGGGAGTGGAGTAGTCATGGAGTGTCTTGGCCATAGTAGTAATAGCAGATGGTGCGGGAGTGACTGATTCGTCTGCCGGCGGAGTAGCAGAAGAAGAAATGGTACGCGACCTTTTCTTACTTAGGAGTGCTTCCAGATTGCTGAGGAAGTTTTTCGTCTGAGCAAAACTGCTCATACACTATCCTGTTTTCATTCCAATGAAAGAGGAAGAAAACAGCGAAGTTAGCCTGCTTAAACTATGACTACCAATGCTTATTATGCAATCGATGTTTATGCCAGCATGATGTTTGCCCTCCCCGGCAATGGCTCCAGAAATGCTTATCGGCATTTCTTAGCATCACTACTAAATCCATCCTTAATAATAATACTTAGAAATGTAAATTCACATTCCTAACCACCATTACTCAGAGAGATAATCCATGGCCCTTAATGGCGCCAGCCTAGGTAATGCAGTCTGGTAACAATAGCTAGAAGTGCCGGATTGGCCTTCCTAACCATCATTACTTGGGATATGCAAAACTGTGGCACAGTGCCTTGGGGTGCGACAAGAATTACAATCCTTAAGTAATGGTACTTAGGTACACCAATCGATAGCTCAGTATGAAATAAGAATTACTCTGCAAGCGCATAAAACTATCATTGTAGCATTTCAACCCGTGAGTATTCAAGGGTGTCATATTTATAATTTTCCATAGGAGGGAAATATGCATCAAGCGTGGTGTAAACATGATCACTTATTAAGTGCAATGGTAGACATAGAGTAAACAGGAATAAGAAATGATTTCAAGATAGTAGACACACATCAGGGTCAACCTCAAGGATAAAAGAGAAACAAAGAATAAAAGAATATAACTAAACAGAGCAGGCATGGGTCATATATAACTATGCAAAGAAGTGTTAGTAAAATATCTAACTAGCATGTCCAGCATTGGAACTAAGTCTGGGATGATAGGGAGATCCCCGCAGCTGGTCTGCCAGCCGATAGAGACTTCACAAACTCCTACTCAATATTCGAATGTGGGGGAGTGCTAGGGATGGACAGGGCTATCACCACCAGCCCACCTACCCCTCTACCCATTGGATACCGACATATCCGCCGATCTCTGTATACCTGAACACCATGTTCATGTACATGGAAACAACTCCTAACCCCCATGGACCCCAACCCTTCAGATTGACAGACTTGGTTAAGAGCAACCCAAAAGGAATTACGAACCATCACCTCATCCCTAGTTCTTCCTCTATTCATACTAATTCGATGAACGATGAAGAATGATGATGAACAAGTCAAGAATATGATATATAAACTATATACTAGCTCACATATTGTGCTCATAACATGATCATAACTATACTCTAGTTCATATGCATGATCATATAAATATAATAAGAACTTGCTCAAAGAAGAAGACCGAATTGTATTCATACCGAGAAGATCCTTTCTTCCAAGGAGACAAGCTATCCTTGATAGCTCTTGCCTTGCTCACAAACTACTAGAACTACTCTAAAGATACAAGTGAGAGGTGTGAGGTGAATGACTCCAAATGATGTGTGTGTTGGAAATGGGGGAGCTCCCTCTCTTTTATAGCTAATTAGGACAGTTCAGGCGTCTCCAGGTATGGAAGGAGGTGAAACCGCCTATGGGATACTGCCTAGAGCACCGCCTCCGAAGGATGGGGCTAGGAGGGCCCACTAGGGGACCGGCCGCCCCCGGGACTGGCCGTCCACTGGTGGGGCCATCTAGCCACCACCTTTGGGTGGTTGGTTCCTCCCTGGGCCTGGACCTCTCTCGTGGTTACGGTCAGGCCTAGGTACGCACCGAAGGTGGACTTCTCTATTTTCCTTGTTTGCGCATTTTCTGTATTCGTCTTTTGGCTTTTGTGCTTTCTTCGTGATGTTGCGCATTTCCACTTCTTACACCATAAAACCTATAAAACATAAATACTAGGGATACAAGTGGAACTTATTAGTAGTAAAGGCATATGTGCTAGAATATGATTGTCTTTCTTCCTTTTAGTTCAAGTTGGTGGTATATAAATGATCCATAAGGACCGCCAACGGCCGCCAAATCCAGTGGCCCCACCACTCCATTCGCCATGGCTGTTGTTAGCAATAGGATCTCAATCACAACACAAATGATCAATTAGCTAAGCCTGAACAAGATGAACATGCGATGAACTCAGTGGAACGCAAGGCAACCGCCAGGGTGACAACGCCCCTTTTCGCTTTAGCAAACAATGAGTACAATGAGGTTTATAACCAACCACACGCGATACAACACACTCCTTACATTAGACTATTTATACCAATAGCTAATGGACATAGTTCACACACACAAATTTGAAATAAATGGGATAATAGAGGTAGAATGAAACTGCTCGTTGCAGGTTCAGGCGTGGGCGCGATCACCACCGTCAACTACCTGACGCTCCCCGCTCCACTTCAAATTTGAACGGCAATGTCTCTTGCTTCACCACCACATCACCTGTGCCTCTCCACATCATGTGCAACAAGCTTAACACCAACATTCTCCCCCTTAAGCTTGATGCACCTCAAGCTCCCTGACACCAATCATGTGTCTCATCTCTCCCAGCTTTGTCACTGCTATGGGCTTGGTCAAGGAATCTGCCTTCTGCTCCAGAGTCCCATTGCACCTCACCATGATCTAGCCATGCTCCACACACTCCCTGATGTAATGAAACTTTATATTAATGTGCTTGCTTTGACCATGGAACACAGGGTTCTTCATCAACTCAATAGCAAACTTGTTATCAACAAACAGTGTCACACACTGTGGTTCCTTCCTTGTCTGCTCACTAAGAGACTTCTCAGCCACATAGCTTGCAATGTTGCTCTAGTTGCTGCTACAAACTCTGCTTCACAATTTGACAATGCAACAGACTTCTCCTTATGTGAACACCAGGTGATAAGGCTGTCATTCAAATAGAAAGCCATGCCACCAGTGCTTCTCCTTTGCTTCTGATCTCCACCAAGATCACTGTCTGAATGTCCTACCAGCTTCTCTTCTTTCTCTTCTCTGGTATACACCAATCCATATTTCAAAGTCCCACTCAAATACCTCAACACCTACTTGACTGCATTCATGTGTAAACTAGTGGGTCTCTTCATGAATGTACTGACCATACCTACAGAGAAAGCCAAATCTGGCCTTATGTGCAGCAAATATCTTAGGCACCCTACCATCCTTCTATACTGTATTGCATCAACAGCTCTACCTTGCTTATCTTCATGCAACACTATACCTAGATTGATAGGAACTTTGGTTGGGTTGCAATTCTCCATGCCAAACCTTGACAAAACCTTCTTAGCATAGCCTGTCTGTTTGATAGTGACACAATCAGCTTCCTGACCAACTTCTATCCCTAGATAAAAAGACAGTTTTCCCAAGTCACTCATTTCAAACTCTAAAGTCATCTGCTTCTTAAAAACTGTAATTTCAGTTGTACCTCCACCTGTCACTATCAGATCATCTACATAAACTCCGAAGATCAGTCTTGTCTTCCCAACACCTCTAGTATAAACTGCCTGCAAACTTGCACACTTACTGAACTCTGGTTTCTTCAGACAATTGTCCACCTTTATGTTCGAGGCTCTAGGAGCTTGCTTGAGCCCATACAATGCCTTACTCAGCTTGTACACCAGCTTCTCCTTGCCTTTCACTACATAGCCATCTGGTTGTGCCACATACACATCCTCAGCTAAGTCTCCATTAAGGAATGTTGTTTTGACATCCAAATGATGCACTTCCTAGCCCCAATTAGCAACCATGGCCAAGAGCAATTTGACTATATCCAGTCTTGCCACAGGAGCAAAAACTTCTTCATAGTCAACACCTTGCTTCTATACATATCCTTTTGCTACTAATCTTGCTTTGTGCTTCACTACTTCTCCCTCAGCATTATTTTTTAGTTTGAATACCCATTTCAATCCAATGGGTTTGTGACCAGTAGGTAATCTAACCAGCTCCCAAATCTTGTTCTTGTTTATTGGCTGAATCTCACTATCCATTGCTGCCATCCAGTCTGCATACCCTGCTGCTTCATGATAACTAGTAGGTTCCTGCATCACTGCTAACAGTGCATTCACCTCAACTTCTGAATCTGAATCTAGCTCAACTACTACAGCATCTTCATAGACTTCTACTAGGCTTCTGAATCTTACTGGCCCATCATCATGATCTATGTCTAGGTTTTCATCATCATATTCCTAAATAGGATTTACTTCTTGGTTCACTAAATTTTCACCCACAGTTGTGGAGCTTTGACTGCTATCTGACATAGTTTCATCACTATGACCAAACATTGCTCCACCACCTCCTGAACTTTCAATTCCACCAACTCCATCTCTGAATCAACCTGCATAGGTTCAGGTACTCCCCCTGAACTGTTCTAAAACACATCAACATCAGGTACTCTAACTAAATTCTGTTGTGGTTGGTTTGCTTGATTATCCCCATCAAGCTCTGCAGCATTGCCACCACCATAACCACCTCCAAACATCTGAGCTATTACATCCACAGACTCATCAACAGTGAAATCTTATCAAGACACACTTTCTTCAAATACAACATCTCTACTTACCACAATTCTCTTTGTTTGTGGATTGTACATCCTGTGTGCTTTACTGCCATCTTCCACACCAAAGTAAACCATAGGTACACTCCTATCATCCAGCTTCTTTAAGTGACTTGCTGCTAGTCTGACATGTGCTTTACACCCAAACACTCTAAAGTGACCTAATTGTGGCTTTCTTCCATTCCATGCCTCAAATGGTGTTCTATAACCCATTGGCTTAGTTGGTAGTCTGTTCAGCAAATGAACAGAATGTCTCATTGCCTCTCCCCAAAATATACCAGGAACATTCATGCTTTTCAGTAAAGACCTTGCCATCTCCATGATAGTTCCGTTTCTTCTCTCCACTACTCCATTCTGTTGTGGAGTGTAAGGTGCTGTTAGTTGCCTCTTGATCCCTGCTTGCTCACAAATATCCTTGAAAGAAGTTGCCATGAACTCTCCTCCTCTATCAGACCTGACACACTTCACCTTGTACCCCACATAGTTTTCAGCTTCTGTTTAAATCTTGCAAAAACCTCACTAGCCTGGTCTTTAGTTTTGAGTATAGAAATTGACATCCATCTGGTACAGTCATCAACTAAAAGCATAAAGTATCTACTACCTCCTGCTGTTTTTGGTGTTATAGGCCCACATAGATCTACATGCACCAATTCAAGTGGTTCACTTGCTCTCCAGTGTGACATCTTAGGAAATGAATTTCTTGTTTGCTTTGCTGCTAAACATGATTGACAGAGCTGATCAGGATGCTCTATCAATGGTAAACCCCCTGCCATTTCCTTCTGTACCAGCAACTTCATGGAATTAAAATTGACATGCCCAAGTCTCCCATGCCATAACCAAGACTCATCACTTACACTAGCTTTCAAACATACTAGCTCAACACATTTCAGATCAATCATGTAAAGTCTGTTCAAAGATCTCTGAACTCTCATGATAATTCTACCAGGGTTCTTCTCTTCTACTTCAATCAGGTTTTCATCCATCACAATCCTATAGCCTATTTCAGTTAACTGACCAAGGCTAACTATATTACTCTTGAGCTTAGGGATATAATAAACATCATGCAAAGCCCACTGACTACCTGACACTCCTTGAAATAAAACAGTACCCTTTTCCTGAATTTCTACCGTAGAGCCATCACCAAAAGTGAATTTACCACAAACAGTAGAGTCCATGCTTCTAAATTTGTGCAAATCTCCTGTCATATGATTGCTTGCACCGTTGTCCAAGTACCACACATCCCCACAGGATCCACCACTGCTAGCGTAGTACACTCCTGGAACAACCTTGATCTCATTCAAATGCAACTCAGCCTGACAGTCGTCCAACAACAGGCTTCTCTCTTCTGTCTGTTTCAGTAACCCGGGCATTGCTACTTCTGCAAGCAGCACTGTGGGTTCAAACTCCACTACTCTTGCATGATGAGCCTCTTCCTTCTTCTTCTCTTCTTTCTTTCCTTCTCCTGGACACCGATTTGCAAAGTGTCCATATGACTGGCATTTAAATCCCAGAAAAAATCCTGGGCAGGGAGCTGAATGAGTCCTCTCCTGATACCTTCTCCTGCAAACCTGAAGTGAGGTGCTACTGCCTGCACACACTTCATTATGACACCAAATATGTTAGTGCTTTCAGAGAGACGCAGCATACATGATACATAGAAACCCTTTTCAGGGTCACTGAAATCTTGGCAAGAAAACCCCATCATCGCCTCTACACCACGATCTGCAGAGCTCATGGGCCGTAAGTTCAATTGGTAAAACTTGCCTTCCTGAGATGCACAATACCTTACGGACATCCCTGAAAGAAGCTGTCTGATGACAGGGTTGAAGAACACCTCCACAGCGCTCCACCAAACTGGATGGTCTTTAAGAATTCATTTGCACCGTTTGCAAACCTCTCAAATTTCTGGACACTTGCAAAGCTACTGCTTGACTCGTCCTTACAATTACTGGTTCCAGTGAAAGGTGATATTAACGACTTGGTAGCATGAGCAATCCGTTTGGGAAATGAAGACTGGCTCAGCTCCTGTCTCATCTGTTCCTCTTCAATGGCTTGCTGCTTGCATCTTAGGAAAGTGTTCTCACATTCCTGAGCAGCCGCTTGAGCCTCCTCTGCCACTGCAGCAATTGCCTATCAGTGATCTGCCATCTGTTGGACAGTTGGAGTGCTGCCTCCATCTTGATGTGTGTCATCTCCAACCTTTCTATGTTTTCTTTTTGCTCAGACATATCTTCATTGTTGTCAGTAAGACTTGACATGATCCTTCTCTTCACTAATTTTTCCCCAACGGCGGTAGAACTCACCAAGTTATATGTGTTTTGATTCCTTAAGAATCTACAGAAACCTGAATAGGAAAGAGAGATTAGCATGCATGACTTGAAGAGGGAGTGTATATGTAGCTAGAAATAAAGATGGATGAAGTACCCTGTCAGTGTGACTGTCAAAACGATGCAGCTGAAGATTTGACTGGAGACGTGCAAGATCATGCTCATTAGCAATTATATAGCTAGCTTTACTTATAACTTGATGTCGTGAAATCAAAGAGGCGGCTTACGCGATCAGGGAAGGCAGATGAGACTCAATGATGTTTGAGGATGCAGAATGGAAGTGAGACCTCAATCACAAAAGATGCATCCGAGGCCATCTTTCATCAACAGGGTTTTGTAAGCTTGTTCTCCTTTCTCTGTATTTGCCTGATGTCATCAATCTCCACCACAAAAGAGAAACGAAACTTCGACTAATTAACTATAAAATAACTAGTAAAGAATGGCTTGACTTGGATCAATCAGTAAGTGCCCCTTTAATAATTGATAGAGACTAGATGAATTTTATTCAAACTTGATAATTACTATTAGTTGACCAACAGATGAAGGAAAGGGAGCGTGGAAAATATACCTGTACCTGTGAATTATAATTAACACAGTTAAGGAGGTAGTATTTGAGTTGACAATGGTGCTAAATATCACCCAAGAATTTGGGCTCTTTTTTCTAACACAAATAAGTCCTTTAATCTCTCTCCGCTTGTTGTTTTTGTGCACAAATTAAATGCCTCTTGCATAACTAATATGCTGTTTGGATGTGTGGCTGCTATATTGGGCATAGCAAGGCCTCATGGATATTTTCCTTTGAGGTATTATAGATAAAATAAATTTTACTTGATGATGAAATTGAAATAAGAAAATTAACTTCGTAGATAGAAACAGATTAAGCAAAACGTGCACACAAAAGAACAGAAAAAAAGTATCTGCCGCCGCCGGCCAACCGCGTGGAGAAAAGTACCAACCAACCACACTTAAACATGTTGCAGTCCGTTGGTGATGGATTTCCATGGTGTCCTTAGCCATCGGCGGCGGTAAGTTGTCTTGATGTCAACATCTGCAGCCGCCCAGTTCCTGTGGTCAGACCACTACCAAGATCCTCACAGAGAGTACAATACCTGCAATCACGTGCGCAGGGTAGCTGGTCTTGGTAATCTATGGATTACCGGAGTTGTAATATTTAAAAACTCTCTTCTTTTTAATAAAATACGTGCTCCGTGCGCGCTCTCAAAAAAAAAATACAAGACCTACAAAGGGTGGACGATTGGTCAAGGCCGGCATGCTCGATCTGCAGACGTGGGCCGGCGTGTTGTGACACAAGCGGCAGTGGAGCCGGCGGCAGGTGACCTGAAGCTCTCCGGAAACTGTCAGCTAGAACAAGGATTTGTCTCTTTATTAGAAGAAGAAGTCGGACTGCGTGGTTACAGTATAAACCCCAGAGCATTCACAATAAGGTAGAGACTCCTCACCTAGTCCGATAAATCCTCTAAACGTCCTATCCTGCCCGCACAAAAGGGCCTTTTACCTTGTGAGTGGGTCGGTGCCACTAACCCGTGGTTTGGGTAACGCAAGGCAGACGAGGGATTTTTTGTTACCTCCGGCACTGCAATTCGCCCATTTTGGGATCGAACCCAGACTGCAAGGATGCGAAACAGAATGGTTGACCAGCTGGTCTAGCATCCGCAAGAAGAAGAAATGAAGAGGCTTCTACAAGTGATACGAGAATTGGCCTTCTAAGGAAGCGTGCAAATCTGATAAGGTCTTGTATCAATGGGCTTGAGCATGCTATTACCCTCATCCAACAATGACATGCTATTTCTAATAATATTTTCTATACAATATAATACTCTCCCGGTCTTAAATTGTAACATACATTTTATTCTTGAAATAGGTGAAATTTGTTTTCTAACTTTTAACAATGTTTATGAAAAAAATACATTACACTATGACAAAGATGATTTTAGGAGACAAACCTTTAGATTACAGATAGTTTTTTCTTCTGGTGTGTGACAGACGATGGGATTTTTTTTCAACGTGTAGATAAACTGCGCCTCCTCCGACCAACAAATGCGCCCGTGAGGGAGTTCGAACTCTGGCTTGCAGGATGCAATGCGCTCAGCTAGACCAACTTAAATAGCGTATATGTCAACGCCATCTACAACTTTAAAGTTCACAAATCTTGTATTACAAAATTTTTAGGATCCAAAACATTCATTTTGAGTTTCTTAATTTTTGGGATTTTTAAACGATCTCAAATGGAGACAATCGCCGTACCAAAATTTGAGTGCTTGACAAGATCAAAAACTTTATAGTTGAATGTTTTTCATTTGGAACAGTTTATGCGCTAAAATATTCAATACAAAATTCATAAAACTTAATATAGAAGGACAACATCACATTCCTAGTCATAAATGAGTATGTAGTATAGTAGAAAATTCACATGCAAGGCAAGAGTTGACATGTTCAAGTTAATAGATTTGTTGATGCGGTCCATCTGATCTTCTTTGTAAGTTGCGCATTACAGAGACTATTTGATAGGAAGTCAAGCCATTCACATGTAAAAATAAGAAACAACTACATCTAAAACTCACTTTTGTAATAGTCTTAATATATTGTATGTCAAAAAAACACTATAGAATGTATTCCATGGGGTATCTCAATCTCATAAACCTTGTTTGATGTTCTAAATATTTATACAATATTCGATAAATCTAGTCAAAACTAGAGAAGTTTAACCTGCGAGAAAGGCTAAAACGATTTTTACAACTCAAAAGGGAGGAGGTATCTTTTCTCTAAAATAATAACTGCTCCATATAAGTTCCATGTTACATCAGGGCGGGTTTGATGTTGTGTTATGTTTTGTCCGGTTTCAATGTTTGTAGAATATATCTACTGTCCTGTTTCATAGTACGGTTAAAACACGACATAGGTGAGACAAATAGAATTAGCACATGGCAAAGGTAACATGTGAGACCTGCTACAAGGCTGTAGAAAGTGTCTAGGGATCATTTCTACATAAAAGAAAATACAATAGGTTACTTGGGCCAAAAACCTTATGGACAAAATATGGAGACCTTACAAATACCATACTTCGTTTTACTACATTCTACAAGACTATCTTACAAGTATCACGCAGCAAACTAATATATAAAAGATGTGCCACCATAGAGATCGTGGTTTCAGATAATTAGAAGGATGTGATGTCTGGCTACCATATTGTTCTAGGCACCTGCCTGGATACATTCATTTCTACACACCTATCGATAGCATTTTCTGAAACCTTCATGAGTACATGTAGCCAGCTTCTAAGCCAGTGTCCTTGTGGCCATGATTGCACGTTGTAGCTTGTCAGATGTACGCACAACTCACAACTTCAGCAGGTCCTCCGACACCTGCTTCCATCGCTCTAGTTCTTGCCGCATAGTTGCCATTTTGTTTTCAGCATGTGTAGTGGCTTCACGTTGAACCATAATGGCTGATTGACTTTTCACGCTTGACTTCTCCAAGCAAATGTGAGCAGTACCATGTCTAGACTTCAAAGACATTTGGTATGTCTTGGACCCCGAATTCTGATGGAGGTATTCTATGGCCTTCGGCACTAATTCCTCACCAAAGTCCTGCAGGTGTGCATTGGTGTGTATAACTCCTTGTTCCTTTCCATCAATCACCCCTAAAGCATAGCTGTCAGCTACAGGCTGTATGTCCTCCAGAGACTCATGGGGTATGACTAAAACTCCTAGCTTCAGAGTAGGAATATGTGAACTCTGAGAACTACTTTGTCCATGTACAACAGTTGAGCTCTTATTGCTTGTGCCCTGATCAGGCAACGGTATGTGCCACTTCAAAAGCTAGTTGATAACCTCCTCTGGAAATATACTGGACAACTGCCATGGATTGGCCACTGTGTTCCTGGTGCTAGAGGAAGAGATCTGATGGTGCCCATGTTCATTAAAACTGCAACAGAGTGGATTTGGACGGTGCCATTCTGTTAGACAGTTGTGGACTTTGGCCCAAACCTCACTTTGGCTGTAAGGAGAATCCCAGGTAAAATCCTGTGTAGGCAGTTGAATGAGCCCTCTTGAAAGTCCTTCAGCAACAAACTTGAAGTGAGGTGCGACTGGTCGGACGCACTTGATTATGACATCAAATATGTCCGTGCTTTCAGAGAGACGCAGCAGGCATGACACATAGAAACCCTTTGTAGCATCCTTGAAATCTTGGCAGGCAAAACCGAATAATGCCTCTACACCACGCTCTGCAGAGCTAAAAGGTTGTATGTTCAAGTAGTAAAGCTTGTCGTCCTGAATTGCATGATACTTTACAGACTTTCCGGTAAGAAGGTGTCTGATGAGAGGGTTGAAGAATGTGTACCTTCGTGGAGTTCCACCAAACTCAACGGTCTTTAAAAATTCATTTGCACCATTAGCATACCTCTCAAATCTTCGTACATTAGCAGAGCTGCTGCTTGATTCATCATTAGTTCCGATGAAAGATGACATTAGTGACTTGGTAGCATGGGCAATCCGTTTGGGAAATGAGGATTGCCTCATCCTCTGCCTTGTCTCATCCTCTTCTAGGGCACGCTGCTTGCATTTTTGCAGGGTATCATCACATTCCTGAGCAGCACGCTTAAGCTTGCTCCGCCATCGTAGCAGTGGCACCTCAGTGATCTGCCATCTGTCGGATACTTGGAGCACAGCCTCCATCTTGATGTGTGCCATTTCCAACCTTTCTATGTTTTCCTTTTGCTTGGACTTCTCTTCATCCTTGCCAGTAATGCTTGACATGATTCTATTCACTGTTTCTCCAACAATGGCAGAACTCACCATCTCTGCCATCTGATCAATATTTAATCTACAGAAATCTACACAGGGAAGATGACATATATTAACATGTATGAAATAAAAGAGGATGAGTGATGTCTGTGTATAAAGAGTACTGAAGTACATACTAGTTTCTTTGTGTTGCTGAAGAAAAAGGCATGTGAAGACTCAGTTGGAGTGCAATATGATTCCATTTAGAAATGAAATAGATCTTGGTTTATAGAGATATCTTGCAATTAAGATGAGGCTTGACAATTCAATGGAAGTAGGATAGCACGGAAGTCTGCCAGATTTCATTGACAAAATTAGTGGTAGAGGCCTCTGCTTCTTAAGATTTCTGAAGAAATAGGTTATTTTACACACCAGAAAAATGTTAAAGAAAATATAATTTTTCTTAAGATTAGTAATATATGTTTGTCATCAAGCACCTCCACCTAATGGAAAGTTGACTTTACTGGTGTGTCATCTGACAAGTACTAGTAGTAAACAAGGACATGGGCTATTAGATGATGGAATGGCAACCCTGTCAGATATCCCCAAGGCAAAGCTTTTGTTTGTTCTTAATACGTTTCCATGTCAAACAAATCCATCCCTTCAACTACTATCGCATCAAGTTCTCTTGTACTGATTGCTGTGTGGATGACAAGTACTAGAAGTAAACAAAAGCCTGACTGATCGGCCCAATCAGTTCAGCTCCCTTTGAATATTTTGACATCCTGGAGAGGATTTGTTTATTTTGTTGAGACATGGAGTGTAGGATGATAACTCATTATGACAAGGTTTGACAATTCAATGGAAAATGAGCATAGCACGACAGTGTGATAGATTGCAATTGACAAAATTATTTGTCCATCATCAAGCTCCACCACAAAAATGGAAAGTTGACTTCACTGTTCACTAGTAAGCAAGGACTAGACTTATGGTCTCAATCAGTTCAGATCCCTTTGAATATTTGATATTCTGTAGACTATCAGATAAGTACCATCCTTCCATTATTGTTAGAGCTACTGCAGCTGACTATCACAGGAACGAAATGCGATGCTGACAGATAGGTACCATCCTTCAATTATCAAAGCCACAGAAATCCCTTATATTCAGTTACTCTTGTAGTCTGCTGCCGCCAATTCAATCGGTTACTGCATCATCGATCTTGTGGTACTAATTCAATTGGTTACTATTGTCATCTAGTACTCTTGCACTATTAACTAATTAAATGTAATAGAGACAAGACACATAAAGGAGTTGAAGCAAGAAAGAATCAACCAACCAAATGCAGACACATGTTGCTGACCGCCGGCTATGGATTTCCATGCTGTCGCCTTTGTTGGCGGCGAGATGTTCTGACGTGGATTGATACGGCTGCTGTAGCAGCGACTGCAACTGCAACCACGCTCCGGGCGGGTGGTGGACTTTGCGGTCCATCTCTGCACAGCCGAAAGGCACGGCGTGACGTGAACGCGAGAGGAGGTCCGAGAGGCGGCGGCGGCGGCCGCCAGAGGACGCTCGCCGGAAAGGGATGCGAGAAACGATTGGGCCTGTCTCTTCTCTCACGGGACCATAGTGGCCCATATCAGAAGACAGACAGAACGGATCAAGGCCCAATAATGAAGTCCAAATAAAAAAAGGCCCAATGACTCTTATTGCAGTAAAGCCCCCTTGCTCCATAACCTTCGTGCCCACTGTTTCTGTTACATAGTGCCAAGCAGATTCTATGCTATTTTTGCAGCACTGAGCCACTGATGATGCTGCCGATTGCAGAGTTGCAGTGTTTCTGCGTAACCGTCAGTACCTATTTGTTGCATCTGATTGTCATCTCGATTATGATCTAGCTAAACTTGCCAAATACAGGCTGCCTTGTTTTGTTCGTTCCAGTTATTAAACTTTCCTAACGAATTGAAAGTTTTTTTTCCTCAAAGATGTTTCTGCAAAGCTTATGCGAAATTGTCTGTTTCGAGTTCTGCAAGGCTTCGTGAACATCAGTGTATGATTCCTTGGAAGGTACTTTGTGCTAAGCCCAAGACTAGAGTACTTGATTGATCAAGTCGAAGGGCATGTCTTTGTCATAGTCACGTACTGTCATGCGACATCAGTGGTTACCAACTGCAAATCCTATGTTTTGCTGTCTTTTCCCCGTACGTAATATACATATAGCTGTGTTTTCATTATCCTTAGCATAATGCAGTCAAAACACGCATACAACCTGTAGGATCCGGGTTATTTCTGTTTCGTGAGTAAGCTTTGCAATGGAGACAATTTCTGCAGCAATTTATAGGTGAGATTGCTAGTAGATCCATATCTTGCTTGACTGATAAACTGCAAGAACAGCACTAACCATGGGGATCAGATGCTTCACAATCTGCAGCGCCTGCTGCGACGGGTCTGTGTCATCATTAAGGATGGAGGCAGCGTGCATGGTATTAGAAATCAAGCTATGGTACACCTACTAAATATATTGAGGAAAGAAATGTACAGAGGTTATTTCATCGCAGACAGCATCACATGCCAAACCAGTGGAGTCATCCTTTTGCTGTATATAAATTCGTCAAGCGCCTCTTTTTCTCTACTGGTCAGACACATAGACACAGAGAATTGTGGCAAGTGCTCAATAATTTAAACTACATCATTGCTGATGCAAATGAATTCGTCACATTTTTGAAGAGTTGTCCTCCACTGCACCATCAACCCTATAGCTCGCACTTGATTCTTGAAAAATGCATGTTTGGTTGTCAAATGGAGACACAGAAAATCATGAATTCTCTGTAGCAACTAGATGCTCCTAGTACAGAAGATGTGGCTGTCCTGCCAATTGTTGGTCAAGCTAAAGTCAGGAAGAGCATTGGGGAATCCAGGGGGTGGGACGCCAGATATGCAAAGAGGATTTTAGCCCAAGTTAGCCGAACTACTCTTCAAATCACCTCAAAAACACCCGTAGGCCAGAAAAATCAGGAAAAGTTTAGCTCAATTTGCTTTCAAATACACCCAAAAGCTCTCGTGGGCTAGAAAAACAAAGAAGATTTCAGCCCAAATCCGTCTCTTTTTGCATTTAGCAGCCCCCCACCCTAGGCCGATTCTGGATCCGCCACTGGGGAAGAGTACTCTTGCTGCCCATGTGTGCAATGAAGAAAGAGTTGGCAATTATTTCACTCAAATTCTGTTCATTACTGAATATGACCACAAAATCAGGGGACTGAACACTTTCAGAGGTGGAGGTTTAGTAATTCACCTAAATACATCCCTGAACGGAAACGAGAGAACTTTAGCTATCATTGAACTCCCAGAGGATGTTGATGAGGATGCATGGAAACGTTATTTAGCTTCAGCACACCTGCCTAGGAAGTATTGTCAGAATCATAATCACATGCGGGTCAAACAAAATCACAAATTTTGGTACACTGGAGGCTTTAAAATACGTGCAAAATATTCTGGAAGGACCACCAGAGCTCAACTCTGTATCTAATACTCTAAAAATGCTTTGCATAAAAACAGGTTCTCAATTATTGTAAATCTAAATTCAGATGAAGAAAAACAAATTTAAGAGGGAGTACAGCACGGTCCACACAAGAATTATTCTGCTATTGACTTCTTCAATATGTGTAGTCTTGTTTGCATGCCACAACTGCCAGGAGCTCGTGACAAGTTTGAGGCACGCAGAATTTCCTACTGGACTGTTTCCAGCATTGTTGCAGCCGTTGCCTTGTTCTGTTGACTATGTCCTCGATATGTGTTTATTTAACGTTTTCATTCTTTATATGTGCAAACTAAGTTACAAATGCTGCATTGGGAGTAACACCAGGTCAGGTAAGGCTGACATTGATTAGATATAAATGACATTACCAAATGATAACCTCAATGCTGGTGGAGCATTCTAGGAAAAGGTGTGTTGAACTACAGAAAACCCTTGCTGATGCACCTAATGACATCTTTGCAGTCTCATCTTCTTTTACCAGCTTTATATAAATCCTGGTGTGTGGTGGATCCAGACGGTGAGATCCACTTAGTATTTTTTGATGGTGAGACCCATGCACTTGTATTTGGGCTCGTGGTTAGATACCCAAATGGAGGCAATCATTGCTGCATTTGTTTCAGACATTACCAATAGATCGATTTCATATGTCATTAGAAAATACTCGGAGATGACAGGACCAAAGGTGGAGGACTTGAGGATGAAAGATCTTCAACGGCTACTAGACCGGGTTCATGTCATCGTCAACCAGGCGGAGGGGCGGATCATCTCAAACCGAGCAATGGTGCATTTGCTTAACATCATGAGAAAGGAGATGTACAGAGGCTATTTCACCATGGACAGCTTGAGGAGCCAAGCCAACAACAAGGCCAAAGATCATGATGTGAGTCACTCTGATGCCCTTTCCTATGACAAAACTGCCAAGCGTCTCCATATCTCTAATGATGGTGTCAATTGGAATAACGAGCTGCAGCAAGTGATTCATAACTTAAGTAACAGCATCGCTGATGCGAAAGAGTGTATTGTATTTTTGGAGAACTATCCTCCGGTGTACCGACAACCTTATGACATGCATCTACATATTGGCAAGTGCATGTTTGGTCGCCAAATGGAAGTGGAAAGGATAATGGATTTTTTGATGCAGACCGAACATCCATGTATAAGAAGTGTGGGTGTCCTACCAATAGTAGGGCCAGGATATGTTGGAAAGAGCACACTAGTTGCACATGTCTACAATGACACAAGAGTGCGCAACCACTTTTCCCAAACTATGATAATCAATGGAGATGAAATTAGTGATGACGCTTTAGCCCCTTTGAAGCATGGAGGTGTTATTAAATATCAAAGCAATGCCTTGGGTAGTGAAGACGACAGAGTGCTGGCTGTGATTAACTTCTCAGAGAATAATAATGTTGACAAGATTGCTTGGAACAGATTTTACTTATCTTTTGTGGGGCACTTTGCATGTGGTAGTAAGATAATAATCACAAGTAATTCAGGAAAAATAAAAAAGTTTGGAACCGCACAGGCCCTTGTGCTAAATTTTCTACCGCAAGAAGCATTTTGGTACTTCTTCAAGGTTCTTACTTTTGGAAGTGCAGATTCGAGTGATCACCCGAAACTAGAATCAATTGCTATGGCGATGGCTAGAGAAATGGGTGGATCATTCATAGCTGCAAACTTCATTTCAGCTGTTCTAAGGAGAAATCTCAGCGCCCAATATTGGGGCAGGTGCCTTGCAGCTTTCAAGGTAAATATACAAAGAAACGTTTCTGTGTTTGGGGAGCATCCATGCAATCTTCTGCAGAAACAGCAACATGCACGCTATCAGATTAATGAAGATAAGTATATGGTTAGCAATGAGTACCATGCATATCTTTCAACAGATAATGTCCCAAAGATAACAATGTATGATATTGTGGTTGAAAATGTAAATTGTGAAGGCTCATTTGAAATCCTTGCATGGAAGTCACAAATTCTACCATATAAGTCATACACCATCAATTGTATGATTCATGAGGAACAACGCATTAAGAGGAAAAATTCTATAAGGGGTTGATTATATTTACGGAATCTACCTGTAGTCCTAAATCCTAACGTTAGGCTTTACTTGCTTCTTGGATTTGTCTTGTAATTCTTGACATGCGAGTGTTCATTCCAAGTATCATGTTTTGCCTGCCTAAAGAAACTGACTCGATCTGGTTTGATCATTATACACTTCTTAATCAGTTCAATTAGCCACAAGCCCCTCCCCCACCTCACATCTTATTTGTTGTCAATATGACAACCAATGGAAGGTAAAGGTAGCCAGTAAAGAACAACCTATCTTGGGTTGCTTGTGACTAGGTATTGAAGCTTGGTAATTGATGACAAGCAGTAACGATGGTGGTGCTCCTTACCACTGCAAGAACGGAATGAGATCCTCTAACTTCACGTGAAATGACTGCGTCTGTAGTCAGCGCATCTTTGCCGTTGGATGAAGATCGAAGGATGCCGCTTCGAGCCTGTAGGTCACTCGTCTAGTATCTGGGCCTCGGCCCAAGAACATGTCCGTCGCTCGCTCTGCTGCATCGTGTGTACCTCCGCGCGGAGCAAGAACACTGCACACCACAGAGAAGAGCACTTAGCCAAGGCCGGCGCCGTGCGCGGACCACCAAAGGGAACACACAACGATGTCCTCATGGATGCTAGCAGCGACGTGGCGCACGTCGGATGGCGGCGGCGCGGAGCAGGGTGGCTAGCCGCGGCACGGCACAAGTTAGCCATGGCCGGGGCGCGCGCGGACCACCCAAGGGAGCACACAACGAAAACCTGCAGCGCACCGCATGGGTGCTAGCGGCGATGTGGCGCACGTCAGCGAGTGGCTAGCGGCGGCACGGCTTCGCGTCGCAAGATGCCGGCAGCGCTCAGCGACTTAGCGCCATTCCCCTTCCCGATTTGCGACCCACGGGCTGTAGTTGGGCCGAACCAGGAGGCTGTGAGGACAAAAATTAGAATTTTTTTATTTTTATTTTCTTTTAAAAAAATTTACAAAATTAATTTTCCGTTTCGAAATATGACAGAACTAGTCGTCTACAGTGGGCGTTTTTTAAAAAACGCCCACTGTGTGGGCGTTTTTTGTGACGTGGCACACACCCGCCCGCCGCCGGCGCCGGCTCCTGTGGTTTGCCCACTCGCGCCCAAAAAACGCCCACTGTGTGGGCGTTGGGCGTTTTTTGGTGGCTAGGGGGCCGCCTACAAAAGTACGCGCTGTTTTACGGACGGGCCTCGGAGCAGTAAAAAAACGCGCACTGCGTGGGCGTTTTTTGTTAGCGAGGGGGCCGCCTGCAAAAATGCCCGCTGTTTTGCGGGCGGCCCTCGGAGCAGTAAAAAAACGCCCACTGTCTGGGCGTTTTTTGCGCTGCAGGGGGCCGCCTGCAAAACAGCGCCTACTTTTGCAGGCGGCCCCCTGGCCACCAAAAAACGCCCACACAGTGGGCGTTTTTTGGGGTCCCCTATATATACCCAGCCCCCTCTTCAGATTTTCATTATATTCACTAAATTTTCTGAAAAAAAGAAAGAGGAGAGGAGGGAGGAGAAGGAAGTAAACGGCGAAGCCCTGTCAGTTTGAGACCTCGGCTTTTAGGTAAGTTTCTCATACATTACAAGTCTATTGCTATGCATTAGTAAAATATAATATGCACTAGAGTTGTTTAGTTTTTAGTTGATCTGGGTAGATCCGTGAGTAATATGTATATTAGATCTATAAATAATGATGTTAGAGCATTGTAGTTCATGTTAGAAATAATGATGTTAGAGCATTGCAGTTTATGTTTAGGGTTTAGGGTTTAGGAATAATGATGTTTAAGCTATGCTTTAAACAATGGATTGCATGATTTGAAATATGACGAATATCGTATTTTCTCTGAATAGATATGCAAAACTTGTGGCGGACGGAGTTTTGGAAAAAACGAGGTCGTCCTAGAGAATTGTATCCCGACGTGTCTAGCAAGGATGCTCCTGTTCCTCCTGCAGTCCCTGTCCCAAATTATGACTGTGGAGAACCGGCTGATATTGGCCAATCTCGCCATGAGGACACAGCTGCCCGTTGCTACTACACATGCGGTGGATTCAATGTAAGTAATTGCACCTCTGTCACTGCGCCTTTATTCATTGCTAGTAATTGCTGGTCTTGCATCTCTAACAATGTCGTTAGCAATCATGTTTTATAGGCCCATGAGCGGTGCTTTTTCTTTCAGTGGATTGACGGTCCAGACAAATTCGACCCAAGGTATCTCCAGTTTGACGAATGGTGGAAAGGGAATCATAATCCACCCGATCAATTCGAGCGGTGGGTGGCACCTCCCCCTGACCCCCCCCAATGACAGACGAGGAGAAGAAAATAGCCCAATTGAGACGGCTTGAATCTCCGCCTCGTTGCAAATGCGGAGATTATTCTGTAATAAGTTCAGATAGGCCTAACGAGTTCGAATGTCCTAACCCCACCGGAGTAAGTGCAAATTATATGCGGTCATGGCTTTCTTAGTATTTGTGCATGTACTAACATTTTACATTGTAGGGTGGGTATACCTTGTTGCGGAAGTGTAACTTCAGGGAGTGGCTGTGGGGTCCAAAGAACAAATGGCCAGAGCCAAAGGTGGACAAGAAGAGAAAAGTGGTTACCCCCAAGCCTCCTGTGTTGTGTAAATGTGGTGTCGAAGCGCAGTATGGCCTACTACCATCGGAGCTTGGAATAGGCTATTGGTGCGGCCATTTGGTTGATTACGATGAGGTCCTTTTGTTCCACTTGTTGCTCACTTGATATCCAAACTTTTTGTATTTGCTGACTTTAAATTGTTTCGGTCGATCACAGAGCCTTAGGAAATGCAAGTGGGAGGTTTTTGCCCATGTTGAAGACCGCAGGGAATACATGGATACACTGAAGCAAAAGCAACTAATGGACCTGAAGTTCAGGTCTGGTAGTCAGCTTGTGGACAACTACATTAAGATGCGGAAGCGAGCACAGGTTGACTATGCCCGACGATTGTGTGTCCAAACCCCAAGTGCTGCTCGGTGGAAGAAAGACTGTGATGCATGGAAAAAGAAGAGAGAAGAGGAAGCATCCTTGCATGCGAGGAAGAAGATGGAGGAGGCCAAAAAGAGGAGTGCTGATGCGAAGATGAAGCAGAAGATGGTGGAGGCGGAGATGCCGATGAACGACGAGGACGAGGAGTATGATGAAGCGTTCACCCAAGCCCTCGATGACTTGGAGGCCGCTTACTACAAAAAAAAGGAAGAAGAGAAGTATGATGAAGCGTTCACCCAAGCCCTTCATGACTTGGAGGCCGCTTACTACAAAAAAAAGAAAGAAGAGGCCAACGCAGCTGAGCGTAGCCGTACCAATGCGTTTGTGGGAGAGGATAGTGGTTCTGAAGATGAAGACTTGCTTCCCGGTTATGTTTCGGATTATTAGAGCCATTTTGTTAGATGAATTCGGATTAGTAGCTCATCGCCCTAGCGGACCTATAATTTAATTGTAATGAACTGTTTTCGTGACTTTTAACTGTGCTGTAATGGACTATTATAACGGATGTAATGCAAGCATGTAAGGGTTTAGGGTTTAGGGTATAGGGTTTAGGGTATAGGGTTTAGGGTTTACGGTTTTTAGGGTTTAGGGATTAGGGTTTAGGGTTTAGGGTTTAGCGTTTTTAGGGTTTAGGGTTTAGGGATTAGGGATTAGGGTTTAGGGTTTAAGGTTTTTAGGGTTTAGGGTTTTTAGGGTTTAGGGTTTAGGGTTTAGGGTAAATTTTCACAAAAGGATAGTGCGTATCATACATCAAGACAGTAATTATATCGTACAGGGTACTACTGTCCCTGAGCCTGTCCCGGCCCCTGCCCCCTACCCCTCTTCGGCCTCCTCGGTCGCACGTGCCCCGACGAGTAGGTGTGGCGATCCGGTGGAACACCTCGAGTCGCGCGGACGTGCTGCCCTGGAGTCATCTGTGGAACACCTCCTGCGTGTAGGGCGGAGGTGCTCCTGCAAGCTATGAAGGGCCGATCTCGACCTCCTCGTCGCTGATCGATGCGTCAGTGGGGTGGTCATTAGGTAGTCGGTAGGTCCGCGACGAGGTGCCGGCTCCCTGGCCCGACGTCGAAGCTGCTCCCTGCGCGGAGGTACCCACTCCATGGGGCAAAGGTAAGACTCCCCAGGCTGCTCCCTGAGAGGAGGTACCCACTCCATGGGGCGAAGGCCAGGCTCCCCAGGCTGCTCCCTGAGCGGAGGAACCTCACCATGGGCCGACGCGCTGGGTGGAGCATGAGTGAAGTGCCTGGATGCCTCTGCTCCGTGCACCGAGGACCCCGCTCCAGAGGAACGAAGGTACGGCGTAGAGAACGCTGTGAAAGGTGTCGTCGTAAGTCACACAGTCATCCAGATTGGAAAAACATAGGTAGACGAGGTACAGTACATGGAGTTACCTCTGTTCTGGGGTGCAGGAGGACGTGCTGCGGGTGCCGGTGCAGGAATTTGAGGCGCTGCATCGGAGGTCCAACAAGTCAGAGCCCTCAGCATGGATCTAAGCGTCGTACGCATCCGTGTGTACGAGGTGCGCTACTCGTCCACTGTCAACGCCAAGCCACCCTCCAAGCGGCGACACACGGAGTCAACCTCCGTGTAAAGTAGTTGCGTACCATTGACCTAATTTCAGTTTTAAGTAAGATGAAAGATATACGTAATGAACTACTGATACATATGAGAGATTCAAGTACTCACGGCGCGGAAGTATTCCTGATCACGGTGCGCAGGGTAAGCATCACCCACGGCGGCGAGGTGTGGCTGCTGCTTCAGAGGAATGAAGGTGACACGTGTGCGGGTATGAGGCTGGTACCACCGGAGGTACGTCATGTACGAGTCCTCGGTGTGGGGGCGATACTCATCAACGACGTCCTCTGTGGAAAGCAACCAATCGTCCACGTATGGCTGCAGACGTGGAACCCATAAGTTGCCGCCGACCTGTCCCCTCCGAGTCATCCTGAACACAAATTTGAGTAAGACATGTCTACTGCGATTAATTTTTCAAAGTCAGTTGTTAGTAGTACTTACCTATGAGCATCTACAGGGACGGTATGGATGATAGGGACGGGGGACGGCTGCATGAGACCGAACTGGCGCAAAACACGCCCTGGGCAGTGCGGTTCGACGAATATGTCGAACACCATCGGTCGGAGCGTCAGCCAGAAGGCCCGGTCACGTGTGCACAATGTGGACAGCCCAAGGGGAGCTCGTATGTGGATAGCCTCCTGGCTGTAAGGCTCCCAGATCACGTCGGTCGGCTGTATCCTGTTGAACTCCAGCATAAACTCGTTGTACGACCGCGTGACCTGCACATGTGCCCATCGTCGCTAAAATATAACAATAAATGGGTTAGAAGGTACGATCGAATTAACTATATATGTCAGCTAGGAACACGAACCTGACGACGGCACCAGACTGTACCCATGGTGGGAAAGTCCTCGGGCAGATGCTGCAAGTACAGGTCCTCCTCGTAGGCGGTGTGATCCACCATAGGTCGACCAATCGCGAACCGTTCAGCTGCCCATAGCTGTAGAAGGAGGGGGCAACTAGTGAGCAAAGAACCTGTTTCTATCTTGGTACACGCTTCGCAAAGGCCCCTGTACGTCGCCGCCGGTACTGCAGATCCCCAGCTCCACTGTGGCACTGCTCCCTCGTCAGCATCAGCGATCGCGCACGCGTAGGGGATCATGACCTTGTTGACGACATGTCCCGCGCTGCTGGTGAACATGACCCAGCCAAAAAGCCACAACAAGTAGGCCTCCAAGCTTCGTTACACAGAGTACACGTCAGCCTCTGGGTGTAGCTGATCGGACTGAAAAAGATACAGTTAATAAAGTTGAGTACAACTGTAAATTGATAAAATTCTTTTAAAATAGGCCTTAAGGTAAACTGCATGAGCCACTGCTGCGACGGGCCCATGGTCGTGTATGGAGGGAGGCTGCTCATAGCTGGAAGTGCAGGGTGACGCTGTACGTGGCCGAAGCGGGCCATCATGTCATCTCACCAATCATGAAGTCCGTCGACTGGCCCAACGGCATCGCCAGCGAGGGGAAGCCCAAGCAAGAACGCAACGTCCTGAAGCGTCGGTGCGACCTCCCCGCATGGCAGGTGGAACGTGTGTGTCTCTGGCCTCCATCGGTCGACCAGGGCTGCTAGAAGAGACCTATCGAAACTCCACCTCCTCGTCTCATCGGCCTCACCAGCTCGGGCCTCCATAAGACGACACAACGGGAGGAGGCCTGCCTCACGTAACCTGCACATAAAAATTTTATGTTATTAAGAAGCCATGTGTACTTAATTGGAAGACCTCAAAGAGTCAACGGATACTTGGAACAGAACCGAGGGTCCACTGAAAGTAGACGTCTGGACGGTCGCGGTCGAAGTACGGGCAGATTGGCGTTCTGCACCGCAATACGGTACGAGCGGTGCTGCAGATCGATCCCTCGATCTAGCAGCTCTGGTGTGTCGTTCGCCATCCCTCCATGACCTTATCACAGTTAACACATATGACACATGCAAATAGAAAGTGAAAAAGTATACAACAATAAATTTAAGGTACAACAAGAAATGATCGAATTTGAAACATAAAGAATGCACATACAACATGTAACAGAAATATATTCAAATACAAGACTGAGATTATGAACATTACATCCGGAAGATAGGTTGAAACAACAAGTTTGTTCACTTCAGTTACAACAAAGCAAAAACGGTACATTACATAATCTTAACGAAGCTTACTACATATAACTACACGACCGAACCACGAGGCACGCGTGCACGCCTTGGCCTGGCGGGCCTAGAAGTTGTCCCTTCTCCTGTTGGCAGGGTACCATCCAATCCGGATCCTGATGGCGGGGCTTCTGCTGTTGTGGGCATGTCTGAGTCCTTCGGGCACTTCTTGTAAGTATGTCCCTCCTTGTCGCATTTGCTGCAACGTTTGTACCTTGCACCTGCTTCGGACTCATCCATGGCGTTTCGGATACGTCTTGTCTTTCGACGCCCAGCCTTGTCTCTGATCTTACTTGGGTCTGGAATATAGGTAGGTTGCGGTACTGTACCTGTAAAATTCCCCGCTATGCCAAAACCATAAATTTCATGTGACCATGTATGCAATATGGCTTCCTTGGTGAAATAGGGAGATACAAAAGTACGATCAAGTATTCTACACTCCGAGCTCGCTGCAATAACATGGGAACATGGTTTGTGGTAGAGTCTTGGCTTATGGCACGTGCATGCGCAATACCCATCCTCTTTAAGTATGCATTCTTACACAACTCTTCTTCTATATATTCCACGCTTGGCCCTATCAGCACACAAGATTTCAAATCGGTGCTCTCTAGTACCTTGAGTTATAACTCTATGCTCCTTTGCCTTCTTACATTTTTCCTCCAGATAATTTGTCAGCATATGTCCGAAGAAAACACCTCGCACTTGCATTGATAGGGCAGCGACTTGGTACCGGTCTCTGAAATATCTGCATGTTCCATGCAGGATGAACTCAACAATGACAACCAAGGGAAGGTCTCTAACACCACGCATCACCCAGTTGTAAACTTCAGCCAAATTAGTTGTCATAATACCAAACCACGCTCCGCCGACATCATGCAGCAAAGACCACTTCTCCTTAGGCTCATTCTCTATCCTGTGCGAAAATTTTCTCACAGCAGATGCCGATCTCCTTCTGATGTTTGGACCATCTGTGGGCAGCGGTCCTAAGGACTCTGGACTATCCTCACCAACAGGTGCTGATTAGCTTGAGTGCTCTTCCATTTGCTTCGTTGTGAGCTCGTCCAACCTCCTCCAAAGCTCATTGAATTTTTTCTCTTGATTCTGTCCGCACAGCCTCTTGAATAGATCCATCAAGCTCTTCCGCTTAAACTGCTTATAAAAATTAGCACCCATGTGACGCATACACCACCGACTTTGAACATCTGGCCAATCTTTACCATATCCCATCTCTGCATCACCGTTCTTCAGATATTCAATTGCCCGAAGAAGGCCAGCGTGACGGTCATGAATTAGGCATACACCAGGCCTCATACCAACAATGCTAACCTTTACCTGCTTGAGAAACCAGTACCAACTATTGGTATTCTCGCTCTCCACAAAAGCGAATGCCAGTGGTAGAACTTGATTGTTCCCATCCACGGCAATTGCTGTTAGTATCTGACCTCTGTATTTACCTGTCAGAAATGTCCCGTCAATACAGAGTACTGGACGATAATGCACAAATGCCCTGATGCAAGCACCTAGTGCAAAGAAAGCTCGTTGCAAGACCAATACTGCATGGTCATTCTTCATGGTTGGGTATGTCATAAGATCTGTACATGTCCCTAGATTTCTGGCGGCTATGCATTGAAGAAGAGATGGTAAATTATCATATGAGGCTTTGAATGTGCCAAATCTCATCTCGATAATCTTCTGTTTTGCCCTCCACGCCTTAGCATATGAAATGGTGTATTTGAATTTATCTTCGATATGCCTTATTATTGACCTTGGCTCATATCCCAGATTATGCACAACATCTGAATACATCTCTGCAGCAATAAATGCAGATGTCATGTTTCTGTGGTACTTCTGTACACCTTCCAAGTGACAGTTGTGCTGAGTGACTACTGACACTTTCCAATAATTCTTCCACTTTCCCTTGAATGCATGCACCCTCCACGGACAACCATCGCTAGATCTCATGCACTTAACTGCATATACAAACTTTGTGGACTTTGCTACCCAGAACTCCCTCTGCAGTGATACAGCCCAAAGCTTGATTGCCTCCATCAATTCTTCCTTCTCTGCGTACATCGCTCCCTCGATTATCTCATTCTCCTTATACTCCCATGGAACATGGTATCCCTCTGAAATAGCAAGTCCAGAGAAGTCTTCATTAGACCATTGCCACGGATTCACATTGTATCCTTTCTCATCAGAAGATTCATCACCCTCCACTTCTTCATTCGCCGCATCTTCGTTTTCCATTGCCTGAACAATGGAGTTGATCCTCTCGCCCTCATCTGCCAAGCCTCTCGGCTCACTGGCTTCTCCTTCTCTTTCTGGTTCCTGCACATCATGTCCCTGTTCTTCTCCTTGCTGAGCACGGTCGTTTCCCTCTTCTATTTCAGCATCGGTCCTAACCATGCTTGTACCCTCCACATCTTGCAAGGTTGCATTGTCTTTATCGTGCACCTCCATGAAAATGCTGGGTTCCCAGCCCCACTGCAATGCATTTTCTACGTACCATTTCTATGTTTCGGTGCAATCTACCGACATCAATTCCCAGAAGCATTCTTCGTTGCCACGGTTGACTACTACATTTACTTTTATTGTGTTCACCTCTGGGTTGATATGAAATATCCTCATTAACCAATTACACACTGACCGAAAATTTCTTTCCGCTGGCCTATCTATCCCCTTTAGTGTTGACCCAAATTCAGACAGATCTATACCATACGGCCCATATCTGACAGTGCCACTACCATGGAACAACTGAAACATCACTTTGGTTGACATATCTATTCAGAGAAAATACGATATTCGTCACATTTTAAATTATGCAATCCATTGTTTAAAGGATAGAAGAAACATCATTATTTCTAACATAAACTGCAATGCTCTAACATCATTATTTATAGATCTAATATACATACTACTCATGGATTTATCCAGAGTCAACTAAAAACTAAACAACTCTAGTGCACATTATATTTTACTAATGAATAGCAACAAACTTGTAATGTATGAGAAACTTACCTAAAAGCCGAGGTTTCAAACTGGCAGGGCTTCGCCGTTACTTCCTTCTCCTCCCTTCTCTCTTCTTTCTTTTTTTCTGAAAATTTTAGTGAATATAATGAAAATCTGAAGAGGGGGGCTGGGTATATATAGGTGGAGGTAAAAAAACGCCCACTGTGCGGGCGTTTTTTGCAGGCGAGGGGGCTACCTGCAAAAGTGCGCGGCCGGCCTCGCCTGTTTTGCAGGCGGCGCCCTGGACCGTAAAAAACGCCCACGCAGTGGGCGTTTTTTTACTGCTCCGAGGGCCGCCCGCAAAACAGCGGGCATTTTTGCACGCGGCCCCTCGCCAACAAAAAACGCCCACGCAGTGGACTTTTTTTACTGCTCCGAGGCCCGCCCGCAAAACAGCGCGCACTTTTGCAGGTGGCCCCCTCGTCAACAAAAAAACGCCCACACAGTGGGAGTTTTGTGGGCGCAAGTGGGCCAACCACAGGAGCCGGCGCCGGCGCCGGCCGGCGCTGTGCCACGTCACAAAAGACACCCACACAATGGGCGTTTTTTAAAAAACGTCCACTGTAGACGACTAGTTCTGTCATATTTCGAAACGGAAAATTAATTTTGTAAATTTTTTTAAAAAAAATTAAAAATAAAAAAAGTTCCAAAAATTATTGGCCAATGCACGTAGGCGTCCGATCTTCAACCAACGACAAAGATGCACCCGACTGCAGATGCAGTCATTTCACGTGAAGTTAGAGGATCTCATTCCGCAAGAATTGCAGACAGTGGACTTGCAACATGATGTCATTGCCATCCACGGTGATGCTTTTGCACCATGCTCCGCGTTTTGGAAAACCTAGGTTAACTAATTGGTGGCAGTACATGTGGATGTCATTTTCCACCTTGGAGGCATTACACTGAGGAACCCCCTGGCCCACCTCACATCTTATTTGCTGTGTCTTTTAGGGTGCCTTTTTTTGTTGCCTCTGCCCTAGTCGTTTCACTGGCGGTTGTGCTTTCATGGTAGTGGCTGTCTTGCTTTCACATCTTTTGTGAGGGTGTTTCATTCTTGTTTGCGTACCTTGCTTCTTATCTATTAATTATTAATTAATAATACGTGCCGAACGAATAATTAATCATGGTGCTAGACAATAATTATCTAGAAATTTGTCAATAGAAACATAGGACATACCCATGATTGCCTTTAATAACTTACACACAACTGAGAACAGTCACATTACTGAAAACAGAACACTTCAAGTCGATGCAATATGTTGACAGGAGCAAATACAAGCTGATGGATGGATGAGTGCATCATAACAGTGTGAATTTTTCATTTGCATAATATAAAATATTGAACGCTAACATCTTGTGAACACGAGTTGAACACCACACATATATATGAGATAGGACACAATTTTCATGGCTGCCACGTTGCCCTTTTTAAATGTGTGCTTCAGATTCCCTACAATAGAGAAAACAGAGCAAGCACTCTGCTCCTTCATTATTTGCTTCCCTTTTTTAATCCAAAGTTTAAGACCAAGATTTCAATACGATTTTTAAAAGTATTTGTTTATGTACAACTTGCAAAACTTTGACATACACAAACTGAAATATAACAGCTTTACTTCAATTCGTTTCAGATGCAGTAATGAAAATGGAGCCAGTGCCTTGAGCAATCATCTTCTGAAAGTACTGCCTACCTAAACCATGCAAATCATCTACAAGATATAACAATTAAATCATCATACATATAGTTTTTTTATAAAAAGAGAATACAGCAACACATCGTTTTTAAATTTTAAGCCAGCCAGAGACCAAGATTTGGGTGTTGAGTATGAGAGACAAGCATATAAGTAAACCAGAACCATGGATCCTCTTGGTCTGTAATTATGAGCTCATGGAAATTTCTGAAGACGATACATACTAAAAAAACATAATAGGGTACTCTTTCCTAAAATATAGCTGTAAAAAACATCTCAATTATCAACTCCGCAAGTTCCCCACAGTAGCTTGATCAATTTATTTGATTGATCAATCAGTCCTCATTGGCACTTGCAATCCAGCAGTAAAAACATCCGTAAAAGAATAATTTGAACAAAGTCGATAGTTCATACCTCCATATACTTTAGAAAAAGATAATAAACTCTACACCTATCCTTTTTAGGTTCAAATTTGACTCAAGCTTGAAGTCCACTCCTATATCTGATAGAACAACTGAATCCAATTAGTGTCTTAATTAGCTATCTGAATTATCCGATTAGATATTTGATATGCAACAGATATCGCTTTTCATATATTCACAACTGATATATATAAAAAAAACAATCCCAACCATTACTTGATATCCAAGAAAATGTCTAGATATTAGAAAATGATATCAAATTTCCTATCTCATAATGTTTAGTTGATTGGGTAACCAGAAAATAATATCCATACCATTATCTATCACCATTATAAGCTGCCACGCTGACATAATGGAGGAGGTGAAGGCGAATGGGTGTGGCTGCCACCAGAGAATGGACATCTAGCAACCCATGTCCGATGCTCGTCGCGTCACGACCACTGCCTCGAACACGCAGTTGCCAACAAAAAAGTTCAGAACATAACGTCCATTGTTGTTCGGTTTGTACCGTATTTAGGTATACTGCTGAAGGGATGACATGCTCCATGACCGTTGCTTCTATAATTTTCTTTTGTAATAAGGACAACAAAATTGTCTTTGCTTTGTAATTATAAGTGCTGCCTCATCGGTAACACAGGAAAGGTTTGCCTGCATCTGCTTTGTCCCTTCTAAGAGCTAGCTTCTACGTACTTACATATATACCATCATCGTCAGATACTTTAAAGGTATTGCCAAATCTTAGGAACTCGAATAGATTATTGTCCTGCGTAATGTCATTTTCTGAGGAGCATGCCTTGGGCAGAACAACTATATAAACACTAGTGCTGATGTTCTCCCAGGACCTCCATATCACCCTTTGGCTGAAATTAATTCAAAAGAAAAACTGCAGTGCTGATTCCAGCTAATAACTCACTGGGATGTTTAGTTAGGATAGTTAGCAATCCCTCTAGGATGGCAGCCTTTTTCAAAGCCATTATGGGTGATATAGCTTTCTTTGCTGATAAGTACTCGAAAATGACAATGCCAACCATGGAGGACAAGAGGCTACACAACCTGGAACGGTTATTGCTGCGGGTTCAAGTCATCGTTGAGGAGGCAGAGGGGCGGCACATCACAAACCAAGCAATGATACATCGACTCAATTTATTGAGGAAAGAAATGTACAAAGGCTACTTCACCATGGACACTTTGAAGAGCGAAGGGTTTGAGACCAGTGGGCATAATGTGAGTCACTCGTTTGCCCTATCAAAATTCAATCCTGCCAAACGCATCTTTTTCTTTAGCACAGATAAACATAGGGAACCAGGTCTGCAACAAGTGATTGACAATTTAAATAACATGATTTATGATGCTGATGAGCTCATTATATTTTTAAAGGACTCACCACTCATGTATAAGAAACCTTATGACATGCACTTGTTTATTGGCAATTGCATGTTTGGTCGCCAAATGGAAATTGAGAGAATCATGAATTTTTTGATGCTAAAAGAGCATCTTCCAGACATAGAAAGTGTGGATGTTCTACCTATTATTGGTGCAATAGGTGTTGGAAAGAGCACTTTAGTTGCTCATGTTAGCAATAATGCAAGAGTGCAAAGTTATTTTTCTCAAATCATGGTAATTACTGGAGAAGATATTAACGATCATGTCAATCTTGCAACCATGAAAGGAAAGGGTGTGGTTATGCGTCAAAACAATCACTCGGCTGAGAATGAGAGATGCCTAGTTATTATAGAATTCTCAAGGGATGTTGATGAGGTGGCATGGAATAGATTCTACTCATATTGTGGTGCTTGCCTTGGGAAAGGTAGCAAAGTGATAATTACGAGTAGATCCAACAAAGTCATAGAGTTTGGTACCACACAAGCTCTTATGTTAAATTCTCTACCACTGGAAGCATATTGGTATTTCTTCAAGATTCTTTCCTTTGGGAGTACGCACTCTGGTGATCATCCTGAGCTAGAACTAATAGCTATGCAGATAGCTAGAGAGCTGAATGGATCATTCGTAGCTGCAAATGTTGTCTCAGGCGTTCTGCAGACCAATTTTTCTCATCAGTTCTGGTTGATGTACCTAGAAAACATCAGGAAAACTACACAGATAAATGTTTCTTCGTCTGGTGCAGACCAATTTAGTCTTCTCCGGAACAATAAACCAATAACTTGTCTTACTCATGATAATGAGATGGTTCTGGTTTGGTATAATTACCGTACATGTTCGGATGAGGAAAATGTTAGCACAATGACCATAAAAGATGTTATATCTGGAGCTGTGAATTGTGAAGGACAGTTTGAAGTTCTTATATGGAAGTCCAACATACAACCTTACAATTCCACCATTGCTAGTTGTAGGATCAAGAAGTCACAATAAGAAGGTTTGTTGATTGTATTTTGTCAATATTATTACTAGTTCAATAGGAATAATGTTTGGTTCAGACAGGAACTCAGATGTGATTTTATTGTTGGCTATCCCTCTCTATCCTTACCTCGACTATCTAGTGAAGAGAACATCTCTTGTATCGATACATGGAAGCTTGTTTATGGAATGTTCTGATAAATCGCAAATACTCATTCAGTTCCAAATTGTATCTAGATCTCTATATATATTACAATGTATATCTATCTATGTGTACATAGTAAAATATATTGCATTATGTAGAAAAGTCAAAATGTATTGTGATTTGTTGGAACGGATGGAGCAGAAGAGAAGCACGTCTCCATGGCCTCGGAAAGCGTCGTTTGTCAATTCAAGCTGTGCCTCGTTCACCCCCTCAATCTTCCGTGGAATCAAAACGGCCGAGCCTAGCACAGCTCTTGACCTCACATCACATGGTTTCATTGTGCCGCGTCCCATCGGCGTAGCGGCGTGAGGGGCAATGATTAGCACTGACGATGCTGCTGAATTGCTGATTGCAGAGATGCAGTGTTTCTGCTTAACCGTCAGTACCTAGTTGTTGCATCTGATTGTCATCTCCATTATGCTCTAGTTAATCTTGCCAGATACAGGCTGCCTTGTTTTCTTTGTTCTAAGTTCAACTTGCCCAATGAAATTTGTTTTCTTCAAAGATCCGTCCACTACGCTTATGCCAAATTGCCTCTTTCAAGTTCAGAAATCTAGGCCTCAGAAAGCGTCATTTGTCAATTCAAGCTGGGCCTTGTTGCCCCCCTCAATCTTTTGTTGAATTGAAACGGCCCAGCCCAGCCCAACACCAAGCCTGCTCTCGACCTCACATGGTTGCATTGTGCCGCGTCCCATCTCCGTCGGCGGCGAGGAGGGCGATGCGTCGGACCGCCAGCCGGCGGCGCGGCGCTCACCGCGGCCCGGCTCCTTCGAGGTACGCTCGGTTGGGTCCTATCTCTCAACCAGAAGACGACCACGCGCGACCTATTCCTTCCGCGTTGTTCGCTGCGTCGACGCGTGTTTTCTAGAATCCTCCGATCCAATTTGGTTCCAGTCTAATTGTCTTTGCAATCTTCCAAATATGCAGAGATATATAGTTTTTTTTCTTCTACCAAACAACTATTGACTGGTTTCTACTTTGGTATCCACCCTCCCCGTCTCCACCGCGAAAAATCTAAATAAGATGTGGAACAAAATGGCACAACATCAAGCAATGATGATGTGTGCAGAGATACATAGAAAACTTCAGGCCATGTCAAGAAACTATTTGGGAAGACTCCTATATGCTTCGTCTCCTAGCAATTATTTTTCAAAAACAAATTGACAGTATTCATGGTATGTATCTTTCATGTGGAAGAAGACAGATTTTTCTGACTTCTGAATTACTTCTACACGCTTCTACCTGATGAATACATCTTCAAGTTGTAGCCTGTCATTTTGCTCTCCAGTCGTTGGCATTGACAACACCACCTCCGTACATTTCTCATGGAAAATGACCTTATCTACTTTAATTTCTTCCATCAATTCTTGTTAATTGGCTAATAATAGGTATTAGTATATTTAGACACAAAACTAAGTTGATTACTAGTCCTTCTGTAATCAACATTTTTCCCCTTGTGGTCATTCCACACCCCTTGTTCCAGACACATCGATGTTAATATCTAATTTCTTGCAAATACAGTTATATGGTGACATCTTTTTAGAGATTATATTCAGTTATATACCTGCAGACAGCTAGCCGAATTATACGATTCTATCATGTCTGGTTCAAAAAATACGAGGAGAAACAGGAATCATTGGGAGGCTAGAGATGACATCTTGTTAGAGATTATATTCACTGATGCATGCTTGTCGTGTTCCATAACAATCTCATCATGTGCTCAAGAATGTGATGACACGCTTCACATATGCATGTAGTGAATCCTAGAAGGCGAGGAGATAGATTATGGAATAGGGTGTGAGGAGTTCCTCCTTTACAAAGGAGGCTGCAGCAAGACTATGATGGTCTGTGTGTTTGCTGGAATTCAATTTCATCCTTGACCAAAACTGAGTCAAGGTGCCAGACTGTCAGAGATTCCCATATTGCAGGGAGCAATTCCTCCCTCCACCCACCTCACTGTCAAACCCCTACTAATACCTTGACTAATACTCCTCTTTCCACACCTCTAATTCTCTACCACTGACTCACTGTGGATATCACACAGCGGTACAGCTGTATGGATAGCAAAAGCTAGTTGTGAACAAATGAATTCCCCCTTTGTCACCACTTCATGAGCAGTACCCATCTAGGATAGATGTTCACGACAGATACGAGTGCTCCAGTAAGGTGCCAGCAAGGTATGAAATTTTCTCTAATACGCACATGTTTCAGTTCTACCATTAACTAATCGGTTTCCCTTATAAGTGCTACTGTGTCTACTTCCTGTACTGAACAGGTGAAGCTCTAAGAGAAGTCTGCATAAGTGATCCTCATGGCAAATATGGTGGCTTCAGCCTTTGTTCAGGAGACCGCGAGCAGACTCACCTCCTACCTCTTCACCAAGCTTGATGACAACAAGGAGATGGCATCCAGAGGACATTATGTTGAGAGACAAGAGATGGCGCACACGCAACTGGAGCTCGCACTCGAGAGATCTGCAAGGATGCCCATCACAGATGTGTCCCTGCTACGAACGCAGGAAGCTGCTGGAACGTGCCTCTGTAGACTGCGAATATCTGCAACACAAGTGGAGCAAGCAGCAAACAACAGACATTTCAGAGATGGAGCAACTGGCAACAAACTGCTCCTTCACTAAACGTATTGCACAGGTGACACAAAAAACCATATCCTCCTATTTTGCTGGGTTTTGCAAAGGCAACACTGACTATTCCGATGTTCGAAGACTTGAGTGGTTGGCAGAATGCGCGAACCGTTTTCTCAAAGATGTGAAATCTGGATGCTCACCTCAGCGGTGCATGTTTTCTAACCCTCTTGTCAGGAAACTTCTTCAGGGCAAAACTCTGCAGTATAACAAGGTGCAAGAAAGCATACTTCGCCGTCTTCACATATGGCCCATATGTGTGGAAGGACTTGGTGTAGAGGCAGCGCTTGAATTTCTCTATGAAGATTACAAGATGACGACAAGAAGTTTTGCTCTTGCACTTATGCTACGATTGTCAGAAAGCACCGATATTATTGGGACTGCTATAAGATGCTTGCAGTCATTCACATCTTCTATGAAGCATATGACTGAAGCTATAATGGGAGAACTCACTCGACTTCCACTACAAGATATTTCTCACTCAAGAACTTTTGCTCCATGTTTCAAAATGCAAGATTTGTGCTACAGGGACACCCAGTTTTGGCGGCAGGATGCATTATGTTGCAAACCAAACCGCTGTGCTGGAAACAACATCCCATCAGAGCTATCTTGCAGATTCCCAGAGCAGGTTATCCTGGTACATGTTGAAAGCTATGTTTTGGCCTCTGAGGCACCGACTTGCACAGCACATCAGCGGCGAAAGCAAATGGCAGAGATGCAGTGAGTGACTGGCCACCTCTGAAGCTGGGAGTAGGCTTCGCACCTCATCTCTGCAATGAATGCATGAAAGGGAAGACTGGGGTTCAGGTCATTGAAGGGAAAGCAGAGCCCATAAGTGATAGCCTGCAACAAATGGATGAGATGGTTATATTAAAGGCTATTGACTCTTACATTTGTCAGCCTGATTTATCGGATTGTAGAATGCGCTTGTACACAGAACATGGTGTTGCATACTTCATCGTGCAAAAACCAAGCCCTGGAACAGCAAATGCACCCAAATTCAATGGGAAGTCAAATATCCTGGGAGTTGTGAAGAAAAGGCAGTTCAAGCGAGAGTCATCAAGGAGGAACTAATGCTTAGCCAATGGAGGGTATGCCGTTGCTCTTCGATTCAACCAACAACCCTAGCATTTGCCACTTTGATAAGGTCATGATTCTGAATGGCCACAACTTGTACAAAACTTCTTTGTTGATAAGTAGTGTGTTCTCTCCTATGAGGCAGTGACACTGTACCGAGCTTTTGGTCATGTAATATGTTGCCCGACAATATGATACAAGTTTACATTTCCCACTAAAAAAAAATCTGTATGCATATTTAGGGACACGTCTTTTTAAGACGCCCAACTATGTAAGTTGCCCATTATATATACATATAATTTTTTTCCCAAAATGGTGATTATATTGTTGAGTGTCTGTGATTGGCTGTCTGCTTTTGAAAATCAAAGGAGCTGTCAACTAAAATCATTTTTCTTGTAGTGGAACATATGGAGCTAGATTGGCCTCCTCATGCCAACAGCCAAGCTAAGTGGAATTAGGTATCTAGATGTGCCATTCTTCAAATTTATGGAGTTAGGTGTAAAAGAAACTAGCAGTATTGTGGAAGAGTAACATTGAATGTGGACTAAATATACTAGTATAAAATAGGATGTCATTTAGGACAACTTTTGGAGATCCTCTCATGATATTATCAAATACTCTCCTCTGTTACAAACTATAACTTGTTTTAACATTTTTTTTTACTTACTCCTTGCACGACATTAAAAGTTACATTGTTTTAACTTTTGGGTACCATGTTTGTCCACTCTTCTTATTCTTTTTTTGGCAAACTATAAAATAATAAGTCATAACAAAATAGATAACATTTATATAAAAATTTTAACAAGACGAATGGTCAAACATGATAGCAAGGAGTTCGAAACGTCACTTTTAATGTGGCAAAGAAAGTAGAACTTAATATGTATTTAGATTTATATTATTTTTAAATATATAGTAAAATAAATATATCTAAAAAGTAAAAATGACCTGTAGATTTATATTAATTTGGAACGGACGGTGTGCAGTACGTTTTGTGTGCTGCTTGCTCTACTCCAAAATCGAAAAGTGCAGACAACCGAGAATGCAATTCTCGGAACGGAGCCCGTCTCCCAAAAGCCTCGTTTATCAATTTAAACTGGGCCTCGTTTGCTCCTCTGTGGAACTGACACGGCCCGGCCCAGCCAAGCCCACCGCAACGACCCAACAACACACCTGCTCTGCTCCAACTGGCCAGGCAGGACGCCGGAGATGGACGCCGCGGAGCCAGCCACGGCGACGATGGTGCGGCGGCGTGGATGGCGAGGAGGGCGACCACCCGGAGATGAGGACCGAGACGGCGGCGCCGAGCACGCGCCGGCGCAGTTGAGGTGCGCTCGGCTCAGTCCCCCACTATCTCACCCAGGACACAAGAACCTATCCCTTCTGTTCTGCAGTGTTCTCCGCTGCGTTGACATTGACTGCAACTACAGTAGAAGAGAAGCCTTTCATTTTGCTCGCGTTGAAAGTGATTAGAGAAGTAATCTCTAATTCTCTATGCTCGAGCTAGTCTAGGAGATAATCTCTCTTTCACCACAGATGTGGGCTCAAATCCTATATTTGTTTTGGTATCGATCTCTAAATTATAATTATAGTTGTCAACCTCTATTTGGTTAGATGTCAATCTCTGTGAATTATAATTGTAGTAGTCTTTTCAGAGGTAGCGCAAAAGTAGTCAAGCTGATAAATTAAAACTCTTGTAGAGAATGGAATAAAAAAAATTCTTTTTTGAAACTACAATAACAAGATAGATACCATTTGTTTTTCTTTTTGGTCCCAAGTAATTAATCCCTCGTCTGCAGTTTGACGCATCAGGCATAGCGGACCTTTTTCTAAACAACATTCCGATGAACCAAATTTCACAACAGCAAGTAATGAGGGCTTAGAAACATAGAAACACTGACTGGCACATTGCAAGAAATTATTTGAAAGGACTTGTATATTTGCTTCGTCCATCCCCTGACTTCTGAGGCCACCAATATATTGGGCTCGTTATTTGACTCATGTATTTGGCTCGTTAGGTTAAGGGATCAAGGGGTCACTACAGAAGGCTCCATGTTTGAGTTGATTTAAGAGAGAATGGATCTTCTACTATAAATGTGGTCATGTAGGAGCAATCCTCCATTTGGTTCGAGATGTCAGCCTCTGAAGTATTGTTGCATTTGTAGTCTACCATATACATATACATATACATATTGTCGGTGTTCTGACCCTCGAGGGGTTAACACCAACGAGTAATATTGTATTCGCGTGCTTCCTAACCCGCCGGCGCAGCAACCGCCCGAGACGTCGGAGGCGGAAGCGACTTCCGGACTGCCCAAACAATGGGTGTCCGTGATTATTTTGGACGAGTTGCTGGCCGCAGGAGAAGCAGCGTCGAAGGCGTCGACGGTCCCGCGGCTGCGGGGGGCGCAACCGGAGGATGCCTCGGTACCGAGCCCGGCGGAAGACACGCCGACCGTGGTCCCACTGGCGCCACAAGTCGTGGCATTGGGTGAAGCGACGGCCTCCACACCTCCGCTGCCTCCGACGGCGCCGGAAGCAGCACCGGATCAGGTGCCGCAACCGTCGACGGAGCAGCCGGAGGAGACGGCGGCTTCTGGCGTGCTGAGGAGGTCGACGTCCGACCCCGGGCTGAGGAGTGCCTGCGCCGCGTTGGAGTTCCGCATCCCGGGGGAGTTGGCCGTGGGCTACGGCGTTCCGGGCAATGTGGTGGAGGAGATCGAGTCCTTGGCGCGAGCCAAGGTCAAGATGGTCCTTCCGCATTGGGGCAAGGAGCGCATCGTGCTCCGGGAACTCGGCGACTCCAGCGCTCCGGGGATCGAGATGAACGACCCGGCGGAGGTCGAGTGCTGGGAGGAGGCCGAGCGGTCCCGGGCGTGGCTGCGGCACCTGCTGAAACTGGGCGTCGAGCTCGCCGAAGGCCTTGATCGAAACCTCGCGGTGAGTCGCAGCGTTAAGCCGTATGTAGTTTTTTAAGTTCTTTCATATGGGATGCCTTAACCCTCGATTTCCTGTCCCCAGGTAGCACGGAGGCGGTCCTACTCCAAGTCAGTCTTCCTCCACGAAACGCACAACAGCCGGGAGGAAGTGCTTTGCCAACTCGAGGTCGGCCGCTCTGCGCAGAGCAGGGTGGCCGAGCTCGAGGAGGAGCTGAAGCAGACCAGGGAGGAAAGCACCAAAGCCAAAGAGGAGGCCACCCGGGCGAAGGAGGACTCCGACGCCGCTCGAGGGGAAGCCGCCCACCTCAAGGAGGAGCTCAAGCGTGCGAGGGAGGAGGCTGACGCGGCAAAGGCTGAATCGGAGAAGGCCAAGGGCAAGAGCGTCTGAGCCCAGGAGCGCGTCGAGCTGCTCATGGCGGAGGCTCAGAGCTCCGTGGAGCGCATCCGCTCGCTCGAGGCCAGCTTCGCTGAAGTCTCCGCCGCGCGCAACGCCCTCTCTGCCTTGGTCCAGGAGGAGAAGAGCCGTGCCGCCGGCCTGGAAACCCAGCTCGGGGCAATGAAGGCCACCCTCCAGGACAAGGAGCAGGCCATCATCCTAGCTGGTGGCGCCCTCGAGACCCTCCGCTTTGAGAAGACGGAGGTGACCCGAGCCTTCAAAGAGGCCCAGCGGGAGCGGGACGAGGCTCGGGGGGAGCGCGACGCCGTGCTGGGGGATCGCAACGCCCTTGAGACTCGCTGTGCTGGTGAGCTCCTTAAAGGGTTTTTAATCTTTGTTCTTTCTGTATGGTTTATCTAATTCTTACTTTGTGTTTCAGGCGTCGAGTCCGAGCTGCTTGCAACCCAGACCGCCACCAAGGCGCTGCAGGAGAGCCTTGCGGCGGAGGGGGCGCTTCTTGGTCGGCTCCGGGTTGCCCTCGACGGGCTCTGCGCCCTCTGGGAGGTCGGGCATGTCGAGGGTGCCGAAGAAGACATCCCGGGTGCCACGCTCGTGGACCGGATCTACTACCTCGACGCCACACTTCGCGATCGCGTGCGGGAGGCGCTTCACACTGGCGTGAAGCGGGCGCTTGCAGTGGTCTCCTTCGGCTTTGTTTTTGACATGAACGTGGTGGCCCAAGGCTTTGTTCCAGACATCTCGAAGACCGATGCAGAGAATGAGGAGCGCTGCCGAGGGCTCATCAACGACGCCGAAAGGCCGGGGGGAGAGCTGGCGAAGTTATTCGAGGGCGAAGTCCTCCCCCCTGCGGATGGAGGGTACCATGTCGAGGACGGCGGTGGCGGGGCAGGCCTGTAGGGAAAGACTGGGCGAGGGTGCCCATGTAATGAATTAATTTTTTGTAACTTATATTCAATGTGGCTTCGAAAGCCCTTTTTGGACATTAATACATCTATCATAACGTGATGTGTCCTTTTACTTTCGAACCTTTTCTGCTTTCTTCTCACCTAGACTTTGCTTTTTTGACTAAGTTTTTGACGCAAGCTCGTATCCCTCGAGGGGGGAGCAAGTGGAGGTACCGTAGCCCGGAGGCGTAGGAGAGCTCCGGCTCGACAGCCCTCGACCCCAAGGGAGTTCGAGGCGTTTTCTACTTAGCCGCGAAGCGTATCGATGTGTGAGAAAGAAGAAACGCTCGAGTTTTGCTCACCTCACTTTTGCTTTCCGACTGAGCGTTCGACGTGAACTCGTATCCCTCGAGGGGGGAGCGAGTGGAGGTACCGTAGCCCGGAAGCGTAGGAGAGCTTCGGCTTGACAGCCCTCGACCCCTAGGGAGTCCGAGGCGTTGTCAACTTAGTTGGGAAGCGAAAAGGGAGGCGTGCGAAAAAATCGTTCGTATTTTTAGGAACTTAGGGGGTTCCCCCCCGTTAGCCCCCGAGGGAGGTTCGACTCTGGTGAGACAGGGTCGAGGCTACCTCTTGCATGTACAATAACAAGTTTGAACTTATAATCGAAAGTAGTCCTTATATTTGTCATGCGGAAATGTACAAGACATGCGAGAATGTACAAGGGCACTGGTGCCCTTAAGGGTAGAAACGACGTAGCTGTTCGATGTTCCATGCGTTGGTGAGGATTTCGCCTTTGTCGTTAGCGAGCTTGTACGTCCCGGGCTTTAGCACCTCAGCTACGGCGTATGGACCTTCCCATGGCGGCGTCAGCTTGTGACGTCCTTTGTTGCTCTGCCGTCGACGTAGGACGAGGTCTCCAACTTGGAGGTCCCTCGGGCGCACGTGCTTGTCGTGGTAGCGTCGAAGTTTTTGCTGATACCTCGCGGAGTGAAGTAGCGCCATGTCTCGAGCCTCCTCGACCTGGTCGACGGCGTTTACGAGGGCTTCTTCGTTGGTTTGCTCGTTGTACGCCTTTAGTCGAGGGGAACCGTACTCGAGGTCAGTGGGGAGGACGGCCTCGGACCCATAGACCAAGAAGAATGGGGTGAACCCCGTGGCTCGACTAGGTGTTGTCCTTAAGCTCCATAGGACCGATGGCAACTCCGCGGCCCATTTTTTCCGTGCTTGCCGAGGCGTTTGAGGATCCTTGGCTTGAGGCCCTACAAAATCATGCCATTGGCGCGCTCGACCTAGCCGTTAGTTCGAGGATGTGCAACCGCGGACCAATTCACACGGATGTGATGGCGATCGCAAAAATCCAAGAACTTCTTGCCGGTGAACTGCGTGCCGTTGTCAGTGATGATGACGTTCGGGACCCCGAAGCGATGGATAATGTCGGTGAAGAACTCGACCGCCCGTTCAGAGCGGATGTTGCTGATGGGCCAGGCCTCGATCCATTTGGTAAACTTATCGACGGCAACGAGCAAGTGCGTGTACCCTTTGGTTGTCCTTTTGAGAGGCCCCACAAGATCGAGCCCCCAGACCACAAACGGCCAGGTGATGGGGATCATTTGTAGGGCGTGAGCTGGGAGGTGCGTCTGCTTGGCGCAGAATTGACACCCTTTGCACGAGCGGACGATGTTCGTGGCGTCAAAAACAGCGGTCGGCCAGTAGAAACCCTGTCGAAAGGCATTGCCTACGAGGGTCCTTGGTGCTACGTGGTGGCCGCAGGCTCCTAAGTGTATGTCTTCGAGGAGCCTCCTGCCTTCCTCGATGGTAATGCAGCGCTGAAGAACGCCTGAGGGGCTTCGCCTGTAAAGTTCCTTGCTGTCACCGTAGATGACGTAGGACTTGGCCCGTCGTGCGATCCGTCGAGCATCGGTCCGGTCCTCCGGAAGTTCTCCCCGAATGAGGCAGTTGAGTAAAGGGGCTCGCCAATCCGGTGGCGGGTTCGACGGAAATGTCACCTGGATCTCCATAACCTGGGCCCCGGTCGAGGGGGCCCCGATCGAGGTCATGGGGTGGAGCTTCGAGGGCGTAGTGCAAGCCCCCGAGCCCAAATCAACGGAGGGCTCGAAGAGGTCCCTCGAGAACACGTCCGGAGGGACTGTACCTCGAGTCGATGCGATTTTCGCGAGCTCATCCGCGGCTTCGTTGTATCGTCGAGCGATATGACTAAGCTCGAGGCCATGGAATTTGTCTTCCAACTTGCGCACTTCATTGCAGTATGCTTCCATCTTGGCATCGTGGCAGCTCGAGGCCTTCATCACTTGGTCGATGATTAGCTGCGAGTCGCCTCGAACGTCAAGGCATCGGACCCCGAGTTCAAGGGCGATTCGTAATCCGGCGACAAGTGCTTCGTACTCCGCGACGTTGTTAGAAGCGGCAAAGTGGATGCGAATGACGTAGCGCATGTGGACTCCGAGGGGTGAAATGAAGAGCAAGCCCGTGCCTGCTCCTGTCTTCATGAGCGACCCGTCGAAGTACATCGTCCACAGCTCGGCTTGAATTTGGACTGGTGGCAACTGAGTGTCGGTCCACTCGGCGACGAAATCCGCCAGCACTTGAGACTTGATGGCCTTCCGTGGTGCGTAGGTGATGGTCTCACCCATTAGCTCGACCGACCACTTGGCAATCCTTCCAGCGGCCTCCCGGTTATGGATGATCTCCCCCAAGGGGAACGAGGATACCACATTAACCGGGTGGCTGAGGAAGTAGTGTTGGAGCTTGCGACGCGTAAGGACGATGGCGTAGAGCAGCTTCTGCACCTGCGGGTAGCGGATTTTTGTTTCCGAAAGCACTTCGCTGACGAAACAAACCGGCCGTTGGACTGGCAAGGCGCGTCCTTCCTCTTGCCTCTCCACCACTATGGCCGCGCTGACCACCTGGGTGGTTGCGGCGACATAGAGGAGGAGGGGCTAAGGCGGTTGAGTCGACGTTGCTGGTCGAGGAGGGACGAGGATCGGAGTGGACGTCAGCTTGGCTTTGAGTTCGTCAAGGGCCCCCTCGACCTCCGTGGTCCACGTGAATCGCTCGGATTTTTTCAAGAGACGGTACAGAGGCATGGCCTTCTCCCCTAAACGTGAGATGAAGCGGCTGAGGGCCGCAAGACAGCCCGTGACCCTCTGCACGCCCTTGAGATCCCGAATCGGCCCCATTCGTGTGATGGCCACCACCTTCTCGGGGTTGGCCTCGATCCCACGCTGGGAGACGATGTACCCGAGGAGCATGCCCCGAGGCACTCCGAAAACACATTTCTCGGGATTGAGTTTTATGTTTTTGGCTCGAAGGCACCCGAACGCGATTTCGAGGTCTCGGATGAGGTTGTCCGCTCTTTTGGACTTGACCACGATGTCATCGACGTAGGCTTCGACCGTGTCTCCTATGTGTTCGCCGAAGACGTGTAGCATGCACCGCTGATACGTTGCCCCGGCGTTTCGGAGGCCAAAGGGCATGGTCACGTAGCAGTACATGCCAAAAGGTGTGATGAAGGAAGTCGCGAGCTGGTCGGACTCCTTCATCTTAATTTGGTGGTAGCCGGAATAAGCATCGAGGAACGAGAGGGTTTCACACCCCGCGGTAGAGTCGACAATTTGATCAATGCGTGGTAAAGGAAATGGAACTTTGGGACATGCTTTGTTTAAACTCGTATAGTCAATACACATCCGCGTCTTTCCATTCTTTTTCTTAACTAACACGGGATTAGCTAACCATTCAGGGTGATGAACTTCCTTGATGAATCCAGCCACCAAAGCTTGTGTACCTCCTCGCCGATGATCCTGCGCTTCTCCTCGTCGAAGCGGCGCAGGCGTTGCTTCACCGGTCTGAACCCGGCCCGAATTTCCAAGGCGTGCTCGGCGACTTCCCTTGGTATGCCCGGCATATCTGAAGGACTCCACGCAAACATATCGGCGTTCGCGTAGAGAAAGTCGACGAGCACGGCTTCCTATTTGTCCTCGAGGTCGGCGCTAATCGTTAGCACCTTCTCGCATGGGCAGCTTGGGTCGAGGGGGACTTTCTTGGTGTCTTGTGCCGGCTCGAAGTTGCCGGCGTGTCGCTTGGGATCTGGCATCTCGTCGGCGAGGTGCTCGAGGGTCGCGGCTATCATGGCATTTTGCTCGATGGCCTCCCCATATTCGACGCATTCGACATCGCAGTCGTACGCGTGCTCGTAGGAGGAGGCGACGGTGATGACGCCTTTGGGTCCTGGCATCTTGAGCTTGAGGTAGGTGTAGTCCGGGATCGCCATGAACTACGTGTAGCCCGGTTGGCCGATGATGGCGTGATACGTTCCGTGGAACCCGACCACCTCGAAGGTAAGGGTCTCTTTCCTGAAGTTGGCAGGGGTGCCAAAACAGACAGGAAGTTCGATACGGCCAACGGGGAAAGCCTTCTTCCCTGGCACGATGCCATGGAATCCCCCGGCACTGGGTCGGAGTTGGTGCCTCTTGACTCCCAGGAGGTCGAGGGTCTCGAGGTAGATGACGTTTAGGCTGCTGCCGTCGTCCATGAGGACCTTCGAGAGGCGGGTGTTGATGATGATCGGGTCAACGACGAGCGGATAGGCCCCGGGGTTGGGGACTCAATCCGGATGGTCATCGCGGTCGAACGTGATGGGCGCATCAGACCAGTCGAGGTAATGAGGCATCGCGACACGAGCAGAGAAGACCTCTCGACGCTCCTGCTTACGCTGTCGGGGCGTGAGCTGGGTCGAGGGACCCCCGTAGATCATGTAGCAGTCATAGACTTCGGGAAATTTTTCGTCTTCCCCATTGTCTCCCTCACCACCGCCTTGGTCTTTCTTGTCGTCACCTTTCTTCACGCCCACTTGCTCGAAGTGCCTTCGAAGCATGCGGCAGTCCTTAAGCTTGTGTCTTGCCCCGTCCTTGTGATAAGGACAGGGCTCCTCGAGCATTTTGTCGAAGATGGCGCCCTCGGGGGGCGAGGGGGACCTCGAGGTCTTTTGCGTTCGGTTGCAGCGACGAGATCATCATCTGCAGCCTCACGCTTGCCTTGTTGATTTTTCTTCTTCTTGTTATTTCTCTTCGACCCTTTGCTCGAGTACCGGCGTTTTTCCCTTGTCCTTCACGTCGCTGAAGAAGGCGCCGACGGCCTCTTCGCCAGCCGCGTAGTTGGCGACCACATCCATAAGCTCGTCGACAGTGTCAGGGCGGTTACGCCCTAACTCGCGAACTAGGTCCTTGCAGGTTGTACCCGCAACAAATGCTAGAACGACGTCGAGGTCGGAGATGTGGGGTAGCTCGGTGCAGAGCTTGGAGAACCGTCGAGCAAAGTCGCGGAGAGACTCCCCTGGCCTCTGCTTGCAGTTGCGCAGTTCCCAGGAGTTTTCGGGACGCACGTAGGTACCTTTGAAATTTCCCTCGAAGATACGGACAAGGTCGGTCCAAGTGCGAATCTGGTCGGGGGGGAAGCTCCTCGAGCCACCTACGCGCGGTGTCGGACAGGAACAGGGGAAGGTGACGTATGATGGCGTGATCGTTACGCGCCCCGCCCGCCTGACAAGCCAACCGGAAGTCGGCTAGCCAAAGCTCGGGATTGGTTTCGCCGTTATATTTGACGAGGCTCGTGGGGGGTCAAAACTTATCGGGCAGCTGGGTGCAGCGGATCCTCCTGCTGAAGACCCGGGGGCCCGATGGCTCTGGGGCCTGTTGGTCTTCTTCGCTGTCGTAACGCCCTCCACGATGGGCGCTGTACCCTCGATCCTCGGCATCCCTGTGCTTGCGCCTGCGGTTCTCGACAATGTCGAGGCGCGCGTCGCGGGGAGCGCGGTCATCGTTGATAGGCTCTCAGGCCGGTTCTTCTTCTGTCGGGGGGCCGCCCCCTGATCGACCGAGCCTTCCCTCTTGGGCCGGGAGGGCTCGACCTGAGGCTTGGAGGCAGCCCCTCGACGCCTCGAGGCTGAGCTCTCGGCTTGTTGGACAGCAGCAACTTGGAGGAGATCCTCGACCTCGCGTTGTATCCGCCGAGCTTGCGAGTTGGACGGTGCGGGCATATTGCAAAGGAGCATAGCCGCCGCAACAACGTTCAGGCTTGCTCGGGGATAACGGTGGGCGGGTTGCTCGGGTGCTCCTTCCTCGATGATCTACCGGTTGACTTCTCGGGCCCTGGCTCGGGCTCTACCGCCGAGCGGTCGCCGCTCTTGCTTGAGGGTCAGCTCGAGTAAGCGCAAGCGTTCCTGCTCGTCGGCGAGCTTCGCCTGCTACTCCCGAATCTGTGCCATCTGCGCGTCCTGCTCGCCAGGATGAGGGCACGCTTCTCGGGGTGCGTCTGGTTGTTGGTCCTCTGCTCTGGGGGGAGTGTCTCTCGCCACGGCGGTAGATGCTGCGGCCGCTGGATCGATGGTTTCCTGATCGGAGTCGATGCCACCGTCGATGTGGAGGCACTCACGGGTAGGATCCCAATGATCAGAGTCAGAGTCAGGGTCGCCGCAGTAGAAGACGGGGAATTTCCCCCGCGCCTCCTCCTGCAGCCGCCGTCGGAGTGTGCCGACGGTGTACCTCCGGGGGCCAGGCGCTCTTGCGAAGGCCAAACCCTCGGAGGCCAGTGTGACAGTCCCCACGTCCGTCATTGCGCGGAGAAGGGTGTCTGGGCGGTCCTCCAATGTGCTCGTGTTGGAGTGGGTAGCTGTCGTAATCATCGTTGTGGGATTGTTGAAGTCGGACGAAGGCCACCGACGGCGCTCAAACAGCTCGTGCGGAAGCGAGCTCGATCAAGCGGGGGTTTCGACGCGCTTCCCCGACGAGCGCACGGTGAAAGTGGAGTCAGGGTTGTGCTGGGATCCTGCCGGTTTGCCCTCTGCCTCTAAACTCGGGTCAGATACTCCCTCAACAAGAGGTTTCTCATCTCCGGTCAGGGGCGTGGAGAAAACGGCGGGGACCCTTCTCGAATTGGGTTGACGGCGATGACGGCGCCGACCATGCCTCCTTCTGGATGTAGAAGCATGGTCGTGAGACTGGCGAGCGGCTCCCCATGAACGTGGGGGCGTACCGCGACCTCCGTTCGGGTCACTGATCGAGAGCAGGGTCATGTCGTAGCCCTGGCCAAAGGTCATAAACTCCAGGCTCCCGAACCAGATCACCGTAGCGTGCGGAAGTGGTGAAACGAAATCGCCCATCCGAAAAAATGGCGGGAAATCATTAGTGACACGCAGCTCCCCTACCTGGCGCGCCAACTATCGGTGTTCTGACCCTCGAGGGGTTAACACCAACGAGTAATATTGTATTCGCGTGCTCCCTAATCCGGTGGGTGATGCAAGAAGGACACAATAATTTATCCTGGTTCGGGCAAAGAAGGCCCTACGTCCAGCGGGGGGAGGATGGTTCGTGTTATCTTGCACCGAAGTGCTAGTATAGGGGAAAATACAAGCAGGGGTGAGGAGTGTGAGGCGGAGTTTGGACGTTCGGACGCCTTGCTCTCGACCTTGCACAGGCTCACGGTGTCGCTCTGTGATCTAAAGCCTTAATGTTTCTATGTTCTAGATTCTCTCGGTTTTTTCGTCCCGTCCCCCTCTCTAACGCCCCGGCGCCTCCTTTTATAGATGAAGGAGGGGCACAGGTGTACATGTATTTCGAGTTCGCATGACGTTGATGACATACGACGTTGAGGCCGATCATGTCGGTGCTGCTGTAGTGATGTACGTCGGTATGGGAGGCCCTGCAGCCGTCGCGTCGGAAGTTGTTGAGGTTCAGCTCGAGGGTTCGCTTGGTGAAATCGAGGTGCGACGGTCGAGGGTCCTGGCCGGAGTCGGGGGGGTCGTGCCGAGGAGGTCGAGCTTCGCTGGATAAGACCGAATCCCGGAAAACACGGAAAACACGTTAGTTTATACGTCTCGAGGCGGTGCGGGTCGTGCCACAGCGCTCGGTATGGCGCAATAGCGAAATACGACTCGCGGGATTCCGGGGTATGGGCGGTAAAAGTAGATTTGACCGCCACGCCTGTAACTGTTACCGTAACTGTGGCCATGCGGTTAGGCGGGGGTAGATAGATCGCATTAAATGCGTTCGGATCCGTACGGGGGAGTTGGTGGCCGAGGGGTGCACTATCCTCGAGGGCTGCCCATTCGCCCGGGCGAAGTTCCGTCCTCGAGGGGAGGCTCGTTCGCTGGGCGAAGTTACGTCCTCGAGGGCAGGCTCGTTCGGAGGATGAAGTTCTGTCCTCGAGGGGTCCCTCGAATCGTACCCTCGCGTATACAGTACTAGTCCATTCGGTATCCTCTCGGGTGGACAGTACTAGTCCGTTCGGTAACCTCTCGGTTATACAGTACTAGTCCGTTCGGTAGCCTCTCGAGCAGGCTTTGGTTTTGGGCCGTCGTTGTTCGTTCGCGGGCCAGTCCGATACGTCTCAGCCTATGGGCCTTCGTATGTTAGCGCGGGAGGTTATCGGAGGGGTCAAGATGCTGATTTTGCGGGGTTTTAGTTTGATAAGCCAGGGGTCTGGGGTACCCGTTTCCAGGGTATCGACACATATAGTTCCCTCTCTTTTATTCCCCAATAATTAATCCCTTGTCTGCAAGAAATTCTTTATAAAGGCTGATATAATTGTTTCATCCACTAGCAAGTACCAACGACAGTGCAGCTTACATGTGTAGAAGATAGAGACTTTTTCTGACTCCTGAACACCCTACTGCACTCTCTGATGAAAATTCGTCAACTTGTAGTATGTCTCTTTGCTTGCTGATCATTGAAAGTTACGAGACCACCTTCCATGTGACTTCTCATCCACACATAATTAAGTAGCAGGATTATGGTTGTGCATGGGTGGGTTTAGATGGGTTTCAGTGGATTTCTGACCCACCCATATATAAATGAGTTAGGTCTTGTTTGGATGCAAGTGTATTTACCTCAACCCACATGTGTTGAAGTGGATTGGAGTGAAACATAATTTAATTACCCTTCAATCCACTCTAACACATGTGGATTGAGATAAATACACTTCCAGATTAAGGGATCCTCATGGAGGACAAGGTGGATTCAGCCTTTCTATGTATGATGCTGCATTGATCAAAGGCCTTCATGTCACTTTGCTATCCAATCAAACACATCAGTTACATGGGCACCCTCCTAATCGTTTGATGTGGTGGAGACTATTCTGATACATTGACGGTCTTGACACCACCTCTTCACTCCCAAGCTGCACATAGGAAAAGGACGAAACCCCTACCCCACAAAAGAAAAGTTGTAGGTTTGAAAAATATGGGCACTTCGATGTAACAAACGCTGTGCTTTTATTATTAAAAAATAATATGATATTGCTAACAACTACATCAGATGGAGCTTTAGCAACTCCACACATGGTCTCTTTTCCCCCTAAGCTGGTTTTTTCACATCTCTTGTTTCTAAAGCTACAGAGACATGATACCAACCAGAGGTTTCTGAAACTACAATTTCCAAACTTAACACTTTCAACTTTTGACCATCTGATTCACGCTGACGGGGTCCAGCCCATGAAGGAAGACTAGGCAGACATGGCACGCCATAGAGTCTGTAGTAGGTGATTCTGTGATTTGTAAATAAAAGGGCTAAAATTCCCGGATAGCCCTATAAATAGCCAACCAGGCGCCGGCGCCCCCCCCAACCCCCAAAGCTGTTTGTAACAAAATGCTTAAGATCCACTATTAGTTTGATCCATGTTTTGTCCGTTGATGTCTCCCACAACTTGATCCTCGGGCCCATCAGGTGATTCAAGCGAGGATCCGAACTCAACAATTCTCAAGTTAGTATTCTGCTGCAAAGAAGACTATTTGTCCCATAACCTCGCTATTTGACCAGTCCACATGTCTTTGATGAGACGACCCTCCTTATTAATAACCTGCCTACCGTTTTCTAAGCTCTTATATGTTCTGATCTTCTATTATCCCACGGTTCTATTTAGCTAGGATTGATGATCAAGACAGATACGAGTACTCCAGTAAGGTGCCAGCAAGGTATGAAATTTCCTTTAATACACACATGTTTCAGTTCTACCATTTACTAACCTCTTTTCCTTATAACTGCTACTGTGTTTAATTCCTGTACAGAACTGGTGAACTGCTAACAGGAGTCTTCATAAGAGATCCTCATGGAAAACATGGTGGCTTCAGCCTTTGTTCAGGAGACCGTGAGCAGACTCACCTCCTACCTCTTCACCAAGCTTGATGACAACAAGGAGATGGCATCAAGAGGACATTACGTTGAGAGACTTGACATGGTGCACACGGAACTGGAGCTTGCACTCGAGAGATCTGCAAGGATGCCCATCACAGATGTGTCCCTGCTACGGCGCAGGAGGTTGCTGGAACGTGCCTTCGAGGACTGCGGATATCTGCTACACAAGTGGAGCAAGCAGCAAACAACAGACGTTTTAGAGATGGAGCAACCGGCAACAAACTCCTCCTTCACTAAACGTATTGCACGGGTGACTCAAAAATCCATATCCTCCTATTTTGCTGGGTTTTGCAAAGACAGCACTTACTGCTCCGATGTTCGAAGATTTGAGTGGTTGGCAGAATGCGCCAACCGTTTTCTCAAAGATGTGGAGTCCGGATGCTCACCTCAGCGGTGCATGTTCTCCAACCCTCTTGTCAGGAAACTTCTTCAGGGCAAAACTCTGCAGTATAACAGGGTGCAAGAAAGCATACTTCGGCGTCTTCACATATGGCCCATGTGTGTGGAAGGGCGTGGTGTAGAGGCAGCGCTTGAATTTCTCTATGAAGATTGCAAGATGCCGACAAGAAGTTTTACTCTTGCGCTTATGCTACGATTGTCAGAAAGCACGGACATTGTCGGGACTGCTACAAGATGCTTGCAGTCATTCACATCTTCGATGAAGCATATGACTGAAGCTATAATGGGAGAACTCACTCGAATTCCACTACAAGATATTTCTCACTCAAGAACTTTTGCTCCATGTTTCAGCATGCAAGATTTGTGCCACAAGGACACCCAGTTTTGGCGGCAGGATTCATTATGTTGCAAACCGAACGGCTGTGCTGGATACAACATCCCATCAGAGCTATCTTGCAGATTCCCAGAGCAGGTTATCCTGGTACATGTTGAATGCTATGTTTTGGCCTCTGAGTGCACCGACTTGCACAGCACATCAGCCGCGGAAGGAAGTGGCAGAGATTTGGTGGGTGACTGGCCACCTCTGAAGCTGGGAGTGGGCTTCGCGCCTCACTTCTGCAATGAATGCATGCAAGGGAAGACTGGGGTTCAGGTCATTGAAGGGAAAGCAGAGCCGATAAGTGAGAGCTTGCAACAAATGGATGAGATGGTGAGATTAAAGGCGATTGACTGCTACATTTGTCAGCCTGATTTACCGGATTATAGAATGTGTTCGTACACAGGACATGGTGCTGCATACTTCATCGTGCGAAAGCCAAACCCTGGAACATCAAGTGCGCCCAAATACAATGGTAAGTCAAATATCATGAGAGTTGTGAAGAGAAGGCAGTTCAAGCGAGAGTCATCAAGGAGGAACTAATGCTTAGCCAATGGAGTAAATGGCATTGCTGTTTGTTTCAACCTTCATACCAAGCATTTGTCACTTTGATAAGGTCATGATCTTGAATGGCCACAACTTGTACAAAAGTGCTCTGTTCTCTTTTATGTGGTGGTGACACTACCGAGGTTATGTAATATGATCCGACAATATGATACTAGTTTATATTTCCCTCTAAAAAAACTGCATGTATATTTAGAGACACATCTTTTAAGACACCCAACAGTGTAAATTGCCCATTTTATATATAATTTATTTCTGGAAATGGTGATTTGCTGAGTGTCTGTGATTGGCTGACTACTTTTGAAAATCAATGGAGCTGTCAACTAAAATGATTTTTATTGTAGTGGACCATTTGCATGTAGCTGCTGTTTTTTTTTGGCAGCCAACACCCTAATAGAAGGAAGATGAATAATCGCTACTTTTCCATTCATTTATCAAGAGTTCATAAAAGAGTTACATGACTCTTCCACTACTACTTCCACTAGACCGCTACTCCACTACTACTTCCACTAAGGTTGGAGGGTTAAAAAAAAAACTGCTACTTCCACTAGACCGTTACTAAGACCCTTCATTCTAAGACTGTACAGATTCTAGGCTATTCATATTTTAATAAAAGCCGTAGCCCTAATATTTCTTATGTGACATCCTTCAAATTTATGGAATTAGGTATAAAGAAACTAGCAGTATTATGGAAGAGAAAGATTGAATGGACTAAATATTACTAGTATAAAATAGGATGGAATTTAGACAACTTTTTTGATATCCTCTCATTGTCTTATCAAATACTCTCCTCTCTTCCAAATTATAAGTCACTATAATATTTTTTTGGTACATACTCCCTGTGTTCCATTAAAAGTAAAGTTTTTGACTTTTGGGTACTATGTTTGTCCTATTCATTTTTAAAAAGATTATAAAATAAATAATTCATTATTAAAATATCTCAAATGATAAAATAATTCATAGAAAAACAGATAATATTTATACAAAACAAATTAATAAGAGGAATGGTCAAACAAAATAGCAGAGAGTTCAAAACATCAGTTCTAAGAGTCGAACATAATATGTATTTAGATTTACATTACTTTTAAATATATAGTAAAACAAATATACTCAAAAACTAAAAATGACTTATAAATTTAAAATATGGGTGTAGTACTTTTTGTTTTATTTTTAGAAATTGGATGTAGTACGTTTTGTGTGCTGCTTGGTCTATTCCAAAATCTATCTAAAATTCCAAACAACCAAGAGTGCAATTCACACATCAGAACCGAACCCGTCATTTATGTGGTTCCCAAAAGCCTCGTTTGTCAGTTTAAACTGGGCCTCATTTGCTCCTCTGTGTAACTGACACGGCCCGGCCCAGCAAAGCCTAGAGCAACGACCCAACAGCACACCTGCTCTGCTCCAATTGGCCTGGCAGGACGCCGGAGGATGGACGCCGCAGAGCCAGCCGCGGCGACGAGGGTGCGGCGGCGTGGAGGGCGAGGAGGACGACCGGCCAGAGATGAGGACGAAGAAGGCAGCGCCGAGCACGCGCCAGCGCAGTCGAGGTACGCTCATTTCACTCCCCATTATCTCACAAGAGCTATCCCTTCCGCTCCACAGTGTTTTATGCTGCGTTGACAATTGGCTCGCGTTGGTAAGGGATGACAGAAATAATCTCTATACTCCAGCTAATCTAAGAGAGAATCTCTCTTCTGCCATAGATGTGGTACGTGTTCATGTGGGGATCAAATCCTCCATTTGGTTCGGTGTCAATCTCTGAATTATATTTGTATTTGAAATGCTACGTACATTTGGTTCGATGTCAATCTTTGTGAATCGTAGTTGTAGTCGTCTTTTCAGAGGTAGCGCTAAAGTTTTCACACGGATGAATTGGATGTGTGTACAAGTAAAACTGCTGTAGAGACTGGAATACAAATTTTCTTTTCTAAAACTACAATTACAAGATAAATACAATTCCTTTTTTTTTCATTTTGGTCCCCAACAATTAATCCCTCGTCCAGAGTTTGACGCATCAGGCATAGTGTACTTTTCCTAAACAACAATTTGATGAACCAAATTTCACAACAAAAAGCAATGAGGGCTTAGAAACATAGAAACACCGACTGGCACATTGCAAGAAATTATTTGAAAGGACTCGTATATTTGCTTCGTCCATCCCTCGTTGATGGACTCTTGTATTTGGCTCGTTAGTTCAAGGGATTAAGGGATCACTGCAGGAGGCTCCATGTTTGAGTTGATTTAGGAGAGAATGGATCTTCTACTATAAATGTGGTCATGTAGGAGGAGCAATCCTCCATTTGGTTCGAGATGTCAGCCTCTGAAGTATTGTTGCATTTGTAGTCTACCATATACATATACATATACATATAGTTCCCCATTTTTTTGGTCCCCAATAATTAATCCCTCGTCTGAAGGAAATTCTTTATAAAGCCTGTTATACTTGTTTCATCCACTAGCAAGTACCAACGACAGTGCAGCACTTTGAAAGTATTATGCATCTTAAATGTGTAGAAGGTGGAGACTTTTCTGACTTCTGAACACCCTATACTCCACTTTCTGATGAGAAATCGTCAAGTGCTAGTATGTCACTTTGCTCGCTGATCATTGACAGTTGCAACACCACTATCCATATGATTTCTCATCCACACATAATTAAGCGGCAGGATATGGCTCACTTCAGGCTGGAGGATGCTCTTGAGACATCTAATAAGTGGCAGGTCATTGATGCATCCTTGCTGGTTTGCTGCACAAGAATGCGATGACAGACTGCACAAATGCAAGAAGAGAACCACAGAAGGTAACTAATGGAATAGGAGGCGAGGAATTCCATTGCAGCCAGCTGTCAGAGATTTTCCATCGCACTGACTCCTTCTCCCCACCCCTGACTGCCAAATCGCTACTGATGACTCAACTAGTACTCTTCTTTCCTCATGTCTATCACTGTCGATAGGTCAGCAATCCCCCTGGTCCTGTTCACTATCTGTTGAGCAGTTACCAAGTAGGATGGTCACGGCAGATAGTTATGCTCAAAGGTTTTTTTTTTTCTCGAATACGCAAAAGGTTTGCGTATCATTATATTAAGAAGAAAGAAACATACAACGACGCGCTTACGGCAAGCACGACCAGATCATTCGGCCATCGGCTGGACCGTCCTAGTAACTCAAAGGTGCTAGTAATAAGGTATGATATTTTCTCTGGTACCCACTTGTTTCATTTCCACCTCTAACTAATCGCTTCTCCTAATCATTTGATGTGGTGGCAAATATTTTGAGGACCTTGGTTGAATAATGATACATTGGTCTTCACGTCACTTCATACCCAAGCTGCACCCAGGAAAAGGAAGAAACCCCCACCCCACCAAAAAAGGTTGTAGGTCTGAAAATGTTGTGATATTGGCGCCTAATGCGGAAGCGATTGCTTGTATCTACCTAGGCGAGCCCGTCACTCCGTGTGTTGCCTCTCTGAAGTGGTGGTTACAACTGCAGCCCCCTCCATGTGCGACCTAGTCTGACTAGCACATGTCATAAGTTCAAAGAGATTTGTACATTTGCTGCATCAACAACAAATTGCCAGCAAAGGAAGTGGCACTTTCAAGGTGTCAATTATTCCCATGATGAAGATGGAGACTTTTCTGGAATCTGTGTTCCTTATGAAAGGTGCCTCGATGTCACTTTGCTCTCTAATCAGACAGTTATAGGACCACCCTCCTAATAATTTCTCATACAGCTTAGTCCCTTCTGTTTGGATACATTTTTTTAGTTTTGGAAAAATACTACAGTTTTCAAAAATAATTTGATTTTGGAAAACAATGACGCAATTGGATGCAATAAATCTTAGATTTCTTTTTTTAAACCGCGGTATTAAACTTTGAGAATTTAAAAACTCCATGCTAGGGTTTTTTATAAGCCGCGGCCTTTCACACCTTCGGTTTATAAAGCAACACTAACACGATATGAGTTCTTATATTTTGTCAAAAAAAAAAATTACTGTATATGTATCCTGCCATATACATATACTAGTTCCTATATATATATTTCCCAACGTTCAATCCCTCTCGACTGCAGTTTGATGCATCAGATTTAGTGTAGTCTTTTTTCCTAACAACACTCTGTTTAGCCAAATTACACAGCATCAAGAAACTAGGAGTCTAGGACTAGGTAAGCATTATACCCTGAGGAGCATTTTTTCCACACCTCTCACCATCATCAATTAATCCCTGTCCTGCAGTTTGATTTAATAGTCCTTGTCTGACCTTTTCTCCAAGCCATAGTTTTTTCACACCTCTGGTTCTAAAGCTACACATTCTAGCAATCAGTGTCTTTTAAAACTATGACATCCAGGGGGGGGGGGGGGGGCTTTAAGTTTTGACTACTTGATTCCTGCTCACCAATCATGTTGGAATACATAATTTATTCAAATAATCCTTCTCTAGTTCTGCCCTTGTGAGGACCATTTCTTCCACACACCTTGCTATCGGACCCATAAATGTTGATACTGTGCGGGAATGGTCCCTTCATATTAATGACGTCTACCTCTTTTTGCTACCAAATTATCAGGAATTTCTATAAGAATCCCTCTATGTTTGTGATCTGTGTGCCACTTTTTGTTTCTCCTGCGCCTTAGCCACTCTATTTTATTCTAAAGCTCTCACCATATTTTACTCCACAGTTCAAATATAACATCAAGAGTATCTCTCTCTGTACACAGGAAAGCTGTCCACAGTTTTCATAAAATTTGGTCGAGGTAGATTTTTGAATCCACACTTAACTAATCTTTGCTTTGTATCCATGTTCATATATCTAATCTCTTATGCACGCTGTATTATATATTTTTGTCTTACTACAGACGCTTGAGTGCCAATGGCGGAGATGCTCACTTCTGTGGTTATCCAGGAGTCAATTAGCCAAATTATATCTGGTGTAGTTCAAAAGTATGAGGAGAGAGAGGAAATAGTTGGAATCAGAAACATAGAAAGGCTAGAGATGGCACACATCAGGCTGGAAGCTGCTCTTGAGACTTCTAGTAAGTGGCAGATCACTGATACATCCATGTTGCGTTGGCAAAAGAAGCTGAAGCGTGCTGCATAAGAGTGTGATGAGAAATTGCACAAATGTAAGCAGAGAATCCTTGAAGAAGAACGTATGGAACAGGAGGTAAGGAATTCCTCCATTCCTAGACGTATTGGACATGCTACCAAGTCATTTGTTTTCTCCATCTTTAACAGCAACAATGATGAGTTGAACCCATCTGTTGTTAAACGATTTGAGTGGTATGCAGACGGTGCTAATGAATTTCTTAGATTCATAGAACTTGACAGCACACCACTTTGTCATGTCATGCCCTTTGGCTCCCTTATCAAGAATCTTCTTGCCGGCAAGGAACTTGACCATAAAATTGTTCGAGGAAACCAACAGCCTTTGTGTCAACTAAGGATGATCCCCTTTAGTACTGCAGAGCAAGGAACAGAGGTTGTCCTAGTAGTTATCAAGAAAGATGCTACAGCAGAGGGTAATATCTTCTTTAGTATGATAGTACAGCTCTCAGAGAGTACAGACATAGTTGGGATTGCAGTTAGGAGTTTGCAGTTGTTTGCCCCTCATGTCAAATTTGTAGTTGAAAATATTACCAATGAACTTACTCAACTACCTACTCAAGACTTCTCATGGGCGCCATTTTCTTATTCATACCACAGAGAACATTTGTACAATCTTCACAACATTGCATCACAATGGTTTCGCCCAAATCCATTATGTTGCAAGCAGCAGCAACATCATGGGATTCCACACTTTAGCAACCTAAACATGGCAGGATCATCCAATGTTTCACTAGAACCAGTAATTGAATTCAATTTGCAGTGGCAAGTCTCACATTCACTTTACAGCAAGCGAAAGACCTCACTGTCTGAAGGCACAGCGTCTTTCCAAAATTCTCCATATCTGAAAGTTGGAATTGCTTTTGCACCCCATGGCTCTTCTGAAGTCATGCTACCAGTGAATAAAAGTTCTGAAACAGTAGAGATTGTTGGTGGTCAGCAGCATGTACTGCATAGAGACATCTCCTTGGAGCAACTGGAAGAGATTATGCTAGCAAAGGCCATAGATTACTTTTGCCAAAATGATCAAGCATCTGTATACCAAATGATTGGAAGTCTAAACATGGGGCTGCACGGATTCATGTTGAGAAGCCAAGCATAAACACACGGAGGACAAGGAGAAGAGCACAGAGAACTTTTAGAGGGCCTACAAATACAAAGCTGCTTCGAATACAGGATAAGACTGGTAGCTTTCTAGGTGTGATCACTCACGTCCTTGACTTATGGGGTGCTCATGTGCCCATCCGGCTGAAAAGTTCTCTCATGGACTGGATGCATAAACAAACGGAAACTCAGTTAGCTGAAAGGAAAGCAAAACCTGTGACAAACATATGAGCATATATATCCTCAAGATAGAGTCTTAGTTTGTTCATTGCTACATATGCGAAGGCAAGATGAGCGAAGCTATGAAAAACATAAAGATCTTAATTTTACATTCCAATAGTGAGGAAGTAGTGAAGTATGTATGTTCTACATCAGGAAGTATGTATGTATATGTGATATTATTTATCTCATGAGCAGACATATGCACGGAATTACTCAATTACACTGCAACCATAATGCTGTGGATGTAGTAGTAGGAGAAAATGGTTAAGTCTGTGCATTGCAACTGTCTTCCTTTATTGCTATATCTGTCTTCCTTTCCTTTCCTTTTGTTTTTGTTTTTTAGTTTCCTCTTTCTTTGTTGATTGTGCATGATGCACTTGTTATGCTTTCAGGCTCCCTTCCCATTCTACCATAGGCTCCTTTTCCATTCTACCATAATAGTGTATACTGCATTCCATAAACAATTTAAGGAGACCATCCCCAAAACAAAACATGTAGGAGACCAAAACTGCCATCTTTAGAGTTCACTGGAGGCTTAACACACCTAACAACTGCTTTGTACATCTGTTTATAGAGGTAGACAGGTAATGAAGAATGCCCCAAAAATCAGCCAATTTTTAGAGGCGGACTTCCTTAGTAGTGGTAATCTTTCGCATGGTGAAGATGGGAAATTTTCTAACTCCTGAGTTCCTTGTGAAATGCTACTTTGACGAAAGGAGTCCACGTCACTTTGCTCTATAATCTGATAGTTATGCTACTAATACGGTACTCCTAAAAAGGACATGAACCTCAAAGCAACCGTTAAGGAAATTAGTAATTTTCTGCTGGACTTGTCTCCCCTAATCCATTCCTTCAGCTTTATCTCGTTAATTTGTTGGAGGCGACATTGCGAGCAGCAGCGGCTAGCAGACCTGGTGCGCCTCCCACCGCGGCACCACGCTGGCGTCGACCTCGTGGCGCTCCAGCTCCTACGTGTAGAGGGCCTATCTAACAGAATCGAGTCCACCATTAACGTCCCCTGCAATAGGCTCGAGCCACTTTGGGACTCCTTCAGCGTCCTTACCATGCGGTCCGTAGAGTTCATTGCCACCGCTTGTGCTAACAACGAGGCCAGAAGGATCCACACTGGGGTCATCATCGACACATTCCACACTGGTGTAAGATCTAAGTTTTTGTATGAATTTGTTGACATAGCTCTCATGAAGTGCACACTTTACCGGTTAATCTCTTGCATCTTTGGTGCATTTCATCTAAAGAGTAAACACCCTTTTGGAATATAGCTTCCCCTACCATGATGTCTTAGACCCGACTTGCGATGCCATCCTATGACCCTTGCTTTTGGCCTTTAGTCTGTGAAGTTCGGCAGAATGATGAGTGGGTGGCCATACATAAGTCCTTCAACGAGAGAGTTCTGGCAACAATCCATCAAGAACATACCTACCACACCATGCGCCAATAGGGTGATTTGAGGAACCCACGTTACCCACCCAATGGTGACCGTTCCTTGGCCACGAGTTTGCTCTTGGAAGCCAGGTGGGAGAGCGTCAGACCCTAGACACCACTGGGCTTTTGAGATCTCAAAGGAATCGTTTCAGCGAGCTCCAGCCCAAGAGCCAGCTTGTGCACCAGGTCCAAGTGCAGCATCACCTCACTCCCCAGTGCAACATACATGACCAACTCAGGTGGCTATTTATCTATCCAATCCACGGAGGCATCATCTCTATTCTTGCTAGCTCCACGGCCTCCATTTGGTGATGGCGGTTGGAGGCCGGGTGGGAAAATTGCCGTCAGAAAAGAAAAAGGGCATGATATACAACACCCTATGCTCTAGGGCAACAGCCAACACCAAGGGCGCGTTTGCGACCCTGTACGTAGCTAGCTCGGCCCGCCCAACACGCCCAGGCCTGGCGAAGCCAGCCCCTAGTGGTGCAACTGCTCATGTTTGCGAGATTGTAACAAATCAGCCTGCCCCGAGCGAGACTGTGTTTGCGTTGCTTGAACCAACAGATATGCCTACCGTGCACTCAACAACTGGTAGCCTTACCACCCATCATTCTCTTCTCTATCCTCAGAGCCGCCATTTCATCGAACACTCATGGCTTCTGCCAAGACAAAGGAAGGTGATGCTCCATCCATGGAGCAGGAGCACGCCCACCTGCTCTAGCTGCCGGACATGACGGAGGTCATCGGACGAGGCCATATGTGCCCCTGCACATGCTTGCTTGCTCCATTGCTTGCTCCTGCACATGCTTGCTTGCTCCATTGCTTGCTTGCTCCATGTTTCCGTCCACGCCGGGCACGAAGACGTCCACGGCGGCCGGCGGCGCCCTGTCCGCCCCCAGCTCGTCGCTCCCCGACGGTGGCTGGTGAGGGACAAGGAACTGGAGGTGAGCGAGGCGTAGGGCCGCGCGGCGGCAGCGAGGGAGGCGTACGTGCGTGTACGCTCCGCGCGCGGACGTCGGCGGTGGGCCGGCTGCGCGGACGTCGCGCCCAAGATGCCGCCACCACCACCGGTGGCGAGGCCTGACGGCGAGGAGAGGATCCGTCGACGCGGAACTCCCCGGCGGCCTCGCGAACCTGGCGGCTACGCCCTCCAGGTGCCCGCGCGCCCGGCGGCGGCGCGTCCCGGCGGCAATGCGCGCCCGGCCTCGCACCCCTCGCCGCGCTCCTCCCCAGCGGCCGGCGTCCTGCGCCCTTCCCAAGGCGGGCATGTGGACCCGCGGGCGACTGCTAAGCCAGGACGCACGCGCGGCCATCTCGCGCGCGTAGCAGCGGCGGTACTACGCACCCGCGCGTCGGAATGACATCTGGAGAGAGCCGGTGCGGAGAGGCTGACGAGGGGCGCTGGCGGCCGTGGATGCTCCGGCAGCCGGCGGCCCGCACACTTCCGGACGGGCGTGCTCCTCCCGGCAGTCGGCCGCCCGCACTCCTCCCCTAGTGGCCACGCGCAACCGTGCGGCTCTCCGTCGGTGGCCACGCGCGGCGTCACGCCGACCAACTTCCGGCGCCGCATCCACCGGCGGGGTTCGGGGTTTCATCGTCGCTGCTTTTGGGTGAGCGACTGAGCGGTGGGAGGTAGACTGGGAGTTGGGAGGTGACTCCACCACGCGAGAGGGAGCCCGTGAGCGCTTCAGCATGCCGTGTCCGAAAGAAACTAACCCCAGCGGCGTTTCTCCAGGGCTTAGCGGAGGCGTCGGTTTTGCATCTGGGGAGCCGGGCTCGTGGCTGGGCCAAGATGGCAAACACGGCAAGTTGCACCCCGCGGGCGCAATTTGGCCCATGGGCCAACCCCACAAACACGACCCAAATGATGAAATGTGTCAATGATGACCTAGTCTGGCCTCTTCTCCTCGTCGTGGTGAAGATGGAGACTTTTCTGACTTTTGAGTTCCTTATATGAAATGCTACATTGATTGAAGGTGTCAATGTCACTTTGCTCTCTAATCAGACAGTTATAGGATCACGCTCCTAATAATTTCTGACAAAACTTAGGCACTGCTTGGATGCAATTTTTTAATTTTGAAAACTACAGTTTTTTCAAAATAATTTGGTTTTGCAAAATGATGATGCAATGGATGCAAGAAATCTTAGCTTTATCTTTTGTAACTATGGTATTCCAAAAGTAACATGTTTTTTTTTGGAATTTTATTTAAGAACTCCATTGTGGGGTCTTTTCTAAGCCGCGGTCTTGCACACCTCTGGTTTCTAAAGTAACACAATCATGATGTCAGTTCCTATATTTTGTGGAAAAAAAAATTACTGTATAGGTAGCCTGCCATATACAGAACATATACTAGTCCCTATATATTCTCCCAACATTCAATCCCTCGACTGCAGTTTTCCTTTTTTTTTTCTAACAACAATCTGTTTAGCCAAATTACACAGCATCAAGCAACTAGGACTAGGTAAGCATTATACCCTTGTGGAGCCTTTTTTCCACAATCCTCACCATCGTCAATTAATCCCCTGTCCTGCAGTTTGATTTAACATTCCTAGTCTGATCTTTTCTCCAAGCCATAGTTCGAATAGCTTCGAGAAAAGGTCAGACTAGGAATGTTAAATGGACAGGGTTTTTTTTCACCTCTGGTTTCTAAAGCTATACTTTGTGGCGATCGGTGTCTTTTGAAGCTATGACATCCAAAGGGGCCCTCTTTAAGTTTTGACCACTTGATTCATGCTCGCCAATCAAGCATGTTGCCAACATGATGTAAGAATACATACATAAATTAATTCAAATAATCCTTCTTGGACACTATGTTGGAATAACCACTTGACCCCTGCGAAGACCATTTCTTCCACACACCTTGTTATCAGACCCATAAATGTCGATGTTGTACCGCCTATCATTGCGGGAATGGTCCCTTCATATTAATGAACTGTCTACCTCTTTTTGCTACGAAATCATCAGGAGTTTCTATAAGAACCCCTCTATGTTTGTGAACTCTGAACCACTTATTTTTGTTTTTCCGATGGCTTGTCCACTCTATTATCTTAAGCTCTCACCATATTTTACTCCAGAATATCCAGAATATCTATCTCTGTACACAGGAAAGCTGTCCACAGTTTTCATACAATTTGGTCTAGGTAGATTCTTGAATCGGACTCTTGCAGAATCTTTGATTCGAATCCAAGTTCACATATTTTTTTTCTTACCAGACAGGGATCAGAGTGCTACAGACGCTTGAATCCCAATGGCGGAGATGGTCACTTCTGCTGTTATCCAGGAGTCCATTAGCCAAATTATATCTGGTGTGGTTCAAAAGTATGAGGAGAAAGATGAAACAAATGCAATCAGAAACATACAGAGGCTAGAGGCTAGAGATGGCACACATCATACTTGAGGCTGCTCTTGAGACATCTGGAAAGTGGCAGATCACTGACGCATCCTTGTTGCACTGGCGTAATAAGCTAAAGCGTGCTGCTCAAGATCGTGATGACACGCTCCACAAATGCAAGCATAGAATCCTAGAAGAAGAAAGGATGGAACAGGAGGTAAGGAATTCATCCTTTCCTAAACGGATCGCGCTACCAAGTCATTTATTTTCTCCGTCTTTAACCGCGAGAACAAGGACTTGAGCAGATCAGTTGTTAAATGATTTGAGTGGTATGCAGATGGAGCTAGTGAATTCCTGAGATTCATAGAGCTTGGTGGTGCACCACACTATCACATCATGCACTTTGGCTCCCTTATCAAGAACCTTTTTGCAGGCAAAGAACTACACCATTAAATTGTTCAGGGAAACAATCATTCATCACTACAACACTAGCCTGGAAGGTCCCAGCGCTTGATCATAGCCCCGGCCAGGGTTCTTGGCCACCAGGTCGCGCCGCCAGGGGCCCTCACCGCCGGGCCGCGCCACCAGGGGCCCTCGACGGCTCGGTCCTGCTCCACGCCAAGGGCCGCGACCTTTTAGCGAGAGTGAGACCCACCCGTCCGCCTAGCGAGGCCACGATGAAACTCTTCGCTGATGAAACTCCTCGAAACTAGCCTTGCCTCCCTCATAGCAAGAGCCCTCACCTCTTTGCGATGGCCCCAGCGGGTGCGCCGCTCGAACTGGTGGAAAGGATGGACTTCTCCATTGGCGAAGAGTTTGAACAGGAAGTCCGCCGTCACTTCGGTACCCAGGTGCACCATGACTCTCCTAGCCCCAGAGGTTCTTTCTTCCTCCTGGCTACATTCCGCAGATCTCTTGTTTGGCTTTCTGAGAAAACCGTTGCTTTGATTCTCGAGTCCTGCTTGGGTAGTCATGCCCCATTCTTCCATGTGGTGGAGGTGAGCCAAAACCACTTTCGATTCTCGGTCTCTTGCAAGTCGGTGGGCTTTTGCATCAATGATCTCAGAAGGATTATTGGTTCAGTTTTTGATGTTTATTTTCATCTCTGGAGCAATGGTGCTCCGCGCTGGGAGAAAGAGAAAAGATTGTGGGAGATGGAAGAGGATTTGAAATGGTCAAAAGTCCTCTCTAAATCAAAAAAAGATCAGAAAAGAAGAAGGGTAGCAAAAAAGTCAGTTTTGCTAAGCAGATTGCCTATGGGTCTCCTATGAAGAAATCAGTTCCTCCTGAATTGGCCTCAATCATCAGAATTGGCTTATTTGATATCAATATTCCCTCTAATCCTACCACCCCTTGGTGCTTCACTGGGATTCTAAAAAGGAGCATAGTTTAGAATGATGAGGTTGGATTTCTTGATGATGATGAGAGAAGTGGGACTCTTGAGGATGGCATGGATGTTCGATTGCTAGAGCATTTAATTGATGAACGTATTGCTATCTCTGTTTGTGAAAAATCTGGTAATCAAGGAGGCAACACTCAATTAACATATTGTCCGGGGAATCAACATACTGAAGTTCCTACTCCCAATCACATGAACAGCCATGAAAGTTTTGATTCAGTTCCTATTAATGTGTCTAATTTGTTTATGATTGTTAATTCAATTCAAATTCTGAAGGCAAGTCATTAAAGGCTATTCAAGTCATGAGAAAGGCCCGACACCTAGGAGGCTACACCCGCTGCTTTAGTCTTAATCATAATTGCTTTGGGTGCTCTGCCACAATTAGATGCGCTGGTTGCTTTAATTATGGGCATAAAATCAAATTCTGTTTATCGAGGAGCCAACCCAATGTGTTCTGGAGGCCCAAGTTATCTATTCAGTCTGAACGGCCTGCACCAGAAAATGAAGAGGCACCCGGGAATAGTATTTCTCCCCTAAACCCCCACCAGAAAACGATGCATGTGCCATTGGAATGGCCAATGCCAATGCAAGTGCTATTGCTGCTAGGATTGGTAGCCCCTGAATTTCCTCAACACAGCACCTCGGTCAGCAGTGAAACTAGAAGCTTCCTCAAAACTCAAGGTCCTCCCATTACGCTGGAGTTGCTTCTGCCAGTCATCACCGAAACCAATCACTTGGCTAGCAGGCAGCTTGAGCTCTCAAGTAGCATGGTTCAGGCATTTGATACTGACTATCAGGTCAGAGAGATGACGGCTAGATTACAGCTACATACTGGGTTTGGTCCACCCCCTTCGGTTGAAATGTTGTTGGGTGAAATGGCGCGCTTAACCTGCAATGGTCACAAGCTAATGATGAAAGCACCACTGCCTCCGTCCAGCTGGAATCCTGTTCCTCCCCCTTTCCCTATGGATGCTTGGTTCCTTAGCATGGATAACCCAACCTGGCGAAATAATGCAGAAGCATCCACCTCTTCTGGCTTTAGAGCTCCCAGGCTGCAGTTGATCACAGATGGAACCATCATAGGTCCACTCACTGGCCCCAATGCTGGAGCAATAGATAACAACAATACAAAAGAAGGAACTTGCAAAACTCAAGAAGCAGGAAGAAGCAATGTGCTAGTGCTGTATAATCAGGAGTTTGCCAGGAGGCAAATCCTGGAAAATCTGCACCCAGAAATGCAAAATTCCTCAGACTTGTGCCAAATGTTGCCGAGCAGGACATAATGATTGAAGAAGAAGTTCCTGAGTATGACTCCCCCTGGGAATTGTGGAGGACATGGTAACTCCAATAATGCTTGTCCCTGAACATGATGAGCCTGTTCCACTAAACATTCAGAGTCCCACATCAACTAAGAAGAAGAGAAAGGGCAGGCCTAAAACTTCAGGTGTGGATGATGAGATGAGAAAGTGCTCCAGATTTAAAGGAGGAAAACAAACTCTCTACCAGCTTGATAGGGAACCAAAGAGGAAGCCTGGTGAGGCCAGGAAGATTGTGTACTACTCTACAGTTGAGGACCTAAAAACTGCCATCATAACTAGAAGCCTTGAAGAAGAATTTGAAGAAGAAGAGGAGATTGAGGCCATCAGTGCAGACACTCTTCTTTTGCTGGGCACTTCCTTTTGTGGCATCCCACCTGAGGAGTTTGAAGATGCAGAGCCCAACCAAGACAACCAAGAGTGATCAATGAATAGTAGAACATGGAATATATTATGCTGGAATGTTCATGGTATAAATGATAATGGTAAATGTGATGCTATTAGAAACAAGATTGATGAAAGTTCTGCCAATATTTTCTGCATTCAAGAAACCAAGAAGGAATCCTTTGATCTGCAGTACATCAGGAAGTTTGCCCCTAAAAGGTTTGACAAGTATGTTTTCTGCCCATCAGTGGGAGCTTCTGGGGGATCCTTGTGTGTTGGTCTTCCTCTCATTTCTCTGGCCAAACCCAAGAAAAGCACCATTTCTCCATCAAGATTAGTATGATCTCCACCCATAATCTTGATGCCTGGACTCTAGTAGTGGTATATGGCCCTTGTAGACAACCTACAAGAGACATTTTTGTAAACTAGCTTTATAGCTTGGATATTGATGATGAGGACTTATGGCTACTCATAGGGGATTTCAACTTCCATAGATATGCTAAAAATATAAATAAACCTAGGGGAAATTTCAATGACACTATAGTGTTCAATAATATCATTAGTCACCTTGGCCTGATTGAATTGCCCTTAAAAGGTAGAAGCTACACATGGAGCAACATGCAGAGCTCCCCTCTCCTTGAACAGGTTGACTGGTTCTTTACTTCAGTGGCCTGGACTAATCAGTTCCCAAGCTCTCTTGTACTCCCTCTTGCTAGAATAACATCTGACCATCTTTCCTGCAAAGTTCAGATTGGTACCTGCATACCAAGAGCAAACATCTTCAGATTTGAAAACTGGTGGTTTAATCATCCAGGCTGCTCTAAACAAATCTCCAATGCTTGGGCCGCTCTTGTCAGATGTGTCAACAGCTCACATGTTGTCAATGCTAAATTCAAACTTCTCAGAAGGATACTGAAGAAATGGGCTAAGGGTCTTTCTCAGCTATGAAAGTTAATATCTAACTGCAATGCTACTATTGCCTTCTTTGATAGACTAGAAGAAATCAAAGATCTTTTCCCCCAGGAGAGGCTCTTCCTAAAGATTCTCAAATCCCACATTTTCAAGTTGCTTGCTATGCAGAACACCTACTGGAGGCAAAGATATACTCAGAGGAGAATGCAATTTGGGATGAAAACACCAAGTTTTTTCATGCTATGGACACTGAGAGATGCAGAAGGAATGTAATAAGCCAAATTATGGATAGTAGTGGCAGAATGGTTTTTGATGATCATGAAAAGAGTGCATTGTTTTTTTAGGAGTTCAAAAGAAGACTAGGTACTACTGTAGGCATTGATATGCAATTCGATTTGCAGTATATTTTTCAGAGTTTTAGCAATCTTGACAGCTTGTGTTTTCCATTCAGCAAGGAGGAAATAGATGCTGTAATCCTGAATCTGCCCAGTGATAAGGTCCCTGGGCCTGATGGATTCTACAGCTATTTCTTTAAAAAAAGCTTGGCACACCATCAGAGAGGACATCTACAAGCTGTGCAATGACTTCTTCTCCCATCAGGCTGACCTCAAGAGTATCAATTCCTCCTACATTACCCTGTGCCTAAGAAAGATAATCCTGAAACGGTCAATGATTTTATGCCTATCTCATTGCTCAACTCCTCTATGAAAATTATTACTAAGCTACTGTCCAACAGACTACAACCATTTGCACTGAAGGTAGTCCATGATAACTAGTATGGCTTTGTTAAAGGGAGGACAATTCAAGACTGTCTTGGTTGGGATTTTGAGTTTTTGCACCAGTGCCATCATTCCAAGAGGGCGATTACAATCCTCAAGTTAGACTTTGAGAAGGCCTTGGATCTAGTTGAACATGCATGCTGCTATTCTTGAAATCTTGAGAGCCAAGGGTTTCAGTCCTAGATGGAACAAATGGATTAAGGATATCTTATCATCTGCTACATCCAGTGTACTACTTAATGGAGTGTCTGGTAAAGAGTTTAAATGCAAAAGAGGGGTCAGGCAGGGTGACCCCCTCTCCCCTCTTTTATTTGCTATTGCTGCTGACCTTCTCTAGGGAGTCATAAATCAGGAATACAGGTAAGGACACCTAAACTCACCCATCCCCTAGAATTCTGAGACCCTATTCCCAATTGTTTAGTATGCAGATGACACTCTACTGATCATGCAAGCAGACGAAGCTCAAATGTTACACCTTAAAGAAATATTACACAAGGTTGCTGCTTCCACAGGCCTGGTGGTTAACTTCCACAAATCTTGCCTAGTCCCTATAAATCTTGAACAAGAGAAAGCAGAAAGTCTAGTAAGTGCTTTTGGCTGTCTGGTAGGAACATTTCCTTTCACCTATCTTGGGCTGCCCATGGGTATCACAAAACCTCAAGTAAAGGATTATGCTCCCCTCATTTGTAGAGTTGAAAAGAACATCTCTGCCAGCTCATAATACTTGACCCAAGCTGGCAGGCTTCAGCTGGTAAACTCTGTCATTTCCTCTTTACCAACTTATTACATGTGCTCCTTGAAGCTGCCTGTCACAGTCATTGAGATAATAGACAAGCATAGAAAGAAATGCCTATGGAGAGGAAAGGATATCAGAAAAAAGGCCTACAACCTGGCAGCTTGGGAAATGGTGCAGAAACCAAAAGCCAAGGGAGGTCTTGGAGTCATCAACCTCAGTATGCAAAATGATGCACTACTTCTAAAACAACTGGACAAGTTTTACAGGAAAGTGGACATTCAATGGATCAACTTGATCTGGCAGAAGTATTATTTGAATGAGGTCCCTCATCTTGCTAGAGAGAAAGGCTCCTTCTGGTGGAAGGATATACTTAGGCTCCATGTCAAGTACAGAGGCATTGCATGCTGTACTCCCAGCAAGGGGGATACCATTAGCTTTTGGGATGATCTCAATAATGATCAGATTTATGCCCAAACGTTCCCTGCTCTGTTCCAATTTGCAAAAGATCCTAAAATATCCCTTTGGAAACTAAGAAACTCTGAGTCCCTGCTTGAGAGTTTAGGATCCCCATGACAAGAGAAGCATATAATGAGTTTCTTGCTCTTCAGGAAATCATTGGCCAATATAACCAGCTCCATCCAGCTGCACAATGTCGGAGTGATTGCTGGACATATATCTGGGGCCATCAGAGCTACTCATCTAACAGATATTACCAATACCAGTTTGCTTCTGTGATTCCCCCCAGGGTTGTTGTTTGGATTTGGAAATCAAAGTGTGCTCCAAAGATAAAACTCTTTGCTTGGCTGTTGCTTAACGATAGGCTAAACACAAGAAACATGTTGAGAAGAAGGAAAAAGTTCCTGCAGGAGGGCTATGCTTGTGTGCTCTGTCATGATGGGCTGGAGGAAACAGTGGAGCATCTTTTCTTCCACTGCTCTTCCTTAGTGACAAGATGGTTTACATTGGGAATTGTCTGGAATGAAGAAGCTGCTATTCATGTGAAGCTCTACACTGCCAGATAAGATTTTGGAAAGCCCTTCTTCATGGAAATAGTGATGATTGCTGCATGGTGCATCTGGAATGAAAGAAATGCATTCATTTTCAGAGGAAAGATCCCGTCCCTGTATTCCTGGAAAGAGGAGTTCAAAAAAGAGGTCCTAGATCACTTCTGCAGGATCAAGTCCTCCCTTCACCACTCCATTCGTTTATGGCTCGACGCTCTGTGATGCTCCTCTTGTACATCCTTGTTTTGCTAGTTCAGCTCCTTCCCCTCCCTCCCCTTAGAGCCAGCTTAGTTTCTTCAGTCCTTTTCTCTAACCGCTGGTTAGATCTTTTTGTCTCTGTATGTAAGACTCTATGCCTGTTTATTTTGTCTAAAGCTGCCGGGGGCCTTTTGCCCCACGGTTCTTGCACAAAAAAAATCCTTCATCACTACTATGGTTGGCGCCTTACAGAACTGCAGAGCATGGAACAGAGGCTATCATGGTATTTATAAAGAAACAAGGTACTGCACCAGAGGGTAATATCTACTTTAGTATGATAGTACAGATTCCAGAGAGTACAGACATAGTTGGAATTGCAGTTAAGAGCTTGCAGTTGTTTGCCCCTCATCTCAAGTCTACAGTTGAAAATATTACCAAAGAACTTACTCTAATACATACTCAAGACTTATCATGGGTGCCATTTGTTTATTCATATCAGAAAGAACATTGGGGTAATCTTCATAACTTTGCAACTCAGTGGTTTCGCCCAAACCCATTATGTTGCAAGCAGCATGTTTGGCATGATGCTCGACCTTTTAGCAATCAAGGCATGGCAGGAATATCAGATGCTTCGCTAGAACCACTAATTGAATTTAAGTTGCAGTGTCAAGTCTCACGGACTGTTTATCGGAAACATAAAACCTTTCTGTCTGGAGGTATAATGTCTCTGCAAGATTCTCCATATCTGAAAGCGGGAATTAGCTTTGCACCCCATGGGTCATCTGAAGACATGATACCAGGGAACACAATTTCTCAAACAAGGGAGATAGTTGGTGGAGATCAACATTAATTACTCCACTATTGACTTGCATGTTCCCTTTTCCACTAGGAGATTTGGACGTCACTGAATTCTTTATTTATATGCGCACCAAATCATCGACACCCATCTCTGTCATTTTTAACATGTATCCATGTTTGTAGCCTGTCTAACTTGTGGATCTCGCTGTCTTCAATATACTTTTATATAACATAATAACACCACAGAAGCATTTAACATCCAGAATACCTCTCTATAGTAAACATGGTAAAACTGCCACAACTTTCATGCATTTGTGTGAAGTTTTTGCTTGTGGTAAAGAGTTCATATATCCTTTTTCCTGAAAATAAATTCAATGTCATATATCTGAAAATGTTTCATGTTTTTTTTCTCCTAAGCAGGGAACGAGTGATACACATGCTTTGAATCCTGATGGTGGCGGAGATGGTCAGTTCTGTGGTTGCTCAGGAGACAGTTAGCCAAATCGTATCTGGTCTGGTTCAGAGGTATGCGGAGTCAAATGATGCACACAGAAACTTTGAGTGGCTAGAGATGGCACACATCAGGCTGGAGACTGCACTTGAGACTTCTGACAAGTGGCAGATCGCAGATGGGACCTTGTTGCGCTGGAGAAAGAAGCTGAAGCATGTTGCTCAAGAATGTGGCGACACACTGCACAAATGCAAGCAAAGAATGGAAGAAGATCAATGGGTGGAACAAAAGCTGATGAGCTCCTCCCTCCCTGGCCGGATCGCACATGCTACCAAGTCATTCATTTTCTCGGCGTTCGGTGACAAAAATGAGCCGAGCAGATCCACGGTTCAAAGGTTTGAGTGGTTTGCTGATGGAGCCAGTGAATTTCTGAGATATGTGGAGGTTGGCGGCACGCCACATTGTCACATGCCGTTCAAGTCTCTTATAAGGAACCTCATGGCTGGCATGGAGCTGCAGCACAAGATTGTTTGGGGAAATGAGAACCATTCTTATCTGCTATGGCTAGTCCCTTCCATAACTCCGGATCATGGGGTAGAAGCCTGTTAAAATTCGTCCACAGAGATGATAATGCACCGGAGAACAACTTCTTTATTGGTTCAATGCTGCAGATATCATAAAGCACAGACATAGTTGGGACAGTAGTGAACTGCCTGAAGCTTTTTCCTCCAAGTTTCCAGCCTACAATTGAAACTATCAAGAAAGAGCTTACCCAGCTGCCTACACAGGACTTCTCATGGGTGCCATTTGTTGATCTATGGCACAGGAAACACTGGGACAATCTCCACAGCTTTTGCACTCAGTGGTTTCGTCCAGACCCAATGTGTTGCAAGAAGTAAGTCAAGCAACAATGTCTGCACAATAATAGGGCTCGTTGCATTGGTCACCCAGACATGGTAGGAATTGCAGATGTTTCTCTGGATTAAGTCATTCTAATGCACTTGGAGTGTCAAGTCCCGGTATCTGAGCACAACTACAAGCAGCTGACCACAATGTCATCATCTCGATGCAGAAGTTCTAAGCCGGACAGCTCTGCATATCTTAAAGCTGTGCTCCTCTTCACACCCCATGGTTCTACGAAGCACAAGCTTCCTGAAGAAAAGAACTCTGCAGTAATGACGGTCTACGGTGAAGAGCAGCACTATGTGCATACTGACTTTACCTTGCAGGACACGTGGTGGCAGGAGGGTGGGAGGTGGCGTGGTGGAGACGGCGGCGCATGGGCGCGCGCCCCTAGGGCGACGCGTGATGGGCGGAGGCGGCACTAGGCATAGGGACCAGGGAGAGGTTGGTGTCTAGGGTATAGAGAGAGAGCCAAGAGGTGAGAGCCTGTGTTTTTCCAATTCCTTTCCTGATTGAAACGAGTACATGGGGTTTACATTTATAGTCTTTGCAAGACTTAGCTCTTAAGCAACCGGAGATCATGCGGATCGTCCACTTCCTATTTTATTTATTTCTATTTTTCTAATTTATTTAGATGACGTGCATCATCCTAGGTGGTGGCGGCGGCACCGGGGCTGCCCGTACGCAGCACCCTGGCTCGCGACATACGGCTGCTGTGGCGATGTCGATGTTGCTCCCTTGTTGGCCTAAAATCTTCCCCAATTTGCTGGGTCGGCGTTGTACCTGTTGTAGTACTCTCCCTTTTCCATTTGGTGCGTTCACATGACGAAACTGTAGCTAGTTGTTGACGCCATTGAGGTAAGGTGCTCCTGATAATGTTGCCTCCAGGTTGTAGGTCATGCGACCATTGCTGGAGTCATCGAGGATGATGTGGAGCTGCTTGGTGTCGAAGTTGTTGATGTAGAGGTAGTCAATAAATGGAAGTGGTTGGTGTCGAAGTAGAGTTGTGGCATGGTTGTTGGTGTCGTGTTGAAGATGTTCAAATGGTTGATGTTGAGGAGGATGTAGCATGGGTGGTAGCTGTTGATGGTCGAGGAAGCTGTAGGAAAATTGAGCTTGTGGCCTAGAGGAAACTCACTATTTATGAAGCTATTTGGCCAAATGCGAGGATCATTCTGGTAGAATTTGTTGTGGACAGAACAGTTGTAGGTGTGGTGCCCTCTCATCATGCTAATTCCAACTGTCATGTTGTTGGAGATCTCGTGCCAGCCAAAGAACAGTTTGCAACTGCTCTTGTCGTTGTTAGTGAGGATGGACCGCTCTAGTGATGGTGATATAGTTGGAGGTACTTTATCTGATGCCACTTCTGGATATGCTACTGGAGGAAGGAGCAAAGATCCAAGGTGTACCATTAATGTTACCTCTTGTTTGATTCGATTGTAGATGACGGTGTTCAACCTGTTGTGGTTGTGCAACCTCCAAACGGAGTATGATCCCTCTTGCAACTCCATGTACTAGCATGCTGTTTTCACTGTCTTTGGGGTTGGCATCTTTGTTGTTGATAAGCTGATTGGAAATAGGAGCGGAGACAACCATGTGTTGATTGTAGCTTTACCTCTTTGTTCTTTGTCAGCTGTATGTATTGGGCTATTTTTGTTGAATTATTCCATACCTGAGTGTTGAGGACACAGAGTTGGCCACCCATATTGATAAATATTTGGCATTGTCGATCAAGGCGAAAGTGACCTATAAATTTGCTTTTGCAGTGGATATAGACCAATTTGTATCTTCGTAATATGATAGTAAATGTGGTTGTGTTGTTGTTGTTGGTGCTATAAAGACATTGGGTGTCTATAATATTTTATTTGTAGGTACTGCTAAATCTATTATCGAGGATGGAAAAAACTCTAGTTGTGGCACATGATTTACCTCCTATCAGCATTTGATGATTGGGGTAGTGTCGGAGGTCTCTTTGGGGCATGGGTTGTTGCTATTGCTATGATCAAACGACAGCTTGCAGTTGTTGCCGATCTGAATTGGGTATGGTGGCCTGTGCTGTAGCTGATGTTCCACCATCTTGGCATCATTGATGTTGATGCTCGCATCTGGTCCTGTCTGGGTGCCTAAATTGTTGGCTTGTGGACATGTTAGCTACTCGGGCTTTTCACCGAACAGTTGCTGGACGTTGGTGGTGGCGTTGCTGTTGGCGCGTTGTGGTGTTAGTGCGATGTTGGGGACAATGGTGACGAGGGTGAGGGCACCAACAGCGTAGCCACGTGCTGCGGCGTTGCTCCTGGTGTTTGTTGCGATCGTCGTCATTGGTGTTGATGGCGTGGTCATGGCTGCTAGACGATGTTTTGCCTATGGAGGGGCAACATCGAGCAACTGGTGGGCGTCGTTGGTGACGTCCTCCTTGTTGATGATGGTGGCGCCGTGGGTACAATTCTCCTCGTTGCTCGTGGCGTTGGTGATGAGTTTGCCGGCAATGCGTGCCAGCTCGTCTTCCTTGGCCTTGAGACCTTGATCCAGCATGGTGATGTCAATAGTGATGGTCAGATCGAAACCAATCTGAACCTCTCTCTGTTGCTGCAGGAAGAAATTCAGGAGTTGTCGTGCTCCACCTGCGATCGTGGCGCAAAGGTCATTGAAGATGTAGTCGATGTTCTTTGTGGCGGCATCCATGGTGATTGCGGTGACCATTGATGATGCCCGAAAGATCGATCGGTCTCCGGATACCAGGTACAAGGGGCCTAATCCGTGATGACACATGGTAGCAGGAGGGCGCTAGGCGTCATGGTAGAGGTGGAGGCACACAGGCGCGCGCCCCTAGGGCGGCACGTGGTGGGTAGAGGCGATGCTAGGCGCGGGGAGCGGGGAGTTGGCAGCGGCTAGGGTAGAGAGAGAGCCAAGAGCCGAGAACTAGGGTTGGGTTTCCCCAATTCCTTTCCTTATTGAAATGAGTACACGGGGGTTTACATTTATAGTCTTTCCAAGACTTACCCCTAAGGAATCGGAGATCCTGCGGATCCTGCGTTTTCTATTTTATTTATTTATATTTTCTTATTTTTTATGGAACAAGAGGGGTTTGACCCCCTACTGGATATTAATAAAAGAGTTACAAAAAGATTACAAAGCTCCACACAGGAGAATTAGAAAAAAAAAAGGTATATTTTTTATTTTATTTAGATGATGTGGCATCCTCTGTCGATGGAGGCAGCGGCGCCGGGGCTGCACAGCCGACCCTCCTGCTGCGCGTACACGGCGCCCAGGCCCGCGAGACACGACTGCTGCGGCGATGTCGATGTTGCTCCCTTGTAGGGCCCTCTAGTTGGCCCAAAACCTTCTCTAATTTGCTAGACCGGTGTTGTACTTGTTACACGATCCATAATGGAGGGCAACAGAGCAAATTCGGATTGAGTGAAATCTCTACGCACCCAAAACCGAAACCCGAGTCCACCTCGAATACCGATTTGGATGAATATCCATTCACGAAGCCGAAATCCACATATCCTAAAAACATGGTTTATCCAAAACCCGATAACATTACAACAAATCCATCTATTGAGCGGGCGCGCGCTGTGGCAGTGCAGGCTGCTGCTGCTAGCCGTCGGGCGTTGCCTGCTGGGCAGCTCAGGTGCTGGTGGCTCAGTTTATTAGAGAACGTACTACTCTACAGTTGATTTTTCATGAAAATTCGGTGCAATCTTTCAACATCATGGCAGTAGGCTATTGCATTCAAACATGGAATAAGTTCCAAGATATATATACTCATCATTGACCAAGACTTCTTTGACCAAATTTTCCGTTGCAGACACCATAATGCACATGTACACTAGTCCAAAAATGAATTACCACAACGATGGGTTTGGCCCTCTGTGGCAGACACTTTTATTGCCCCTTGCGGTAAATCCCGACGCTTTACCATGGCGGACACTTTTTATTTACCGTGGCGGACACTTATACCCGCTGCGATAAATCAAGTTCCCGTTGTGGGCATCTTAAGATGCCTAAGACGAAAAATGCCATATTTACCATTGTGGACCACTTAAGATGTCCGCTGCGGTACATCAATTTACTGCAGCGGACATCATTAAAGGCTCGCTATGGCAAATAGCGGCCTATTGGCGATCCTTAGCATCTAATTACCAACATCATTTTAATACTAAAATAAATAGAAGGAAGGGTTTTATCTAATCTTTCCACGAGTTTTGTTGTATATGTGACATGCAGGCCTGACACGTGGAAATGCATAAAATGCACAAGAAAGCGCACCTCGAGAAAGCGTATTCAGAAAAGATGCAAACCAAGAAAAATAAGAAAGCCCACCTCAAGATAGAACTGGACCCATCCGTAACCACGGGGGAGGTCCAAGCCCAGGGACCAACCGACCACCCGAAGGCGGTGGCCAGCGGGCCCAGCCAGGCAACCGGCCGCCCCCCCCTAGTGGGGCCTCCCGGGCCCAGCCTTCTCAGGCGGTGCTGGGGTCGGTTCCCTCAAGGCGGTTTCACCTCCTTCCAACTATGGAGACGCCCGAACCGTCCTAGTTGAGCTATAAAAGCAAGGCTCCTCCACCATTCCACACACACACCATCATTTGGAGTACTACACCTCACATTTCATACTTGTTCTTTTTAGTTTAGTACTAGTAGTTGAGCAAGACAAAGCTATCAAGGAGAGCTTGTCTCCTTGGAGGAATCAAGAACATCTTGGTATGAATATAGATCAGTTCTCCTCTATGAACAAGTTCTTATCTTATTTATATAGCTATGCATATGAATTAGAGTATAGTTATGCTCATATTTTGTTCATGACATATAAACTAGTTCATATTCTATGTGTTATGTTCTTGATATATTCATCAATGTTCTTCATCGTCCATCAAATTAGTATGAATAGAGAAAGAACTAAGGATGGGATAATGGTTCGTTGTGCCATCGTGGTTGCTCCTAGCCGAGCCTGTCAATCCGAAGGGTTGGGGTCTCGGGAGGTTAGGAGTTGTTTCCAATTACATGAGCGTGGTGCTCGGGTATGCGGAGATCAGCGGATATGTCGGTGCCCCACGGGTAGAGGGGTAGGTGGGCAGGTGGTGACAGCCCTGTCCATCCCTAGCACTCCCCCATGTTTGGGTATTGAGTAGGAGTTTGTAAAGTCTCTATCGGCTGGTAGACCAGCTGCGGGGATCTCCCTATCATCCCAGACTTAGTCCTAACTCTAGTCATATTAGTTAGATGTTATTTGCTATTCTTTGCATAGCTGTATTAGACCAATGCCTGCTCATATAGTTATTCTTTTATTCTTTATTTATCTTTTATCCTTGAGGTTGCTCCGATGTGTGTGTCCATTATCTTGAGAACCTGTTTTTACCCCTGTTTATATTATGTCTACCCATGCATTCAATAAGTAATCATGTTTGTACCAAAGCTAGATGCGTTCATGCCCTCCTATAGGAAATTATAAATACGATACCCTTGAATACTCACGGGTTGAAATACTATAATGATAGTTCTGTGCGCTTGCAGATTTATTCTTATTTCATACTGAGCTATCGATTGGCGTACCTAAGTACCGTTACTTAAGGATTATAATTCTTGTTGCACCCCACGGCGCCGTGCCACAGTTTTGCATATCGTAAGTAATGACGGTTAGGATGGCCAATCCGGCACTTCTAACTGTTATTACCAGACTGCATTACCTAGACCGTTGCCTTTAAGGGCCAAGGGTTACCTTTCTGAAGTGATGGTAGTTAGGAATGTCAACTTACATTTCTAGTATTATTATTAAGGACAGACTTATTGTCTATCTTTAGTAGTAATGCTAAGAAACGCCAACACAGCCCAGCTTAGAGCCCAGCCAAAAGCCCATATAGGTTTTCCTACCAGGCTACACACGCTCAACCATATCCCTTCCCACGCGCCGTGCGGCCTCATCCTAGCGCCGCGGCTCACAGCGCCGCCATGCCTCTTCCACTCTCTCTCTCTCCCACTCTCTCTCCATGCCAGCGTGCGACCCTGCAATCTCTAGTGCGACGCGATGCAGCCTCCTGTCGCGGCACGACGCAGTGGCCTCCCATCACGACACGACGCACGTGGCCTCCCGTCTAGAGTGTGGCCCTACCATCTTTAGCATAACGTGATGCGGTCTCCCTCCCGGTGTGCGGGCCCCCAACGCCACCCATGCGATCTCCCGTCGTGGCATCGGGCACACGAGTGAGGGCCTCCAGGCAGTAGGTCTGCGGCCCGATGGTGGATTGAGCAGCAGCGCACAGACTTCATTCCGCGGCGGGTCTATCTAGGGTTTTTCTTTATTTTTTTTGAAACATTTACCGCACTGGGCAACATAACATGCCCACTGTGGTAAATGGATTTACCACAGCAGGCACTAGCGCCCGCTGCATTGGTGCCATGATTTACCATGGCATGGCACTCGCAATGCTAGCGGGCGCGTTTGCCCACTGCGGTAAATTGAAATTGCCCGCTGCGAAAAAGAATTTTGGTAGTTGTGACACATTCCCCTCAAAGCCTTGGACATCCTTTCTTCTCTATAAGTTCTCATGATACCACGTAGTGCGATTTCCCCTGAGTCATATCTATACACAGGATAGTTGTACGATTCATCTCTGCAATTTGTTAGACCTAGGCCCAGCCCCACCGGTGCCGTCATGTTTAGCCACAACATATCAAGGTCTTGGACCTAACTCAACCAAAAAACTAGCCTGATAGGTGAGGACCACCCCGCCTCATATGTTGTACTCCCCCACCATCAATTAACAATGTGGGACTAACCCCAACACAATTCAATCAAAGGTAGGTTCTTATCCGCATTAAGCTAAATCATTGCCTGTGATCCAAAGTTCATATATCTAATATCCCATTAGGAGTTTTTTGTTTGTTAATAGCCTGAACATAGAAGGGACATTTTTGTAGATGCTTCAATCCTAATGGTGGAGATTGTTGGCTCGACGGTTGTTCAAGAATCAGTTCGTCAAATCCTATCTATTCTACTTGAAAAATATGAAGAGAAACACAACTCCGATGCATTCATAAACCTTGAGAGGCTAGAGATGGCACACATCATGCTGGAGGCTGTTATTCAGACATAAGTAGGATATCACTAATAAATCCTTGTTGCGTTGGCGTAGGAAGCTTAAGTCTGTTGCTCAAGAGTGCCATGACATGCTGCATGAATGGAAGCAGAGAATCTTAGAAGATGAATATGTATAGAAGTAAGTAAGTTTTGACAGTCCTTAATGTCAACATTATACCTTCAATTAATGCACAACATAATGTCAAAAGAGTTATTAGTGCATAGTTGTAGGGATTGAAACTAACAAGTTCCCCGAGTTGTGTTGTTCTCACTTGTTTTGCAGATTATCAATATTTTACTACAGAAAAATATCTCAAGTGATGAATCAGAGCAAACCTTTGTGAAGAGCTCATCGAGACGATTGAAACGAACATACCATTCTCTATATTTGGAGTCCCAATGAAAGAGTCCTCCATCAATATGACAAGAACCTTCTAGAAGACCCCATAATCATAACCAAGCAAGAGTTTTATGGACTAACATGACAATTTCCACAGCTTTGGTGAATTGTGAATTTTCAGGGATAAAAACAGAATAATCCGGAGAAGAGTAGGAGCCAAGGAACCGAACCAAATCAAGTCAGAGTTCCGCAAGATTTGACGGGAAGGATCTAGAAGACCCTAGAGGACGCTGGAGCAAGACGGAAGCACAACGGCTAACAGGTGGGGCCAGCCAGCCCCACATGCCAGGCCGGTCGGCCTAGGCCCACATGGAAGTGAGCTCCGCTTCACATGACGGCCTCCAACCAACCTCTACAACGCATCTTGACCCTTGTTTCAAGTTGGTTTGATCCGAAGGTTGCAGTTCATCCCACCGAACAACACAAGCAGGGGCAGACCCCCCTGAGGCATCATTGAATCATTATTCACTAGCTGATATCTCATTCAGAAGGCTAGAGAGAAAAGTTAGGGTTTCCAATTACAAGATTAGAGCTCTACTTCAAGTTTAGGGTTAGATCTAGCTAGATATAATTAGAGTTGAGCGCGGCTCAAGATTTCGAATTATTGTTAGGAGATTTGGTAATTCTACCTTTGTATCTCGTAATTAAGGCTTATTGCTATTTCAATATTATTATGTTCTTGTTTTTCATATTTTTGGTTTATTCTAGTTTTATCTTTGATATAGTTATGATTGATAATAAGTTTTTGCATATGTTCGTAAAGCACTTAGTTCAACTCCGAATTGGATTAGGTGGTAGAGATAATGTAGACATGGTGTTTAGATTATATTTACCTGCGAATGCACCCTATTTTCCAGGCCATGTGGTAGATCGCGAAGGTGACTTTTATAGCTTCGTTGAGTCCTCTGTAGTCCACTCCCCGAATCTAGGCCTAATAGAATCCGGTTACTTGGGGAAGGATTGCTATGTTCATGAATTTCCTGAAGTAATGTTCCTTATGTTTAGATGGAAGATTGATTGTGCTATAGAGGATAGGAAAAGGATTAGAACACCGAGGATTGATAGATGGATAATAACTAAGGAATTAAATCTCTAACTATGTCACTTTATTCTGTATTCTATTTGATTAGATGAGTTCTTTCTAATTATGGATTCCTTATCCATACCTCTTATTTATCAACATTATTATTACTTGTCTTATCCCTATTGAGATAGAGTGGGTTAATTGATTCATATCTAGAGAGTATATATTTGTAATTCTTATAGCCACTAGTATAATGCCCGTGCTAACGCCACGGCTTCAATTCTTGGATGTCCCTGGCCTTTGCCACAAATGCCAACCTCGCATATTTTTTCTATTAGTTCAAGTTCCACGTAATTGTACATAACCATGCATATAATTCAGAAAACACTCGTTCAAAGGTAGTCGCCACCTAGCTTTCGAAAATTACAACATAGAAAAGTACTATTTGTTGTTAATTGAGTGGTTCATGCAACTATACTAATCTCCTACAGTATTGACCTCCTTGATTCTTACATGTTCCCCAATTTGCTGCTGAGAATTAGCCCTTGAAGCCTGCAGGGAAATATTTAAGTAGCACCTTGAAGTCAATGTGAACACATTCAAAGATATTTTAAAGAGAAATTTACAACAAAAATTGTACAGGCAGAAGCTTTTAGAATGCAGGAGTGATCTTAGTGAGAATATCAGAGGTCATAATTTTAAGCTATGCCAAATTTCCATACACCATATGAAGTAAAATATAAAGAGGTTATTACTACCACTGGGATAAAGCTTATTCACTATATGTCCCTGCCCTTTGCCACAATTCTCTTGATGAACACATCACCTGAGCTACCCAATGCCTACAATGCAGGGAGGTTTGACAAAACCACAATTGTTATAATGGCAATTAGCACCGAAGTAGTAGTTTCGATAGAATTCCCAGGCAACTTTTGTCTTGCAGACGACATGTTGTTCATAAGTGCAACAACCTTCTAGTCTAATCCAGATTTACGTGATAGATGATGTGAAAACAAAGCAACACAAGCAAAACTAATCTCACCAGATACCTTCTGCTTTCCCTCCTCTGCCGTGGCTACATCCTTCCTCAACCGTTCCAGTGTTGCATTTGAACACAATAACTGCACTGAGCGAAGAATCACAGCAGTAACAAGCAAATTTCAAAAGGAATGAGTCCATTAAGTCCAAAGTTAACTTATGAATCCTTTGCAGACTATCTCAGACAACAAAATTTTGCATATAAATTCAGTTTACATAATCATAATTCAGAAGCAAAACAATGTTCGTCCCTTGGATCTAAGATTTCTCTGAATGCGTACAAGTGCTGACCCAAGCTACAGAAGCTAATAATTTCCCTGCCGGCCAAATAATTAATTCGGATCCCAGACAGTTTATCCATCTTTTGCAGAGTTTGAGGATGACCCAGACCTATATGTTTTGAAACCGTAGGAACCCTGTCTCATTTTATTTATATACTGCCGGCAGTAAAAGAGGCCTTTGAAGGAGCAGGAAAGAAGAGGTTAATTGACATTCTCTTTTAGGCTCTGGTGGCTGTTGCCTGATAACAATTCTGAAATTGTGAATGTGAGTTTTGGAAGAGTTAAGAGTTGCTTCACTGGCATATACCTGCTTGCAGACGGCAACAGATCGGATGCCGCCTGAATCGCCGGCCTCGTGCGCCTGACCACCGAGCGGCAACAACTTCACTGGCCTTGCCAAATCATAATCCGAAAATAAGTGTTCTTTCACCATCTCAAGTTGAATTGCGGCAAGAAATTTTATATCTACAAAAATATGAGTATGCATATAAATATTCTACATACAGGAGATTATTTATACGATTGCGTACATGGTCCTTGCCTGCGGGTAGACGATGAAGGCGGGGATCTCGTCCATGAGCCGTTGGGCATCCGAGTGCAGCACGCGCGTGATCCCGCCCATGGCCTCCCCACTTGGCCGCGCTGCCATCGGCTGTGGGGCGAGTCCGTGTGCTAGGAGGCAGCCACCGCCAGGGATTCATTGCACGGCTGCAGTGATGGGCGTTCGTTCGCCTGATCCACACAACTGGGAGGCTCCCGGTGCGAATAGATCATTAGTCTCTCCGTTTATCAATTCTGTCAGTAAATCAACGATCTGAGTTCCATCAAAAAAAATCAAGGATCTGAGTTTGGTCTAACCTGCAGATCATGGCCCCTGTGTGCCTCCGCGTCGCCGTAGCTCTCGCACGCCTCCGCGTCCTCGCGAGCCGCCGGCCGGAAGCTGCGGTCCTATAGCCTCCGCCAGTGGCGAATCTAGCATTTTAGGTCAGGGTATGCCTCTTAAAAAAATTTTGTACAAGATTAGTAAAAAAAATTATTTTGATAACAAGGCTTATATTTATAGATTAACTAAAACCATATTCACTACTACAATATAAATAGTTTCAAAAGTCATACCGATAATTGAAATATATACATAATAGAGTGAGACTTACAATATTATTTTACTGACGTATTCGACGCTTTTGAAGCTTCATAAATATCTTAATTATATCATCTTCATCAATTTCAAAGAAAATATCCCGCTCAATGAAAGTGACTAGACAATCATCCAAAACGCTATCTCCCATCTTATTTCGGGTTTTTGTTTTCACTAAAACCAGTGCAGAAAATACCCTTTCAACACTTGCTGTTGCCACCGGTAGAAGCAATACCAATTTGAGAAGCTGATAAACCAAATCATACACTTTATGCCTCTTTGTTTCAACAAGCTTAACTGAGAGATCAACAATATTTTCTAGATTTTTGAATCTATCATCCTGCCTAATGCCATCAATATAATTATCTAGTTGCAATTCAAGAGTGAGCAAATTATTTTTTGAGAAGTCCTTTGGGTAGAACTCAGCTAGTCTATGTAGCTTCTGTGCATTAAAAGACTCAAATGAATTAGAAGGATTGAAGGCAGCCATACAAGACAACAACTCCATATTAATCTCATCAAACCGATTATCAAGTTCTTGACTTATTTGATCAATAACACCAATATATACTTCTCTTCTAAAATGGTCATCATTGGATTGCTTTCGAGCACGAGCTTTTCTTGTTGATTTTCCATAAGGAACATAAACACCATCCATAGCAGGAACATCAATACCATGTTTATTACAAAATGAGGTGACCTTTTCAAGAAAATTATCCCAACCATCAGACCTCAATTCTTGCATTCTTTTCTTTGACACATTAACAAGTGATATTGCATTAAGAATATCTTGATCCCTTCTTTGCAAACACTCAGATAAATCATTTGTATATCCAAGAATAATATACATTAAGTATGCAAAGAAAACAAACTCAAAGGTCTCAAATGCTCCGGTCACAAAATGTATTTTTGTCCAATCATCCTTATATGTCCAATCATCCCCAAGATCAACCAGTACATCATGGACTGATTCATACATAGTAATGAGCTACAAATAGTTTTGTAATGAGATCCCCATCGAGTATCTCCAGGCCTAGGCAAACCTATCTCTTGATGTAATCCAGTTCCAGATTCAATTTCACCACAGTCAAGTGCTTTTTTTACATTCTTAAGCCTAGCATTTCTAAGCATGTCATGCCGCTTACAAGAAACTCTAATAATATTCAACAAGATAGATACTTGATCAAAAAAAGAGCTGCAATCAGTATTTCCCTTAGCAACAGCAACTAGAACCAATTGGAGTTGATGAGCAAAACAATGGATATAATAAGCAGAAGGTGATTCTTGCATAATCAATGTTTTCAATCCTTTGATATCTCCTTTCATGTTACTAGCCCCATCATATCCTTGACCACGGATTTAGGTCAAACTCAAGCCATGCCTAACAAGTAAAGCTTCAATTGCATTCTTGAGTGATAAAGAGGTAGTATCATCTACATGAACAACTCCAATAAAATGCTCACATGGCCTTCCCAATTTATCAACATAACGCAAGCAAAGAGCTAGTTGTTCACATGGCTCACATGGCCTTCCCAATTTATCAACATAATGTGGCGTCGGCAGCGGTGTCGGGCATCGGGCATCGTCGATCGTGATCGGCGTGATGGTGTAGGGCATGGCAAGGAAGATTGGAAATTGAACCGATGCCCGCTGGCGGCTGAGCCTCCGTATTGCTGTATTCCATCAAAGTCACTTGCCAAATGCCGAATGGGCCTGAACACAAATTAAATGATGTTCACATGCAAACGCTAGCTGGGCTGGGCTCATGGAGTCAGGACTTTGACGGACTTTGAACATAAATGATTGGGTCGCGGCCTGCCCACTCGCTCGCAGCCTCACAACGCGACCAGGCTCGCTCGCTCGCTGCGCGTGATCGGTAGATGAGTTTTTTTTTTATAAAATACGTATATGTACCTGTTCCCACGCCAGAAAAATAGGGTATGCCGGGGCATACCCGGCATACCCTGTAGCTCCGCCGCTAGCCTCCGCGGCCATGGGGAGGCTCTGCCACCGCCACCGCATGCCATGGGGGAGGAAGCGTGGCCATGGGGAGGACTGGTGCCATGAGGAATCAATCCCGGTGGCACGACTGGTGTCTCTGTGGGAGGTGTGGCGGCGCGGCTGGTGCACGACAGACATGGAGAAGACGACGGCGGCAGATGCACGGAGGAGATGAGGGCGGCGCCGGACACGGAGGAGATGAGGGCTGCGTTTTCCTTTTTTTTCCGTGATGAGGGGGCACGACAGTGGGCATACGGTACGACGGGCGGCATCCAGTGCGTCCAACGGCAGCTTTCTCCTCCGGTCCTCCCCTCGCTGCATCAGCTGCGGCCACCGTAGCCCCGACCTCTTGCTTGGCCTGCTCCACTGAATCAAGTGGCGGCGGCTCCCTGGTGCTGGGCGTGAGGGAGAGGAAGGAGAGAGGATTTGGCGCGTTAGGGATTTAGTGGAGTCCGCGAGCTGGATCAATGTTTCGGCGGATAGAGGGAAAAATCGAAGGGAAAAACAGGAAAAATAACCTGAGGTATAAACTGTGGCTATGGGGATCGATCCCTGGTCGTCTGAGGGTGCGGGGGTGAGGGCGCTGGGTGAGGGAGAGTTGGAAGCGGCTTCTCACCTTTTAATCTCAGCCGTTGCATTCGTAGTTGGTGTGCTGTGAGTCGTTGATTTTGAAGGAGGGAATTGCCTGGAGAAGTTTCCAATTATAGTAGAGATATTGCTTTTCTTCTTTTTATTCCCTGAATAAATACTCCTAGTGGTAAAATTATAAATAACGATACCTGAAACTTTCCTGGGTGAAATGCTACAACAAAAGTATTTTATGTGTGCGCTTGCGGATAATTCTTTTTATTTCTTTTATGTTAGGTTCCTAGATATTAAGAACAACCACATTTCTTACATCGTGTTAGGGATGACAACTTAACTTGTGCGGTGTAAGAGATACCAACAGGCATTTCTGACGCCGTTGCCGGAGAGCTTTTTTAGGGAAATTAAAATATATGGCTATCAGAAGAACAAATCAAATATATACTCTTAAGATAAAAATCTTAACCAAGTCCTCTGTCTTTTCAGGCTTACCCTTATTTTGTTTATTTCATATCTTATACAGGGTATTTCAGGTTTGGTTGTGATCAATCAACATCCAATCAAGAACCAACTCAACCTGAAGATCAATTAAGTGGTTGTTAACGGTCGTTAACTTATGTTTTTAACCATCAACTAAACATGAAAATGGACCTATAAGCAAACACCCGGTAGAAATAGGGTTATCACTAACGGAATTCCACGAGTTTTGGTGATTGTCTATTTCTGCAAGGGTTTATCGAAAAAGAACCAAAAGAGGTCCACATGTCGGGTTTACATAGAGGGAATACCACGTCCTACAACTCAAGAACATTCTAGAGGACTCGAGGAGGCCCCCTACAAAGCAGGGCCCACATGGCAGTCGGCACTGGGCGGCCGCCCAGGCCACGTGGGCGCCCGCCCGGCCACCTGGACCAATGAGGTTCGACCTTGCGGATCCTGCCTCCGCCGACTCTGAGGATAAATATTAGCCGTCTATTTAGGTCGGTTTGATCTAAGGGTTGTGGTGCATCCTAGGGGCTATATAAGAAAGGCCTCTGGCCCCTGGAGAAACCCTAATTCATTATTATTTAATTCATATTTTCTAGAGAAAACTAGCTAGGGAGGGGTCCCTTGAATGGATCCTCCTCTCTAGGGTTAGCAACAAGGGAGATTAAGAGAGTATAGGGTGGAGGTAGAATTAGAGGAAGCCCGGCCTGTCGGTGTCTCCTCTCCAATTGTATCAATGGGATCAAGTTTCCTAACCTGAGGCTTGGTTCTAGGATCATTCGATAATTCAACGTCTAATACTAGTAAGTTTATTGTTCTTATTATTCTTTGGTTTACGAGTTTACTTTATTCTCTTCGCGTAGGGAATAGAATAATCATTCGTAGCATAAGCGTGATGCTTGGGCTAGGAATACTCCTAGATACTCCCTATCTAGCCGGAGTTAAGTGGTGGCAGTGGGGAAAGTGATAGTTTCCTTGTTGTCTTAGTAATCCACCTCCCGTCAGAAGGATTGGTAGGGATAGTGAGCCGGGGTTAAGCATTCTCTATGGTGTCTTTTTCCTAGGTATCCCCCTTTGAACAATATTAGCACAGCTTACCATACGTTAGAGGGAGACTGACGGAGTAATCCTCTCTATATCGCTTAATTCTTGCTATCTTGTTGTGTAGCCCAGGGGTAGTAGTTAAGACAAGGTTAGTCTTTAGCACGTTTTCTCCTTGCGGATAAATAAATATGATACTCTGGATTTACCTCCCGAGTGAAGTGCTCACCGATATTCGTGTGCTTGCAGATCCTATTTTATCTTTCATATGCGTAACCAATATCAACACCCATTTCTGGTGCCGTTGCCGGGGAGAAAGACGGTCTGCTTAGATAACCTAGATCTTGCTCTACCTTGTACCTATACTTTTATCTTTTTCTGTTATCTCACCTTTCTTTTCATCTTACCTTTCTATCCTTATGGATAATTTAAATTCCATTCCTATCCTTCAACTTTCCGCACCCACGGAGACCAGCCTAGTGCCATGTGAATCATCACAACCCATTCAATCATCTAGCTATAGGCCGAGTCCGCGGTTGATTGCGTTGGTCCAAAGCCTATCCTTTTCAGGAGAAGGAGACAAAAACCCTTACCTTCACAATAGAGACTTTGAGCAAACATGTGACTATCTTCGCATAGAGGGCATGTCCGACAAAACTCTTTGTTGGAAGCTATTTCCTTTTTCATTAAAGGGAAAAGCTAGACAATGGTATAATAGAGCTATAGGTAAGCAACAAGGAGATTGGGGATCCTTACGTTCCAACTTTTGCTTAGATTTCTATCCCATCTCCCAAATTGTCAACCTTAGAGTCAAGGTTTTGACTATTAAGCAAGAACCTGAAGAATCTTTGGCCTCATCCTGGAATTGTTTCACTACACTCCTAGCATGAGGACCAGACCTTAGTCTACCAGACCCTTTCCTTTTTGAGCATTTCTATAAAGGTCTGTGTAGAGACAGCAAAAAGTTGCTCGACACAACTTCTGGAGGATCCTTCTTGCATGTCTCCTCTGAGAAAGCAAGATTAACCCTAGATCAAATCCTTTCCACCGAATTAGATTATTCTCTAAAAGAAGAACCAGAATCCCAAATAGCTGAAACCAACTCTCTGCCAGATATACCATCCACCTCAGCTAACCAGTGTCTTGAGCAAGAAAAGGAAGAAATTCTGTTTCTAGAGTTTATGCCAGAAATAGAGCCTGATCTATTTTTCGATTTTGGAAACGTTATGAATTACTATTCTGTGAGGAAACCACAAAATAGGAAATTCCATAAAGAGCTTTCAAATACCCTTGAGGATATTCCCTTGGGAAGAACCTCGGGAGAATTAATATCTGTTATGAGTAATGAATGGTTAGAAGAATCAGAGCTTTCCTCTAAAGTAATCCATGTGGATTTGTCTTCTCTTCCAATTCGCTGCATAATAAATACAGATCACATATATGCTCTTTACAATCCAGTTGTTGGTATAAATATCATGTCTATGTCACTTGTACAATATTTATTAAAAGACATGACATTAACCCCAACGAGGAAATTCATGAGAAGTCTCTCAGGGCATATCATCCTAGTTTGGAAATCCTTTTTGTCCTACCAATTCAGGTAGAAGGAAACCTAGTTCATTTGAGCTTTTATATCTTTGATACATGGGACTTCAACCTGTTGATAGGACAACCATTTAGAAGACTTCTCTATGAAGGACAAACCAAGAAATTGAACATCTGCTTAGGCAAGAAACTTCAGTTCCCGCTGTCCATTTCACACTCCTTAAATTCTAGGACCGAGCCCTGTCCACAATATGATCCTTTGGAGGAATTTAGAGCTGCTTCTCTGGACTTTCTAGCCAAGCCAGACTTAGAAGATGAAGCTAGATTCTTCATAGAAGAAGAAGCTAACCCTTCTAAGAATGCATCCTTAGATGAGTTTGCAGTTACACCTAAACCTCATATCGAGCTTAAACCTTCACCATCCGGTCTTAGTTATGCTTTTCTAGGCGATGATCCAGAGTCTCCTGTTATTATAAGTGATAATCTCACTCAGGAGCAGACTCTCCGCCTAATGGCTGTCTTAGAAAAACATCGCTCAGCCTTTGGCTACTCACTCCAGGACCTCAAAGGAATCAGTCCTGCTCTTTGCACCCATCTCCTTCCTACAGATCCTAATGTCCCACCATCTCGAGAACCCCAGTATAGACTAAATAATGTGATGAGGGAAGTTGTTAAGAAGGAAGTTTTAAAGTTGTTGCACGCATGGATTATATATCCGATGCTACACAATGAGTGGGTATGCCCTGTACAAGTTGCACCTAAAAAGGGTGGCATGACTGTTGTTTAGAATGAGAAGAATGAGTTAATTCCTCAGAGAACCATCACAGGATGGCGGATGTGCATAGACTATAGAAAGCTTAATAAGGCAACAAGGAAAGATCACTTTCCCTTGCCCTTTATAGATGAGATGCTAGAATGGTTAGCCAACCATTCTTTCTTCTGCTTCCTTGATGGATATTTGGGGTAGCATCAAATCCCTATCCATCTAGATGATCAATGCAAAATGACCTTTACATGCCCCTATGGAACCTATGCCTATCGTAGAATGTCTTTTGGGTTATGTAATGCACCTTCCTCTTTTCAAAGATGTATGATGTCTATATTTTCTGATATGATTGAAAAGATCATAGAAGTTTTCATGGATGATTTTTCTGTTTATGGAAAAACTTTTGATGATTGTCTTGAAAACTTAGATAGAGTTTTGCAATGGTGCGAAGAAAAGCACATAGTCCTTAATTGGGAAAAGTGCCACTTTATGGTTAGAGAAGGAATAGTGCTTGGTCACCTCGTGTCTAAAAGAGGCATTGAGGTAGATAGAGCTAAAATAGAAGCAATTGAGCAGTTACCTCCTCTTGTTAATGTTAAAGGAATTAGAAGTTTTCTTGGCCATGCTAGTTTTTATCATAGATTCATAAAAGATTTCTCATTTATTGCTAGACCTCTTACTCGTTTGCTGGCCAAGGATGTTCCTTTTGAATTTGATGATGCTTGTTTGCAAGCTTTTGAAATTTTTAAAAAGGCGCTTATCTCTGCACCAATCATTCCACCCCCTGATTGGTCTTTACATTTTGAAATTATGTGTGATGCAAGTGATTATGCTGTGGGGGCAGTGTTGGGGCAAACTAGAGATAAGAAGCATCATGCGATAGCTTACGCTAGCAAAACTCTGACAGGACCTTAGCTCAATTATGCTACTACTGAGAAAGAGCTCCTGGCTATTGTTTTTGCTATTGATAAGTTTAGATCTTACTTAGTGGGAGCTAAAGTGATTGTTTATTCTGATCATGCTGCTTTAAAGTATTTGCTTACTAAGAAAGATGCTAAACCTCATTTGATAAGATGGATTTTGTTCCTCCAAGAATTTGACTTAGAAATAAAAGATAAAAAGGGAGTAGAAAATTTTGTTGCCAATCACTTGTCTAAAATGCAGTTTGAGAATCCACAGGAACTACCCATCGATGACTCACTCTGGGATGACATGCTCTACAGAATCAACAGATTTGACCCCTGGTTTGCAGATACTGTCAATTTTATGGTTATAGGTTATCTACCACCAGGAGGCAACAAGAGAAAGCTCATTCAAGAAAGCCGTGCTCACATATGGGATGAACCGTACCTCTTCTGAGTATGCTCTGATGGTCTACTCAGAAGATGTGTGCCTGCTGAGGAAGGAATCAAAATTATTGAAAGATGCCATTCATCACCATATGGAGGACATTATGGAGCATTCTGAACACATGCAAAAATTTGGCAATGTGGATTCTTTTGGCCAACAATGTATGGAGACACAAGGGAATTCATTCGAAGGTATGGCCCATGCCAAAAACATGGCAACATAAATTCAAGATATGCCATGCCACTCATCAACAATCTCCAGATTGAGCTCTTTGATGTCTAGGGGATTGACTACATGGGGCTGTTTCCACCATCGAAGAAGTATGAGTACATTTTGGTGGCCGTAGATTATGTCTCCGAATGGGTTGAAGCTATGCCATGCAGAAGGGCTGATAACATACACTCTAAAAAGATGTTTGAAGAAATAATATTCCCAAGATTTGGAGTTCCGGGGATAGTGATAAGTGATGGAGGATCACACTTCATCGACAAGCGCTTCGAGCAATACTTGTCGAAGCATGGAATCCATCACAATGTTGCCACTCTTTATCATCCTCAGACAAGTGGCCAAGAAGAAATATCAAATAAGAAAATCAAGAATATTTTATAGAAGACAGTAAATGAGATGGGAATAGGATGGATGGACAAGCTTCATGATGCACTTTGGGCATATCGAACAGCATATAAGACACACATTGGGATGTCTCCATATCAGCTAGTGTATGGAAAGACTTGTCATTTGCCAGTAGAGCTAGAATTCAAAGCTCATTGGGCCATAAAGAGATGGAATATGGACCTAAATGCAGCTGGAGAAAATAGGAAGATGCAACTCTCCGAGCTAGAAGAGTGGAGAGAAAAAGCTTATCATAATGCCAAGATTTATAAAGAGAGAGTGAAGAGATGGCATGACAAGAAAATCAAGAAGAAGGAGTTCGCCCTAGGAGATAAGGTACTACTTTTTAATTCTAGGGTGAAGCTCTTCGGGCATGGAAAACTTCGAAGTAAATGGGAAGGACAATTTCACATAGTGAGCCCATCATCACATGGAACCATCACGCTTCGCAACAATGAAGGTACGTTATTCATGGTAAATGGTCAACGCCTTAAATTATTGTTTGAGCCCAATAATAATTTTGAAGAAGTAGATATAGTTACTTTCTTCATTTAATTAGGGAGTTTGGGCCCAAATTTTTACTTTTGAGTTTTCAGGGTTCAGTAACTTTTCTAAATATTAAAAATATATAAATATTTTTGCAAAAAAATTGAAGGGGATTGGGCTCGAGTCCTGGGCGGCCGCCCAGCCTCCTTGGGCGCCCGCCCAGCTATGGCAGGCGATTGCCGCCGTCTTTCTCCCTCGCGACCCTTCCATATCCCTCATTAGTAAAAACTAGATGCTCGGCATATTCGTGCATTTCTACTCACGTCATTCCACAAAGATGCTCCTTTGATGCCGTTGTACCCCCTATATAAATAGCCCATGCCTCTAGTCAAATCTCATTCCATCATAGTTCTTGTCTTCCTCTGCTTAGAAGCTCGCTACACCTCTCCATGCAGCCATGAAGTCTGAGAACCTAGATAGGAGGATGATCTGCTATGGGATCGACCTTAAGACCATCCCAAAGGAAGAGCACGAGTGCAACGCCATCATCTTAGTCAATGAGCCTATGCCCCTTCCCGCCATTCCACCCAAACCCCACAGCTATGATAGTTCCTATTTTGCTCAGCCTGTTCTCACCACGCCATCTAAGTCTCTCCTCTTGAAAGATGCTCTGCCAAAGGGCCCCATCATCAAGGTACCAGAAGGAACTGAGATCCTGCCCCCTAAGCACAATGAGGTGCTTATGGGAGTCAAGACTAACAAGAGAGGGGAGATTGTCAGCACAAAGTATAGCACCGGAGAACACACCTACTTCGAGGGAGTTCACCCTCATCCTAGTAAAGTTAGATTCATCCCACCGAAAGAAGCTCCCAAGAGCGCCCTCATTGCATCTGAGACTCCACACAAGCACCGCAAGACAATGGCAGATTTTGAGAAGGAGCTTGAAGCTCAGCGTGCTATCATCACTTCCTTAGAATCTTGCCATCTTCTCCAGAGTAATTGCATCCTCCGCACTAATAATGAAGTGCGTGAGCTGAAGAAAACCTCCAATAGCACCGTTAAGAGGGTGAATGCTCTAGAGCACCCTAATAATTAGAGACGATTTATCCTAGCATCTGATAGGGCATGAGTGAGAATTAGAATAAAGTTTTCTTAGATTAAAGTTTAGTTAAAGTTTGTTTAAATTCAGTTTGAGTCAAGTCCTTTGTAATCTAAATGCCCTGCATGATGATGCAAAAATAAATATATATATTAGATTTGTCTTGCTTCTTTTGTCTCCACCATGTTGTGAATGAAGGATAACAGAAACAAGCGTGGGGAGACACCCAACGACGTAACGAATAGATTTTTACACAACAACTAAAATTTTCAAAACATTGTAACACGACGACCGCACTCGACGAAATGGACCCCGAGAGGCCACCAGCAGCAGGCGGCCGCCCGGCATCATTGGGCGCCCGCCCAAGGGGTAGGCCCACTCAGCTCCAACCTCAGCCATGGTCAGGTATGATCCCCCTATGTTACAACATTTTATCCTGATCGCTCTATTCCACTACGCATTTATATATCCTGTTTAAAATGCTTAATAAATAATCTTGAGAAGGTAAATTATTTTAATCATGACCCCATGATAGACTGACACCATGATAATTCCTGGAAATTACTATTGTTGTTGGAAACTCTTTTTAGGGACCCCATTTTACTTAGGTTGTTGTGGAAAGTGAGATAGTATGGATCATGACAACCTGATTTCTGATGTCTGGTCATTTTGAGAATTTCTTTTTTTCAAAATTTAAATTTATTTAGCTATACTTATCCTCTGTGGTAATGAATGCCTATAGAGCCTCGTCGATAAATTAAACTAGCACATAGGCTACTGCTTTGTGTTGAGTTTTGGTCAAACCGTGTGAGACCCTTGTCGAGAGGAGGGTCATGCCCATTAAGATCAAGATCACTTACACCCACATATATTCCTGTTGCTCCTACACTGGGAGTACGCACAAACATGCTTTCCACCTTTTATCTATCTCCTACACTCGAAGAAGATACGACTATCTATAGGATTTTTGAATAAATGCTCCAGGCTTATAATATCTCTCTTCCAGAGGTTTACATCCCCGAATGTTATGATATACATGAGGCTATGCAAGACTCAGTATTAAAGAAAAGAGAGAAAAGAGAAAGAGAGGGGAATCAAAAGAATAAATACCCCCGAGGAAAAATAAAAGATAGCCCATGGATCTTTTGAAAAGTCTTATTGTTATCCATTGATCTCAAAACAGATAAGCCTGATCAAAGGAGCAAAGTAGAATTAGGATTAGCCACCAAATATTCTACACACATGCATATTTTGATCTAAGGGTATGAAAATCCCCCTCTGAGGATCCTGTTTTGACCAGGCAACATATGCAAGGTGAGTATGTTGTTTCCTTGAAATACCTTCAACTCCATATAAGCTTTTATAATAGGATGCAACATAAGGCATACATCATGCCTCAGTGAGTTCCACAAATACCACATATAATGAGCAACTCGAGTGTGCCATATAATAGAGAAGGGTTGTCACACCCAGTTCTAAGGACAAAACCAGATATACACTATATGTGAGTCTTAAAGGACAAATCTCACACATAGCAACAAATAGTATCAATTATATAAAAGATCACCTAATGAACAATCAGCGGAAAGATGACTTCAAACTCTGGGTGTAGACTTCACTCCACTGGATCCAACTGACTGGTTGACAACAAGCCTAACACTCCTCCTGAGGTGTGGGGAGAAAAAGCAAGAGTGAGTTCATTGAACTCAACAAATATAGCAATAGGGCAGTACCCATCAACTCATGATCAATGTAACATAATAATATATGAAGCATAAAATGGTAAACCATGAACATGTTAGCAATCAAAAGTCATCATCTTAATGTAAAGATTCCAAAGCCACTCGTGTCCTTGAGCAAGGTTAGTATACCAGTTTATTAAACTTTCACTGTGAGTCATGATTTCTAAATGTCCAGGGTCATGACTCCCAAAACACCGAAAACCATATAAAGCCACTCATGGGTTCCTCTAACCCCTTAGGGACGCGTAAACATCAGACGTAGGAACCCCCCTTCCAATAAAGCACAATCCTTCCCAGCTATACTCATAAGGACAGAGGCTGTCCTATACCCAACCCGCATACCACTAATAAGCTAGAAAAGGTCCAAGGAGCAACTAGAGCCAGAGCCATATAGCCCTCATAGCTGTACTGTAAATCCCAGAGGTTCTATTACAGATAAATCCTCAAGTTGCCAAATTGTCATTTTTATCATTTATTACTTAAACATTAGTTAAGTCACAAGATCATAGTCACATAAATAAAACCTAAGAGCTATACTTGCCTTAAGACTTGCTTTACACCCAAAGCAATGTGCTTGAGAAACATCATCTTTATCTTCCATTCTGCAGCTTCTAATCTCCAACATTTACAACGGTTATTCTTCTACTCATAACAAGCACCATACGCAGGGGAACACACAAGCAACAAGGAAAAGCATATAAGAACAATACACCACCCAAAGTAAAACAGCGTACTAAAAGAGAGCTATAGCTATGATCGTAGGAAATGACTACCGAAAGGCTTTATATTGTAAGAAGAAATAACTACAAGGTTTATTTACTTTAGTTAAAGAAAATCATGAACAAGTTATTAACTCAGATTACATAAAACCATAATTTATTTTAAAAAAAAACCAAATTAAAATAATTATGTTTTATTTATGAACATATCTCACATTATTAAGACATTTAAACTTTGCTTTGCAGAAGACATAAACATCAAGTTGCAACTAATCATATTTTAGTTTATAAACATCATCACCTTACTTATTAAGCAAGTTAACATTATCTTCTAAAAGAAAACACATATATAAAAGCATCTAATGATGTGCAACATGCATCTATACTAAGCATAAATAAAAGCATATTTTAAGTTAGCAATTATATTATCCATACTACTTAAACACTCATAAATTATAAAGCTTAGAACATGTGAGAACAACTAAAGAAATATAATACATTCTCAAGGTAGATCTAAATAAGTCAAATTTTAAAGGTAAAATGATATCAAGCATATTAGCATTTATTTATATACATCAAAGTTGCTTTTATTTAAATAAAGCATTATTACAATATTAATAAACCTAATCAAATTAACAAGATTAAATACACAAATATGTGACATGGTGAAGATCATATTTCATAAAAAGCTTAAGGTTGACACGTTCGTAGCACAATGAGATCGGAAATAGAAACCCTAGTTTACTTTTATTTATAAAATCATTAAATAATTATTAATCCAATTAACATTTAAATCAATAAATAAATTCACAACTAAATAACATGAAAACCACTAGCACTACTGCATAGATCACGACAATATGAAGCCAACGCAACTTGAATGACTCGATTCGGAGTTAAAACGGTGAAATAGCGGAGATTATACGATCAGTGGTAGTTTTATAATTACTATAACTCGTACCTTGAGTCATCTTCAACCTCACAAACGTGAGTTTGGCAGCCATGGCTACTGCGCTGTTCACGACAGAGGGAGAGGAGCACTCGGCCAAGACATGTCTGGCCGTCGGTGGCTGGCCAGACCGGCACCGAGCATCCTGCCTGCACGCGCATGCACAGCACGGCGACGCTGGCAAGAGGCTGGAGACCATGACGTAGAGAAAGGAGGAAAATAGAATTTGCTACCATAGGGATTTTCAACTAGAGACTCCCCTCATGGTAATTATGATGTGCTTTGACCAAGGGGTTGGTACAATTATATAGGGCGGAAAACTCCCGATGTCAACGTCAACTAGCAACACGGTACTAATTGATATTAACCCTCCACCTTTACTAATAGGCCTAATTAATTATTAAAGCCCATTAGTAAATAAAGACATGGGCCTCTAGATATCGAAAAAATCGGGAGACTTTATTATTTTCGGAATATGATTAATTTTATGGATAAAATAATTTTAGAAAAGTCTAGAATTGGCTTTTAAGCCACGAAAAATACTCTGAAGGCTCCAAAAATTTGGGGAAAATTATCTGAGACACTTTGGAACTTATGAACCCAAATAAAGTATTTAAAGCTCTAAAAAAGATATTTTAAAGCATCCAAAAATTTGACAAAGGTCTAGGGTAAAGGGAAAAGATTCTAGAAAAGTCCAGAAAATTCCTTAGAAGGATTGGAAGGCGTCTAAACGTGTTTTGAAAACTTAGCAAATACAAAAGCATAAACTTAAACAACAAACAGACATCACATCAAGCTATATCCCATTAAATTAATTTAGAAAAGTTTAAAACTCACATTTTTCCTATAACTAAATGTGGACGAGCTCGAACTAAATTTAGTAATTTTTATCCTAATGTTAAAATATTTATTTTAATTAGAGTTTTCTAAGCACATCCCAAAATAAAAAATTTTGGGGTGTGACAATTCTACCCCACTTAACATGAATCTCGTCCCGAGATTCAAAGAGACTATGAGAAAGATAAAGCAAGTTATAAAGTTGCTTTGACACTTGCAAGATAAAGATTTAAGGAGCACCAAAAGGGCTAACAAGGGAGTCATAGATTGACTCTCAAAATAACTTGAGGACTTCTAATTATGAGTAGTCATCGAGGCTCGGTGAAAGATTGAGAATTAGATATAAGGAATGATATACAAGAAAGGTAAAGATTAACGATGAGAGTGATTGGCACAAACCTTATAGATAGATTTCTAGATCTTTATGAGATGTATGGTCCAATGCCATTATTGGCAGAAAAACGATATGAAGGTGAAGATTGATGTTATGTTGTTCGCAACTTCTTGCTTCACGATGTATGAGACATGTGGTGAATGAATTATGAATTAGGAAAGATCGACAAAGAGAATTGAATGAGGATTGATCCCTTCAGGCCTTCATGTTTTCCATACTTCTAGTCCTATGTGGTGTTAGGATAAGAAGTAAGGGTTAGCAAATGATGATTATAAGATACAGTTTGATCCTTAGGTCTTGTAGTCATGTGACTCGGGACATGAGAAGTTGATGAGATGTAGATGGTAAAAAGAATGGTCAATATTGATCTTTAGATCTTTATGTCCTATGACCAAAGGCGCCCAAGGTTGATTGAGGTTGGTAGCGAATGCTACCCCACTTAACAGAATTCTTGCTTAAGTCCGAGAGGAATGATGAGAACACCATCATGTCAGAATCCCTGGGGAAAATCCCCTTTTGAGGTTTTATCTTTAAGTGGCTCAATAGAAAATTTGGGGTGTCATAAATCTACCCCACTTAAAATGAATCTTGTCCAGAGATTTGAGGAGATTAGGGGTAGGGACAAAACAGACGATCAAGGTTGATTTAGGTTTGGGTTCTTCTATCGCATTGTTGAGCTTGAAAGGTGGAATAGCGATAGGAGAACTTCCCGATTTCAAAATCAAGAGACCATGTTTTGATCTTTCCTAAAAGAGTGCCCCCATAGGTAAACGAACCAAGAGGAATGTGTCTCAGATGTCATAGATATAAAAATCTAGACGATACTCAAGACCATTTAGGCACAAAGGAATTAGTCCTTATGATCCCGTAGCTTTCAAGAGTAACTCCCGTGGGAATTCTTAGAAACTTATGTGATGGGATAATAGACTCGTTCGGGTGAAGTTTTATCAGCTAGAGCTTTTTTTAAAAGATCTTCATCCCATCGGTAGGACCATAGTGAGCCTCTAGAGCGGTTTCTTTAATGGTGCAAAGCAGAATATCTAAGGGACAATAGGCTACCTCGATGGATAGCTCCGTTTCTACCAACCATTCATGACTCATGATGGCCGACAGTCCTTTGATGTGTTTCATAAGGAAAGACTCATTGACATCGTCATCCTTAAATGGTGTAGTTAGAGGACTCACTTGAAGTGGTAAATTTTGAGGTATTTCCAAAATCTTCAAAATATATCTTCCTCGAATTCAAAGATAAATGAAAAGAGATGAGGTTCATCATCCTCTGAAGTTCGATGCATCCCTTAACAGGGGGCTCTATGGAAATCAGATCAGGAGAGGGGTTTGAGAGAATTTCAGATACGGTTGCTAGCGCCTCTCTTGTTATTCAGGGACTGACTCAACTACTTTAGAAAAGCTTTGGAGGGACATGTTATAAGGATTGATTTTCTCAAAGGTCGATGTTGAAGTTTAAGATTTATCCTCTAGATTGCTTCAAGATCCATAACAAGACCTGACAAAACAACCATGGTGTTCATACATTAAGATATGAGGATAAGGGGACAAAATAACATCATCCTCAAGTAGAATAATGCATGATTTCTCTCTTTAACGCGCTTAAAAGAGCAAAGAGGGAATAAACAACGAACCCTTTGAGAATTTTCACTTCCTTGAAATACGGTTTGTGGAGTGCAATGAAAAGTTTGGAAAGTCAGCATGCGTCGACTGAAAGATTAAGATCTTTGGGACCTGTGGTGACATATCATGAAGGAATTATAGATTGATAAAGATCAATCACAAGGGAGAAAGGATTAGTCACATGAAAGACCAAAATTGACCTTTGCATACTTACTTTTTGAGAGTTAAGAGATGTAGGTCTATGGAGTAACACTAGAGTGTTCCAGAAGACAAGGTCTAGTTCTTCAAACTGATATAGATTTAAAGAATGAATGCAGGTTGATCATTGAGCCTTCACATTATGAGGTGTAGTGTCGAGGAGCAAGGACTAACAGGAGATGATAAGAAGATGGACTTGAGTCTTCATGTCTTGTAACTTGGGATGCTCAAGAGTGTTGAGGTCAATACCAAATGCTACCTCACTCAACAAAGATCTTGTTCCACTTAGTGATGACATTGAAGGCAATATTTCCCTGAAAACTTGGATATTGACGATGTCTACTCTAGATTTTGATCCTCCATTGAGATGTGGCAAAGGAGAAGGCATGAAAACCAATGATGGGCAAAGATGGTGGGCATAAAACTTGGCACAGTGAAAGTGATAAGATAACAAGAATAAAAAATTGATCTAAAGCTAGGTAGGATAGAAGACACTACCCCACTTAACAAGGATAAAGCTATGATTCCCAACACTTCTCTTTCCGAGTCTACTTTGGAACATGGGACAGAGACGACACATAATCATTACAACATGCATCATAAGCGCACATCACAACACCAATGCTACACGTGCTTCTCCAACAATGGTGGTCATCCTAAAGGGCAGATTAAAGACGACAAACGACCATCGTACATTTTGAATAAGACAAGGTTAGAATTTTTTTATTTTAGTAAACCAACAAAATCTAAAAGTCCAAGGAATAAAGAAATTCATAGCTCAAAGAAAGCTATTAAAGGTGAGGATACAAGACAAGGATGAGAAATAGCTAATTCAATAAGCCAAGGAGGTGGCAAAATAGTTTTATAGCCAATTCAATAAGCCCCATTTGTTTCGAGATATTAACAGGGTGGATAGAATGCTGATTTATTCAAACCAAGGTAGAACACTTTGTTATAAATCTGGTACACTTGAAATGTAATCAGCACAGAAGCAACTCCTGATCAACAACCAAAGCCTAGTTTGCTCGAGGACGAGCAAAAGGTAAGCTTGGGGGATCTTGTTGGCGATCCTTAACGATGATTTTATACCACCAACTTAGAACCAAAAAGGAGAGAATTATATATTTTTATACACATATACATTTGCTATTAACCCCATTCCACTTGTACTGGAAGTTGTGACACTTTGCAGGAAACACACCAAGTATAGGGAATTTTATAAAGAAAAGATGCTTTTCAACAAAGCGTAAAATAGAAATAAGGAGAGATGCCTACCTACCTTGCAAATGTGGGCCAACCACTGATATATCCATGGCCCAGGCCTCTACCTTGCAAATGTGGGCCAACCACCGATATATCCATGGCTTAGGCCCACTCATGAACCCAAGAAGTGGAAGTCCAAATCCCAGTCCAACTCCAACTCGGGCTGCAGGAGTAGGCCAGGGTAAACTGGCCATAAATCACTCATCCGGACTCTGTTTTGGGCGATCCACAAGGCCATGCAAAGTTAACGAGAAGATCTATAGGCTCACCAAATTTGGGCCAATTTGGCCATAAAAGTGGGCCGGCCGGCGCAAGGGGGCAGCCGTTGCACTCTGAAGGCGGTTCAGACCCAGCTTTCTCGTGTCGGTACATTGATGGCAGTGGAGGGCGGTGCAGTGCTGGGTTTTCCCATTCTACCCCCGAACTGACCTCCACACAGTATAAGAAGAGGGGAGGAGGCACTCTCTCAACACACACCACATAAGAAGAGCCTCTCTCCCTCACTCTATTCTCTTTAGTAGTTTTAGGATGTAGTAGTAGGAGTTTAGCAAGGATCCTTGTAAGGAGAGCAAGGACCTCTAGAAGAAAGAGCTTTGGTATAAATACTTTGAAGAATCCTTCTATGTTCTTGTTCTTATTCTATCAATATAGCTTTGTTATGAAATTAGAGCAAAGTTCTTGTGGTATAATTTTGATGGATGAACTAGACTATAGTTCCTTTGTCATGGCCTTTTCATATAGAACTTTATGCTTATTCTTTCATACATACATGTTTATACCTAGAGCTAAGTTGAGGTGATGAGCTCTTTTCTAATTTAGCCTTGGTCAAAGTTGGTTTGCGGGATCGATGTTGTCCTTGTGGTGAATGCTCTAGTAGAAGGAGCCTAGGGACGGGTACGCCTTGATATCACACTAGAGTAGTGGTTGATAGCTTAGACATGGTGTCTAGGCTTGAGGCTACCATCGGTTGCATCTTTCTCGTACAGTTGAGGTGGTTGGCAGCAGGTGGTGACAGCCCAGTCCATCCCTTGTAATCCCCCACGTCCGGGTTTGGAGTAGAGCTGTATACCAGTATCGCCTGGCAGACCAGGTGCGGTCCGGTGTCCGAAGTAGATCAACAGCAATCAGACTATCTTACCTTAGAATCTCTTACCCTACTTGATGACATGTATTTGTATGATCATTTGCTTCTTAACATAGCTATATAGGAATGTCTGCTCCAGTTTATGATCATCTCTTATCCTTGAGTTTGGCTTGAGTGTGTGTGTCAGTTATCCAAATACTTATCTTACTTTACCCTTGATATGAACTTTGGTCTATTATGTGATCATGTTATCTTGTCCATATCCCTATTATACTCTTTTACACCATGCCTTCCTTTGGGAAAATATAAATAACGATACCCTGAATACTTCCGGGTTAAATGCTACAATGGTATTTCCGTGCGCTTGCGGACTTGTTCTGTAAATGCTACAAAATACCTTTTGGTGTTTCTTGGTGTTGTTGCCAAGGACTTTGCAATCCTGGCGATGATGTTAAGAAATGCCAACAAAGATGCTATCACTTATCTACAGAATTTCCTGGAGATTGGAAGCACCATCATCATGAAGGACATTGCCCATGATATCGTACTTCTTCGGTTATTCCCATTCTCTTTGGAATGAAGAGCGAAGAAGTGGTTTTACAATCAACAAGAAGACATCAACACATGGGACAAATGTTTGAAGGCCTTTCTATCAAAGTTCTTCCCTGTAGGCAAAACCAATGCCCTGAGAGGGAAAATTTACAACTTCCGACAGCAACTAGAAGAAACCATTGCTGATTTATGGAATGTTTCCAGGAATATATCTGAGAATGTCCACACCATGGATTGGAAGATTGGTTGCTCAAGCAAGTATTCTACAAGGGACTTATTTAGAAATCTTGTGAGCACATAGATGCAGCTGCTGGAGGGTCATTTATGTCACTCACACTTGAAAAAGCTGAAGCTCTTTTAACCAAGATAGCCAAGTATTAGAACTGGAAATCAGATCATATTCAACGTTGCCAGAAGAGTGAAGAAATTTCTTAAGACGTTTGTGCACTAGCAATGAAGATGGATGTATTATTGGAGTGGCTTGATAAAAGGGATAATTATAAAAGAGATTGTCAAGCCATCCAAGATGCATTCGATGCTCAGAACTGATGTGGAAAGTATCTGGGCATAGAATTCTCAGATGATCAAGAAGATGCAAAAATTGTCAACAAATTTACATCAAAAGAGCAAGGATGGAACCAGAAGGAGTCTACTTACCAAGATAAGTATTCAAGCAATTATAATTCTTCTAATTTTGAGTATTTACCCTTGAGGAACTTAATCTTAGAATAAGCTAGACTTAGTGACAATATTATCAAAAGGCTTGCTTCTAATGATAAAATCTTAGAGGATATACATGCTAAATTAGATAAATTTTCTTCTACCATAAAAGATCAACTCAATTATAATAAACAAACAGAAACCAAGTTGGCACAACTAGTTGCTGCTTTGCCTTTTGCCACTAACCATGATCAGGTACAAGCTATAACCACAAGAGGTGGTAAATCTACACATGATCCTCCTTATCCACAAGGAGCACCAAGAAGGCAGGCTAGGCCAGTGATCCCAATAGAAACACCAGAGGAAAAAGGGGATGATGAAGTTGAAGAATTAGAAGAACCACTACCAAAGATGATGCAAGATTTCCATGATTCCAACATTTTACCGTTTCCACACAGAAGACAGAAAGCTAAAGCTGATGAGTAGTTCAGTAAGTTTGTCAAAGTAATTCAAAAGTTATACATCAATATTCCTTTGTTAGATGCTATACAGGTACCCACCTATGCAAGATACATAAGGAACATTCTCAACAACAAACTACCTCTGGCCACCACTGAAGTGATCAAATTGATGGAAGAATTTATTGCAGTCATACTCAATCTAGCACCCATAAAGAAGGAGGATCTAGGACGTCCCACTATCGAGTGCTCTATTGGGAACCAACACTTTGATAATGCATTATGTGACCTTGGAGCCAATGTTAGTGTGATGCCCAAGACAGTCTTTGACAAACTCCAACATGCAAAGATCATTCCCACTCACATGTGCCTGTAATTAGCTGATCAATCGATCCACTATCAACTAGGCATTGCTAAGGAGATTCCAGTCAAGATCAGATAATTCTACATACCAGTTGACTTCATGGTATTGGACATGCATCCAGAATCTCAGGTGTGAATCATCCTGGGAAGACCTTTCTTGAGTACCGCCAACTCACATTGACGTTGGGAGTGGAGAAATCAAGTTCAACATTAATGGGCAAGAAGAACGTTTCCCATTCAAGCCCAAGACTACTCTAGCTAATAATGCCAATATGATAAATGAAGCATAAGATGAAGAATCAGCAGGGATGTTTTCCTCAGGTTCGACTATCACCCCCTGAAGATTATGGGAAAAGTCCAGTTTAGTGGACTTAAAATCCTGAACCCTCATCGAAAGGTAACTCGGTAGTTATCCATATTTACCTTCTTGCATTTACTTTATCATTATGTGCATCCATATGAAAACAAAATGAAAATATAAAAATAAAAATTCACGCCACATGTAAATAATTTTTATGCAGTACATCCGAAAGAATTTTTACCGTGGCGGCTTAAAATATTGTCGATAATTTTCTATGCAGGTTTGTTTCATATAAGTAATTTTATTTTTCTGCATGGTAAATTTTTATCACCTTGGGCCCACAGATTCCTCGTATCAAATTCATGTACGAAAGGAAGAGAAAGAAGCTTAAAATTTCAGCAGAATAAGCATAGAAAAAGATGCACCTGTGGGACCCACAAGTGGGGCTGGCTGGCCCCACACACTAGGCCGGCCGGCCTGCCTCTCCCTCCTCTATAAATTGCCATCTCCCGTTGCCTTCTTCTCTCACACCACAGCTCTCCCATCTTTCTCTTTTCATTAGTTGCAGCCCTGAGCTGTTCTGCTTGACAAAATCACTAGAAGGAGAAGAGAGTTTGAAGAAAGAAGAGAAGAGTTGCTAAAAATTATTAGAGTTTTTGAAACTAGGCCTAACTGATTTAGAAATTCTCTGGTAGGCTAACTCTCGAATGACTAATCCTTGGACAGCTAACCACTTTTTCTAACCAATATTTGCAGTTTCCTTTTTGTTGTGTTTGTCTGTGAACTCATGGCAGAGAGGGATGTCTGGCTGCATGGCAGAGTAGAGAAGGACAAGTTCATGAATATCAAGGACACAGAGTACAAGTTGATGACAGCCTACCATCCTCAACTTCTACAAGACCCAGATATGGATATTGAGTTCAATGAAATCTTTTCTGCATTAGGTTGGAAAAACCTCATTCCAGTTAATGAGCCGGGTGTTAAGCTGCTCACAATGGAATTCTTGTGCACTTTGCAATTTCTTGAGGCTAGGGCTGGGGTGAGTTTATGCCTATTTAATAGGAATTTTACTTGCACTTGGAGACAACTTAGTAATTTGCTGGGATTTGATTCTAATTGTGTTCTTAATCTTGATGTTGCTCTTCTAGATTTTCAGAAAGAACAGTTTTGGAAGGAAATTTCTGATAAGGACATCTGATATGGACCGAGAAATAATGATCTCCAGCTTCCTACCCTTCGTTTTATTCATAGGTTTATTTCTTCGATTTTATTCCCCAGACCAGAATCACAAACCATTAGGGAAGACGAGTTGAAAATACTTTTTGCAATTGTGAATAGACAAAAGGTTTCTCCTGTTATAGCTATGATGCACCAGTGGTTAGAAGTTTTTGGACTAGTCAAAGGAGACATTGAATGTACATCCTTGGTTTTCGCATAGCCAATAGATTAGGGTTGATAACCAACTGTATTGTTTCTCATATTTCCGACCCTCGCCCCATTTTTTACCTAGATTTCTTTAGGCATCGTAAAATCTTGAAGAAAATTAACAATGTCATTTAGATGAGATATCATGGTATGATTACTGAGATCCCACTTCCTAACCCAGGTCTCAGAATCTACACCGTCAGAAACTATCTTGTTGGTTTGCAGCGTTTGCTCCCAAACAGGAGGAGTGTGTCTGCTCGATTTGTAAATGTGCCACCTATGTAATATTATGGAGAAGATCCAGCACCTGAAGGAATGGCATACACTGCATACATGGATCAACCAGGCACATCAAGGCAACCTCATCCATGGGCAGCATCTCCATCACACCACTTTGGAGGATCTTCTCAAGATTTTGAGGAGAGACACAGAAGATCTAGATCACAAGATTCCTAGCCTAGATGGTCTGTAGATCATCCAGAACCTTTACATAGGCATCATGAACAACCAAGACACTCTGTCTCTGGTATAGAAGGACAAATGATGAATCTGAATCTTAGGATGGATACAATCAATGAAGAACAAGCTCATATCAGTCAGAGGTTGGCAGAACAGCAATAATGGAATGCCCAGTTTGGTGTAGCTATAGACAATGTTCAACAGGCACAAGCCAGAGATGGACGAAACTAGGAGGCTTTCTACTCCATACCAGAGTTCTATCCATACCGACCACCTCCACAATAACAACCTTGGGAGGAGTTCCCAAGGCTTCTTCTTTGATAACTTCTACGGCAATAGCAAGCTTGGGGGAGGAGCCCCCTAGAACCTTCTTCTACCCCACTTGAGATAGGAGATCTCAAGTTTTGCTGCATCACCTTCCGGGAGGTAACCCAAGAGTCAGGTATCCTGAAAACCCCTGATGAGTTATCTTTTATGTATCTATTAGTTTTAAATAAATTATTATGAAATAATGAAAACCAAATAAAATTTTTTTCTTTGAATAATAAACTTGAAGTAGAAGTTAATGAATGAATTCCTTGAAAATACTTAGTGTTCAGTATAGATTTCTTCTAAGTTTTGGGATATAACTGTTCTGATTGAAAATTTTATTCTGAATTTGAAATTTATGGGACGCAACTGCTTTAATCTAAATCTAAGTGATTGGCAGATATGATATGATAAAGTTTGAGCTTTTGTTTATCCTGTTCCTAGTGATGCTGAATTTCTGGAGAATTTATCTTTTGAAAAACTTAAAAACCTACATGATGAGTTCTTGTATGATGAGAGCTTAAAATTCCTACCACAGCTAAATATACATGCTTAGTAAAATAGGACAACCTCCTTTATTTTAATATACTGATTGTATGTATTAAGTTTGTTCTAGCTGTGTTGATCCTTAGGAACTACTCATATGGTTAAAATCAAGATTCACATACACTTTGCACCCTTACTACTTCTACCCTGGAAGTACGCACCATCATATTCTCCTATTTAGATTCACCAAAAAATATTCTATTCCTACACTAGGAAAGAACACCCAAAAATATTTACCCATAGGTCTCTCCTTGTCTGCTACCCTAAAAGTCAATGCTCCTAAATATTTCCAGTTATTTTAATCAATTATAATTCAGATGGTGATATTATGTTTTTGTTTAAGAAAGAGAGAAGAAAGAAAGAAAAGAAAAAGAAAGAAATTTCTATATCAAGTGTTAGATTGTTCAAATTCTTCAAGTGTTGAGAAAAAATCCTCATTTTTAAAGGAGCATTGTAGAATTAGGTTTGCAACCCTTCTATCTTCCACCAAAAATCTCTGTTACGCTATCACTTTAAAACCACACTTGCACATCTTGATTTGATTGTGTGGGGAGGATCTTCAGATTTTATCCTCTGGATCCACATGTTAGAGCAGGCAATATATGTATTATAGGTATGTGCTGATTCCTATCCCACCTATGAACTCCATATATTTTACCTAGTATAGGGTGAGGAAGAGGGAAGGCATATTACTATTTTTTCCTTAATTCAAAAATACCACATATATTGAGAGAAGAAAGAAGGCAAAAATCACTTTGATTTCCTTGGTAAGGAACCACAAATACCACAAATAAAAGACATGTGAGAGTCATACAAAGTAATGTCTGAGTTTTATTTTTTAAAACTTACCAAAAACTCCAGAATGCACGTTAAACGAAGATAGGGTGATAGTGCTTGACTAAAATTGTTCTTATCAGTTATTGATCATTGATGCTAACATCCGATTAGAAAATAATGTGAGGGCAGATGTGTCTTTTGTGTTTTCTCATAATCAGTCTTACGATCTCTAGAAATAAAAAGGAAGTTATGGTGAGAAGTTGTGGTGATAAGTCGTCACGTATTAAGTTATATGTACATGTCATGCGTATAACTTCATAATTTTCTAAAAAAGAAAGTTGTGAACTTTTTTTGTTAAAACTAAAAAGTCTCGAAGGTTGTAGGTTTGACCACTACTTAATTTTGTAACTTTTCGAAGAACAAAAGTTGGGGAAATATTTTTTTGTAAAAAATAAAAAATGATGAAGGCAAAAGAATCGACTACTGGTTTCCAATCTAGCGGTGGTTGGCTAATATAATTAGCATGGCCACTGCACGTCCCCGGTGCTAGGTGGAGAACAGCAACAAATGTGGTTGTGTAAGAGCAAATATAATATTCCTACAGAGGATCAATGTCATCAAAGTCTTTTGTTGGGGGTCAGAGAATTGAGGAGAGTGAAGGAAGCAGGCTGTTAGTGAATGAGAAAAAGATGTCACTCATGAAATGGGGCAGAATAAAAATATGTATACTATGCCATTCAGGAATCAGTCGACTTGAATTTTGGCATCATCTCTACGATAAATTATTATAACTGACAAAAGGGTAAGACATCAGGAGTATTGACCTGGACCTCTTCAATTTCCTAGTCCACTGTCGAGGGTACATTCTTAAAACCACACAGCAAGTTTTTCTTCTGATGCAAGCTGATATATCTAATTTCTTATGCATAGTTTTATTTATTTATTTTCCTTACCAGGGAAGCAACGCTATAGATTCCTGAATCCTTTCAACTCCTGCGCTCCTCTCCGTAGGCTGGAAAGAAATGGAAGTCCATCGCGTTTCCCACGGGCCAGTCTGCCAAGGAATCTTTGCGTATGCATAACCAGGCTCAAACTCAGGTTCAGTTCAGGAAACCAATCACACCCAACATACGGATGTACACATAGCAGATAGTAGGAGAGAGACATAACATTATTTTTTTTACTCTATATATACATATATACATATCCAGTAGTACTCTGACCCTTTATGCAGTACATGCATGTATGATCAAATTTAGGTTTATCCAGGGACGGTAGCTCCATGGGTGTCCAGTGCGCGAGGAAGCCTGTGTGTGAGGACGGCCAAGTCCAAATTATTGCATAACAAACGTCCAAACTACCTTGAATATGAATTATATACTAAATTTTGAATGCTAAAATATTAGGAGAATCCCAAATTATTATAAGAGGATTTAAATTCTGGTTGTGATTCCAGCTCGCTAGCAGCCGGCGGCTACTGGCGAGCTGATTATCCTTGCGCTAACGGAGAGCAGAGGGACCATCTCGCTGCTACTCGAGGTAGGCACCATCTAATTGTCTCTCTACCTAATGTGGCAGGCAACCTAAAAAGTTGTGATTCCAGTTCGTAATGCTGCACCCTGTCGGTTTTTTAATGCCCCTTTAACCAGTATACTCGGATCCGGCATTGACGAACCAAGTGGAGTGAAGAGACATGCAAAATGGCGCAGAATAAAAAATATATTGTGCCATTCAGGAATCAGTCGACTTGAATGTGGATCTCATCTATACTATAAATTATTACAACTGACAAGATCAGGACAAGACTTCAGGGTTCATGACCAAGACCTCTTCAAGTTCCTGGTCCACTGCTGTGTAGATGAAGCATTTCCAACCTGCATTTATGTAACGTACTGGTGACTCTCATCGTTGGCTTATGTTATATATGCGCCTTCTTGAGGGACTTGCTTAACCTTACCTCGTACTTGCCTTCCGCTTCTTCTTTGCTCCCACTCTTTGACATCATTGTATTCTCTCTAAGTTCTCATCTTGCCTCATTCTACAAGTGATTCAGTCAGAGGTACGTTCTTACAACTGCTAAGCTAATTTTTGCTAGACAGATCCAATTTCTGTATATCTAATCTCTCATGTCTGCATGTTTTTTTATATCGGTATTTCAAAAATCTCGGTGGTCACCTATAAATAGGAATATCGGATGTATCAGAAATTTATCGGCGATACAAAAAACTTTCGGACAAAAATTTCAAAAATTGGTTCTTTTTGTTCAGGAAACCATGTACATCATTTCTATATCATTCTAGACCATTCTGCATAAAAATCCAAAGAAAAGCCATACTATAAATCGCTGATTCAATAATATGAGTACCGACAGCCCCTTTGACCAGATGCGGTCTCAAATATAAAGAGATGCAGTACCAAATAGACGCTCCACAATGATAGAGTCTAAATTTGCCCCAAATCTTAGAAACCATCCATAGTTCTAAATATCGCTACATAAAGTAGAATAGTCCAACGTCCTAGGTATTACAAAGTCCATCGTAGTGCCAAACATTACACAGAATCGGTGCACAGGTCAAAATATAACAAATAGTACCAAAATGGCCAGAGAGGTTAACTCAATCTCAGGCTAACCCTTTCATATAACACAAGTGTTCTATACTTGTACCAAAAATCACTTAACAACGCGATCCTGAATCCAAAATCAAATGACACTAAAAATCACCTGAAGAATAGGACTGTGCGGCTCGCCGCCTTGATTGTGACCATAGGCGTGTTCGGTTCCTGGATCACAGCTCAGCCACTTGTCGTCTTGCGTCGCTTGTAGACTTTCCCGGTCATAACATCAACCCCCCCTGATGAACAGCTCGTCCTCGAGCTGGAAGGAGGGGGAACTCGGTGCGGGGCTCATAGAAAGGTTCTCAAGTAGCATTAGTGTCGAACATGGACGTGCTAGGTAGCACAATGGTGTTGGGCACGAACAGCTCGAGCTAGCTGGAGAAGACGACGCCCCTGATGTAGTGGAGGTAGGACTGGCGGAGTAGATGCCAGCATCCCTTGAAGGGCCTGAGGACTCCTACATGGAAGACGTCATGGATCCGAGCACCTTCTGGAAGGCATAGGCTATAGGTAACATCACCCATGCATTCTGTGATCTAGAAGGGCTCAACAAACCACGGGCTAAGCCTGCCTCATGGCCCGGGCAGCAGGGACTACACCTGCCAGTGCAGGATGCGCAACCAGAACCCAGTCACCAATGGTGACTTCTAGGGCGCGATGACAGTGCTTGGCATACTCCTGCGCTTGGAGGAGTCATTCAAGTACTCCCTCCGTTCCAAATTGTAGTTCACTTTGACTTTTTCCATACATATTTTGACTTTTTCCATACATATTATTTATCTAGGTACATAGCAAAATACATGCACCAAAAAAGTCAAAATGAACTATAATTTGGAATGGAGGGAGTACATTATAGAGGAACTCGTCACTGTTCTGTAGCAATGCATCCATCGTATCTATCTACACCAAAGGCAAGTAGGACTGGCAGGGCCCGGCTGTAAACCACATGGAAAGGAGAGTGCATTGGGCGGAGTGGTAGGATGTGTTGTAGCAGTACTTTTCCCAGGGCAACAAATCCAGCCACGCACGAGGCCTGTCTCTAGTGATGCAGTAGAGGTACATCCCAATTGTTTTCTTGACCACCCTAGATTGCCTGTCCATCTGTGGGGGAAATGTCGTGCTAAGGTGGAGCTTAACAACATCAAGCTTGAATATGTCTCGGCACACATTGCCAATAAAGACCGAATCCTGATCATTGACAATGGACTCTGAGAACCTGTCGAGCCACACAACAGTGTCAAAGAACGATGTACTGACCGAAGTGATGGTCTAGGGGTGGCTCAATTCAATGAAGTGGGCATGCCTGGAGAAGTGATCCACCATGGTCGATCAAGAGGACGCTCTTGCCATGGATGCAGGGAAGAAGACCTTCCACAAAATCTAACAAGATGTCCTCCAAACCTTGAGATGGCACAGGCAACGGTTGCAAGAGCCCCACCGGCTGAAGGGACTCTATCTTGTTCTATTGGCACACCGCATACGCCCGGACAAAGTCGCGGACTAGTGCACAATCATGTTCAATGATATTGTAGAGTATTTTTGATGCCCTCGTGCCCTGCGGAATGGCCAAGCTCGAGCACCGTGGGTAGTAGGGACGAAGCCACTGGGTTGAAGACACAGGTGCCATGGAGCATTAAGCCTTCCATGACACGCAGGGGGCACCACGCTCGGTGATGACGGAGTTGCTCAGAGGGCGCAGCTTTGCGCTCTCCTGCAACTTGTGGTAAAGGTAGTAGAATAGGGCAAAAGTGGGACCTTCAGGGCATCAAGGACGGCATCGCCCTCTTCGTGATGAGAGAAAGCGTCGGTGATGATGTTGAGGCAGCCTAGACAGAACTCAAACGTCAAGTCATAACTAAATAACTTACTCACCTTGTGGTGTTGAGGGACCATGGAGAGGCGCTGATCAAGGAGATATTTGAGCGTGAAGTGGTTCACATAAATGAAAAAACAACACCCCCAAAGATATGACCACCAATGTTCGACTCATTGCACCAAGCTGAACAGTTCGTGCTCATATGCCGCAAGCTTCAAGTGCTGAGGTGCAAACGGTCAGTTGAAGAAGGTGATGGCACTAACACCTTGGTGGAGCACTATGCAAAAGCCAGAGCCCGACACATCACAATCAATGGTGAAATCCTTGTCGAAGTCAAGTAGGTGCAGTACTGGTGCGATAGGGAGGGTATATTTGAGGGTGGGGAACGCATCGGCGGTCTGTTCCATCCACTAGAACACATCCTTCTGGAAACAACTATGTCAGGGGGTAGTGAGGGTGCCAAAGTAGTAGATAAATTGACTGTAGTACCCTGGTAGTCCAAGAACCCATGGAGCCTGTGCACAGAGTGGGGTGCCAGCCAAGACTGCACCGCCAACACCTTGTCTTGATCGATGGCAATGCCATACCCTGAGATAACGTGCCCCAAGTAAGCAACCATGGGGCATTGAAGGAGCACTTACTACACTTGACATGTTGGAGATGCGCCAACTATGATGGGCCGTATATTAAAATGTTGTCAAAAACAAGACAAACTTTTATAAAAAGGGCTGCAACACGGTGTTCATTAGCGCCTGGAACATCACCGACACATTCATGAGGCCGAATGGCATCACTAGGAACCCAAAGTGGCTATGGTGGGTGCAGAAGGTGATGAAGAGTTGTGGTTAGAGATCCTCAGGGTGAAAGCACACTTGGTGATAACCGGGCCAGAGATCTAGTTTGGTGAGGAAGTGGGCACCATGGAGTCCATCGAGAAGCTCCACCATGAGAATAGGGAACTTATCTTTCACCATGATGTCGATCAATGTTTGATAGTTGACACAAAATCGCAATGAGTTGTCTTGTTTCTTGACCAGTAGCACTGGGGCAGCGAAAGTGGAAGTGCTTGTCCGAATGACAGTACACCTTAGGCGAGCATGGAGATGCACTAGACCTCCACATCATCCTTATGGTGGTAGGGGTGCACAGCCATAGGCGTCATGCTTGGCAGCAAGTGTATCATGTGATCACAGGTTCAGGCGGGTGGCAGCCCCTGTGGCTTGGTGAATAAATCGTCAAACTTGTGCAATAGGTGTTAGAGCAATTCCGCTTCATTGTTGCGGATGGAGTTGAGCCATTGGGTGGAATGCACATCGTGGTGAGTGGACCCGATGCCACGCTAGAACACATAGCAACCATATGGCGCCCAATAGGCTTACACATAAATCATCAAAGCTCCCATAGGACTATGCCAAGGTTTTACAGAATGGTCACATCCAAGACCATGTCATAGCCATTGACTAGGATTGAATAACATTCGATGGTGAATGTCTCATCAGCGATATAGATGTCGACATCAGATTCTAGCCCGCGACAGGTGACATGATCACCATTGGCCAGCAGGACTCCTTGGCCGGACAGGAGTGGAATTGTAGTCCAACACGGCATGCCACATCACCGCGCATGAAGTTGAGCATGGAGCCGGTGTTGAGGAGTACGATGAACTGTACGGAGCCGGTGTAGAGTTGCATCATTTCCTTCATGTGGATGTTAGCAATGGCATGGAGGGAGATCATCGAGGTGTCAGGGTCAAATGCTCCTCGATCAGATCCTCTGGCTCCTCCACGACGCAGTCAAAGACCTCTAGATAGAAGAGGTGAGCACACTTGTGGCCTCGAAAAAATATTCATCACAATTGTAACATAACCTTTTTTGTAGTGCTCCACCATCTGATCCGACGTCAAGTGCTTGAAGAGGCATAGGGGCGGGGTCATGGTCAATGACTAGGTCTCCCCGACAAAGCCTGCTGCCGATGATGATAAGGCTGGTGCTAGAAGGGCTTGATGCGTGCGAGGGCCGAGTCAAACGGGTGAGCACCGCCAAGAGGGCTAGCATAGCCCACCCAACACTCATAAGAAGATGTGTCGACCGCATCATATGTTAGAGATTATATGCATCGTGGAGCTCCACATCTATCTAAATGTTTGGCTTACAAGCCACTCATGAACAATTGCACCTGTTGGAGTGGAGATAGGGCCCCGCATGCACCATGCGGGCCTGGAACACCTCAAGGGTAGGCCTCCACCGATGAGGGGAACAATAGGCTCGCCATGTCTGCCAAGTTGTTGGTGCTTAACGATGGACAAAAGCATTGATGGCAAAGCCACTTGAACTCTCCTCCCACTCCGACATGCTGGCATCAGATTCTAGTGTGATGTACCACTGCTAGGTAGTGCCGATGAGACGGCACAACGCCAGCTAGACATGATCCACGACGCATGTCTGTTGAGCCTAGAAGAACTGCTCACATTTTTTCAACTAGCCGAGCGGATCCTCCTTGCCAACATAGGAAGGGAAGGACAATTTGTGGTAGCAACGAACAGCCGCCCCAGTGGGTTCTGGTGGGATGTAGACTAGTGCCAGTGTGTGCATGGAGGTGTATGAAATATGACCAGTAGATTGCATGATGAATGAGATGGGAATCAGGGAAGGGGACTATCGTAAATTGATGTGGGTGATGGGCACTCCCCCAAATGGTGGCGGTGGATGGGGGCGGCGACCCTGATGTAGGAAACGATGGCCCGTGGGCCGACAAAGGTGGCCCTGGTCAACGATAGAACCGAGTGCGCCAAAAGCAATTCCAAGAATACTAGAGCGGAGGTAGGCAACACCGAAATTTTGCCATAGCCCAACATATCATAGGGCAGCAGTGGTGGTCAGGGCATTGAGGGCATCGGTTGGGATCATGGTGAGGGTGGGAGGTGACACATGGAGGTGTGAGGTGAGATGATGGCGGCATTGGTGGCGGCTAGGACGGGGAAATGAATAGGGGAAGGGTGGCGCTGGGAGCAGCGGTGGTGGACACTGCCCCAATAGTGGAGGGTTTCGAGGAAGCCATGGCTAATACCAGATTGTTGGAACTTAGGGAGCGTAGAGCATAGGAATGGGAAGGTGACTGGCCTATGTTTCAATCCCTGGCAGTGGGTTGGCGTCGCCGTGCTCGCGGCCTGGATGAGAACACACATGACAATAGCAAGACAAGGAGCAGTAACACCCAAAAGCGAGAGAGATTAACACATGTGTTCCATACTTATAACAAATCACCTAACAACTCTGTCTTGAATCTAAGGGAAATCAAATGACACTAACAAACTCCTGAAGAATTGGACTGAAAATAACTGCGGCTGTGCCGCCTTGGTGGTGACCACACCCGGCGCGTTCGGCTCCTGGGTTGTGGCTCAGCCACTTGTCATCTCGCGTTGCTTGCATCACTCGTAGACTTTCCCGATCATAACACAAAGATGAAAACATTTACACACAAAATAGGTATCAAAGTGGTGTAAAAAGGATCACCTGCACTGAGACACCCAGAAAGAGTCCATCTTCAAGCATCACCTCTGAACATATAGACTTCTATTTTTTCTGGACCTTTTTCTTCTCTCTACCACTTGATTACTCATCAACATTTTGACATTAAAAGGGACCCTACCACAAGAAACAACCGAGATGTTGCAGCCAAATGCTCTCTACAACATTAACCACACGAGTAAAACTAGACACTTTATTTTTCTCACGATGGCTAATCCACAGATCAATTTAACATCCAGAATATTGTTCTATATACCCAGCACAGCTGTCTGCCTGTCCCCACTTTAAATGCAGCTAAGCTTTGCTTCTGATGCAAACTGATATATCTAATCTCTTATGCATACTTTTATTTGTTTGTTTTCCTTTCCTGGGAAAGCAACGTTATAGATTTCTGAATGCTGATGGCTAAGATGGTCGGATCTACAGTTATCCAGGAGACATTTAGCCAAATACTATCTGGCTTGGTTAAAAACTATGAGGAAAAAGAGGAACTAAATGGAATAAGAAACATAGAGAGGCTAGAGATGGCACACATCAGGCTGCAAGCTGCTCTTGAGACTTCTAATAGATGGCAGATCACTGATAGATCCATGCTGCGTTGGCAAAAGAAGCTGAAGCGTGCTGCACAAGAGTGTGATGAGAAACTGCACAAATGTAAGCAAAGAATCCTCGAAGAAGAACTCATGGAGGAGGAGGTAAGGAATTCCTCCATTCCTAAACGGATAGGACATGCTACCAAGTCATTTGTTTTCTCCATCTTTAACGGCAACAATGATGATTTGAACCCCTCAGTTATTAGACGATTTGAGTGGTACGCAGATGGTGTTAGTGAATTCCTGAGATTCATAGAGCTTGGCGGCACACCACTTTGTTACATCATGCCCTTTGGCTCCCTTATCAAGAATCTTTTTGCAGGCAAGGAACTTCACCATAAAATTGTTTGTGGAAGCCAACAGCCTTGGTGTCAACTATCGTTGATCCCCTTTAGCAATGCAGAGCAAAGAACAGAGGTTGCCCTAATATTTATCAAGAATGATGGTACAACAGAGGGTAATATCCACTTCAGTATGATACTACAGCTTTCAGAGAGTACAGACATAGTTGGGATTGCAGTTAGAAGTTTGCAGTTGTTTGCCCCTCATGTCAAATTTATAGTTGAAAATATTACCAACGAACTTACTCAACTACCTACTCAAGACTTCTCATGGGCGCCATTTGAATATTCATACCACAGAGAACATATGCACAATCTCCATGACTTTGCTTCTCAATGGTATCGTCCGAACCCATTATGTTGCAAGCAGCAGCAACAGCATGAGGTTCCACATTTTAGCAACCTAAACATGGCAGGATTATCAGATGTTTCGCTAGAACCAGTTGTTGAATTTACTCTTCAGTGGCAAGTCCCACATTCAGTGTACAGCAAGCGAAAGACCTCACTGTCTCAAGGCACAATGTCTATGCAAAATTCTCCATATCTGAAAGCTGGAATTGCTTTTGCACCCCATGGCTCCTCTGAATACATGCTACCAGTGAATAGAAGTTCTGAAACAGTAGAGATAGTTGGCGGTCAGCAACATGTCTTGCATACGGACATCTCCTTGGAGCAAATGGAAGAGATTATGGTACCAAAGGCTGTAGATTACTTCTGCGATAACGATGAAGCGTCCGTATACCAAATGATTTGGAGGTCTAAGCATGGGGCTGCACGGATTCATGTTGAGAAGCCATCCATAGCCACACGCAGAACAAGTATGAGAGCACAGAGAGCTTCTGGGCGGGCTAGAAATAGAAAACTGTTTCGAGGACAGGATCAGAAGACTGGGAACTTTCTAGGTGGGATCACTCACTTCCTCGACTTATGGGGTGCCCATGTGCCCACCCGGCTGCAAAGTTCTCTCATGGACTGGATGCAGAAAGAAAAGGAAACTCAGTTAGCAGAAAGGAGAGCAAAACGATAAGCATAGATATCCTACAGGTAGTGTTACATGATCCAAATCCAAAGACAAGAGGAGCGAAGCAATGAATGACATTTATTCTAGATCACACAAAATATTTGTGCGTCTTTGTATTTAGAAAAAAATATTCGATACAACAGGCAGATCTTAATTTTATATTCTAATAGTCTTCATTGTTTGTGTCTTTGTGTAAGCATGTAGCTAGTGAAGTACGTATGTTCTACATGAGAAACTTATGCAACAATGTCTTAGTTTAGTTGTCTCGTTATCTCGTATATGTGATATTGTCTGTATCTTTTCGCACAAAAAATATATATTGTCGTTTCATCAAAAAAATATTGTCCGTATCTCATTAGCTGAGATATTCTGGGATATTGACACTCTGACAGTAGTCCGTTGGGTCAAATTTGCACAGAATCAAGCAATTGTTGGGGACATGGAAAAGTGAGGAATAAGAGAAAATGCTAGTGACAGAGGAATTTTTGTGTTACTCACAACATCAGTGACTTGTGTAAATAATGTTAATATAATAACGTTTTTCTTAGTTGAGAAATCTGTTCTGGATTAGGAATGTTTGTTTTTTTTTCGCGAGCAGACATATATGTCTGTATTTTATTAACAGAAATGGAGTGATTGCTGTTGGTTACCAACCGTGCACTCCTCCTGGTAGGGATGAACTCCTGATCAGTACAGGCTCTCAGGTCACATGTGATCCTGAGATGTGGTGGCGATAGAAGATTAGGAATGTTTGTGAGCATTCTGTATGGTGGTGTTTATTAATCACCATTGGATCTTATAGTGGACATTTATATTATTATCCATCTAATTGCATCGTACAAATAAATGAAATTTAGGTGCAACTCCACTGCATATGTCGAGGTCACTGCATCGTATGAGGCGCTCTCGAGTAATAGAGGTACGGCCGATTTGGTCCCCAGTCCCCACATCATGCTCACGGTACAGAGCCAACAGCCTGTTCCGCTCCGCTTTCAGCAGGAGCAGAGCAGCCTGTTCTCTTAGCCCTTGTTTTACCGAATCGGTGACTCCCGAAAGTCAATAAATACGTACTGTAGTATTTCGTTTGTATTTAGTAAAAATTATTTAAATTTTGATTAATTAGGCTTAAAATGTTCGTCTCATAAGATATAAGAAGACTGTGCAATTAGTTTTTGATTTTATCTATATTTAGTACTCCATGCATGTGCTAATATTTTGATGTGATGGGAATAAGAATTCTGCATAGTAAAATTTGGAGATGAATTTAAGAAACTAAACAAGGCCTTAGTTGAATAGTTGATGTGTTATTGCAATTTGTAACAGGAAGGTCTGTGATGGGACTATCCTACGCTCACGGTACACAAAGTTTGACGTATTTCTGATCCATTTTATGTATTCATCCAAGATAATCCCGGTTTTTTGTTCCTCAGTTGTAGTTTCACTACGTAAAGATTGAACTTTCGTAGCGTTACAAAAATAGACTCCGCAGCAGACGTTTTTGTTGCCCGCTGCGGTAAATCACCACGATTTACCGCAGCGGGCACTTTTAATTTACCATAGCGGTCACTTTTGCCCGCTGCGGTAAATCGATTTACTGTAGCGGGCAGCTTATAAGGACCGCCACGGTTAAGGCCTGGCCCAACGAGCCCAGGACGCGGCCGAATTACTGCTCCATATATATAAACCAGCACTTTAGGTTTCAGCCTCCGCTCCTCCACTCCCTTCGCGCAGCCGCTCGCCTACCTTCTCTTCCAGCCGGCGCTCTCAGTCGCAGCCACTCGCCTCCCTCCTCCATTCCTCTCGTGGAGGCCGGCGTGAGCTCCCAGCACGGAGGACGGCGCGAGCTCCCATCACCGAGGCCGGCGCTCCTGGCGCGGGCGGAGGCCACCTCTCCTCCGTCTCCGGCCACCTCTCCTCTGTCTCCTCGCGCGGGCGGGCGGAGGCCACCGCTCTGGCCAAGCGCGCTGGTAGCGGACAGATCTGCGACGGTGCCACCTCTCCTCCATCTCCGGCATTCGAGTCCCCTCCTCCCTCTCAGGTGGCCAGCTGGATTGACCACTCCCCTCTCTCATCCACTCTTCATCTTCCTCTGCCTCTTCATCTCTCTCATACTATCCCTTTGTAGGGGCCAGCGCAAGGAGGCGGGATCTGCGAGGTGGAAGCCGGTGATGCCCATGTCCGGCGGCGGCGGTGCAAGTCACGGGCAGCGGCGCGAGTCGCGAGCGGATCCAGTCTCCTCCCACTCGGTACCGGTGGATCCGGCCCCCTGCTCGTCGACGGCCGTGGTGAAGATCCAGGCGGCGACAGTGGAGGTGCGATGGCGGGTTTGTTGCGGGTTGTGGCGTGGTGTGCGGCATCGCTCCCTCCACCACGGTAGGGCCACGACGACAGATCCGACGAGGAGGAGCTCCAGGTGGCGGATCTGGCGAGCTCCGGTGGCGCGGCGGATCTGGCGAGCTCCCGGCGGTGGCGGGCACGGCGAGCCCAGATCCAGCCCATCTGGGCTTTTTTTCTTTTTTTTGTTTTTTTGAAAATTCTTTACCGCAACGGGCTTCCTTGTGTGCCTGCTGTGGGAAATCCTATTAACCGCAGCGGGCAAAGACGCCCGCTGCGGCTGGCCACGATTTATCATGGCATGGCAGCGACAGCGGACGCCGTTGTCCGCTGCGGTAAATCAAAAAGGGCCGCTGCGGAAGTTCGGTTGTGTGGTATTGTGTTAGGGTTCGATTTTATACAGACATGGCCCCCCTTTTTCCCTCAGTTGCAGTTTTGTGTATCAACCACTGTCCTTTTTCAGTGACACTGACAGTAGTTTGTTGGACCGAGATCATGGAGAAGTTTGAGATAAGAGAAAATGATGGTGAGTTGATCAGTCATCGGTCAACAGACTAGCGCTAGCGCGTGGCATGAAAATGAACTGACAAAGACTCATAGATTGGCTTGGTCAACATGAAATTCCCAGTGATCGAGAAGCAACCATGACTTTTCAAGTTCCTTGTCTACTGCTATGTGCGGATGGAATACTTTCAGGCTGCATTTCTCCTACCTGTTCTTGATTGTGACCACACTGTTATCCATTTGATCTTCGACGTGACTCCAGTGCAACTCTTCCACGTCTAAGTTTAAAAATAAAAGAAAAACTCTTCCACGTCTGTCGACTTGATGACTGTTTACCTAGAGAGTTTATCGTCATTGACGAACAAGACATAGGAAAGCTGTCCACCATTCACGCCAGTTCAATTCAATCGAAGGTAAGCTCTTCCTCCAATTAATTATTGCTGGAGTTGCTCTTAGGGTACTATTCCACAATTGAGTATTGACGAAAGTTCAGGGAAACTCTTCCAGTTCTGTACGTCAACTTCATTGCAGTTGGTTATAGCATTCAAACATGGATAAGTAGCTACATATATATACTCATTGTTGACCATGACTTATTGATTAAATTTTCCCATGCAGCGACCATTATATGCACACATTCCCCCCTCAAAGCCATGGACATCAGTGTCTTCTCTTTAAGTTTCATCTTACCATGCTGTGCGATTTCCGCCAAAGACACATCTATACACTGGATAGTAGGTGTCCACCATTCACGTCTCCATTCAAACAAAGGTACGTTCTTAACCAACCACACCCCCCGCCCGCCTAGTTAAGGTAAATCATTGCCTGTGATCCCAGCAAGTAGTTTTGAAAACGAAATGTGGAATTGTTACTGTTAAGTTTCTAAATGCTTAGGTGATGTTGTATAATGGGATAGGTGAGGAGGGAATGGGAAATAGAGGGTGGTGGAAATCATCTCCTATGTCTGATGTTATGGATTCAATGGCCCCACGTGTGTCCATGCTTCTTGAGCATAGGTCGGACTTCACAAAGTTTTAATTACGTCATATCGCCTAGGTGTCTAAGAGCATCTTGAAAAGTCTTTACAAAATTTACACTCTAGACCATTATTTGGAAAGTCACTTAAGTAAAAGTCATTTTTATATCTTTATACCTTCCAACAGCTATTATATATCTTGTGTGCATTATAAGTGCCATCTTCACTCTTCAACTTTGACTAGTGAGAACTTTATAATATAGGCAGTCGGAGGATATTTTTTATCAAAATATTTATCCCTATGAATTAGAAGAAAGATATTAAGATATATTGAAGTTTATCTAACCATATCCAAACATTCCCAGTTAACACCACAGCCTCAAAAACAATGCACGTGTCATATTCATATGTACTGAGAACATAAAAAGGATTAACAAACCCATAAATAAATAAGTTAGTTTGGGGACTTAAAAATATATTTTAAAAGTTTGAGGATAAGGAAGACACTGTGAGCAAAGTTTCTCACCGTCAACGTCAATGTATTTTACTCTGTTCTCCACTACGCATTATCCAGACGATTCCACTTGACTTGTATGTTCCCTTTTCCACTAGGAGATTTGGACACGTCACTGAATTCTTTATTTATGTGTGCACATCAATTCATCGGCACCCGTCTCTGTCATTTTTAACCTGTCTCATCCATGTTCATATCCTGTCTAACTTGTGGAGCTCGCTGTCTTCAATATACTTTCATATAACATTATAACACCATAGAAGCATATTTAACATCCAGAATACCTCTCTACAGTAAACAGGGTAAAACTGCCACAGCTTTCATGCAGCTGTGTAAATTTTTGCATGTGGTGAAAAGTTCATATTTCATTTTACTGAAAACAAATGCAGGGTTTATATCTCTCTGAAAATGTCTCATGCTGCTTACTCCTATGCAGGGAACGAGTGCTACACATGCTTGAATCCTGATGGCTGCGGAGATGTTCAGTTCTGTGGTTGCTCAGGAGACAGTTAGCCAAATCGTATCTGGTCTGGTTCAGAGGTATGCGGACTCAAATGATGCACACAGAAACTTTGAGAGGTTAGAGATGGCACACATCAGGCTGGAGGCTGCTCTCGAGACATCTGACAAGTGGCGGATTACCGATGCATCTTTGCTGCGTTGGCGAAAGAAGCTGAAGCATGTTGCGCAAGAGTGTGGTGACACGCTGCACAAATGCAAGCAATGAATTGAAGAAGATCAATGGGTGCAACAAAAGCTGATGAACTCCAACCTCCCTAGCCGGATTGCACATTCTACCAAGTCCTTCATTTTCTCAGCCTTCGGCAACAAAAATGAGCCGAGCAGATCCATGGTTCAAAGGTTTGAGTGGTTTGCAGATGGAGCCAGTGAATTACTGAGATATGTGGAGGTTGGTGGCACTCCACTGTCACATGCCATTCAAGTCTCTTATAAGGAACCTCATGGCTGGCATGGAGCTGCAGCACAAGATTGTTTTGGGAAATGAGTACCATTCTTATCTGCTATGGCTGGTCCCTTCCATCACTACGGATCATGGGGTAGAAGCCTGCCTGAAATTCGTCCACAGAGATGATAATGCACCGGAGAACAACTTCTTTCTTGGTGCAAGGCTGCAGATATCAGAAAGCACAGACATTGTTGGGACTGTAGTGAACTGCTTGCATCTCTTTCCTCCGTGTTTCCAGCCTATAATTGAAACCATCAAGAAAGAGCTTACCCAGCTGCCTACACAGGACTTCTCATGGGTTCCATTTGTTGATCTATGGCATAGAAAACACTGGGAAAGTCTCCACAGCTTCTGCATCCAGTGGTTTCGTCCAGACCCAATGTGTTGCAAGAATCAAGTGAAGCAACAAGGCCTGCAGAATAATAAACCTCGTTGCACTGGTCACACAGACATGGTAGGAATTCCAGAAGTTTCTCTAGATTCAGTCATTCTAATGCACTTGGAGTGTCAAGTCCCGGTATCCAAGCAGCAGACCACCACAGCGTCGTCATCTTGAGCAGAAGTTCTACGCAGGACAACTCTCCACAGATGAAAGCTGGACTCCTCTTTAGCCCCCATACGAAGCACAAACTTCCTGAAGAAAAGTACTCCGCAGTACTGACGGTCTACGGCGAAGAGCAGCACTATGTGCACACTAACATCACCTTGGACCAGCTGAATGAGATCATGCGCCAAAGGCAACAGATTACTTCTACCGGAACCCCGCAGCGACAGCCTGCCAAATGTTTTGGAAGTCTAAGCATGGCACTGAGTACATTGTGTTCGAGAAGCCAAGGATGGAGGAGACGCCAATGCAATGTGCAGCACGACGGGTTATTTCTAGGGCAGGTAGTAGGAAAAGGAAGCTGCAGGTGCAACAAGATCAGGTGCAGGTGCTGGGGAGCTGGAATCACAAGGTGGCATGCTTCCTCAATTCGTGGGTGGCACATGCACCTGTCCGGCTGCGAGGCATGATCCTGGACTGGATTCAGAGAGGGAAGGAAAGTCAGCTACAAGGCTGTGCCACCGCCACTGCGCCTGAAAATCTGAATCTATCATGTATAAGTTATATTTAACCGTACAATAGGCTACGGACATATTAATGTTCATACTATTTTTTATGTGTAATAAAACTTGAAATTTATTGTGACGTCTTGAAAGGCAAGACATTTTTTCTAGAACTCAGGGGAGTAAGAGAACTTAAGTCACCCACCTCCTCTTTTTTTTTAGGATGCAAAATGAACAAGATTTGGATGAGGTAAAGGTGGACATGATTATTAAAGAGATATTTGTATGGAAAATATTCTAACAATGCTTGTGGTTAATATTTTTTTACAAAACAGGAGATTAAGAAGAACATACAATATGTTTCTAAATGCATTTTCTGGTTTACTTTGAGAATATACAAAGAAAAATTGGCATTTGTATTTCTTTTAGAATGTGACATTTGTAATATTGATTTTTTGAGGGGAAAACCACACTCTTTATTCATGGAGTTGGTCATAAGAGTTACAAATGACCGAAGGTGGATCTAATAGCCAAACATGCTTGCCTGAATCAAAAGAAACCAAGCTTCTAGATGGAGTATGAGCATCTATATTGGAATTTCTGTTCTCAAAATCAACAAAAACGAAATCACGAGCCCCCTCCTTATCTCCTCCTTCACAACTGGATGAATTCTCTACTAGATAAGAATGGTGTAAAACAAGCGTGAAAAAATGGCAGTAACTTGTTGGGCCAAAATCAAAACGTTGCAGACTATGATCCTAGCCCACGCTAGCTCGACACTTATGGCCCCCATATATGCTTTGCATTGGGTACGGGGAAGCTCTCTGGGATTTTTTTAGAAAAGGGTTGGAATTTATTATATAAGTATAAGGATTACATCCTTCCCCTTACAAAAGAACCCCTTAAGGAAACAAAAATTACATTTTAGCTCTCTTGAGGCCCTCCATGACTTCTTCCTCGTCTCCGATGGAACTCGTCGTATGAAGGTGGAAGCCGGTCCCTCGAAGGAAGGAGCGACAAATTTTGAAGCTCCATAATCAGTAGCGCATCCACACAAGAAATGCACCATAGACCCATTGAATGCCCCAACACCACATCACGGCCAATGGCCATAGCTTCGCCTTTGAAAAGAAGACCCGACGCCAGCAGTTTCGATGGCCAACTCCATCCAAAAAGCAAAGAAGAACCCAAAAGAGGAAATGAAAACCATCAACCCAACCGAAGGTTGTGTTAATGAAGATTCCAACCCATACACACAAGCACAAAGATAACAAACCTCAACTGTGCGTTACCATTGAAACCTTCAGCACCACCAAAGTCGCCATCGTTGGTGGATGCACCATAGAGGGACATAGTATCATACTAACCTAACCATCACGAAATCTAAATCTATCCAACTGCAATTCCATGTAATACTAGTAAGTAGTAAACACTGCCGCCGAAATCACCAAATCCTCAACCACAAGGCCATCGGAGCCAAGGAATCCGGCGAAATGGGCGCCGGGAGGAAAAGCGTCTCCTTTTTCGCCCACGAACTGGAAGTGGAACGAGAGGACGAGAGGCCTGCTGAGAAGCAAAATGCAGCAATGAGCCAACACGTGGGACTTGGGCCAAGACAAAATAGAGTGAACTTTGGGCTTTGGTCTGGGCCCAGCTCGTGCGGAAGCTCTGATGGTAAGCAAACTGCAACAATGAGCCAACACGTTGGGCTTGGGCCAAGGAAAAATAGAGGGAACTTTGGGCCAGGCCTAACTCGTCAACTCCACACTGATGATGAGTTAAACAGGCCAGCGGCGATGGAGAGGGACGCGATGTGCCCCAGCGGCGGCGAGCACCGTGGGGAGGAGGAGGAGTGCGTGCCGCCGGCCGGCGGAGAAGGCGGCCGAGGCGCCGCCACCCATTACCAAATCCCAACACACGCGGAGGCACTCTCAAGGAGTCGAGGTACGATCAATTTGCTCCCCAGTCCCCACCTCACAGTCCGGAGTCCACACTCCACAGCCTGTTCTGTTGCGGTTGCAGCAGGAACAAAGTAGGCGAGTAGCCTGGCTTAGTTGATTAGTAAAACACAAATACATAGATACAGGATCAATCCTTCTTTTAGCTTCAAACCATTATGATCTTCTTTGGCGTGTTTCTGATCCATTTTATGCAAGCATAGTCCCTTTTTCTCCACTCTGTTGCAGTTTTGTGTTCTACTTTATACAGATTACAGACATATTCCTTTTTTAAGTCAGCTGCAGTTCGTGCACCAAACGCAGTCCTTTTCACTAAAACTCTGACAGTGGTTTATTGGACCCAGTTTACACGTCGTCAAGCAATTAGGGGGAGCATGATTGAAATAAGAGAAAATGCTAGTGAGTTTATCAGGCATCGGTCAACAGACTTTTTTTTTTGAAGTCAAAAACTGTGGGGGAGGTCCCCACAGCACTTCAATTTCTTTTTATATAGAAACAGAAATACAAAATGTTACAAAGGATACTTACATCAGGATTAACTAAAAGCATCAAGCCAAAAACAAAAACCAGACCTCAGGTCGGGCTTAAACCGAAGGGACCGCAACAGACACTGTGATTTGAAATTGCTAAACCAGGTGTCTATGTGAACACGACCATTACGAAAAACTTTGTCATTTCTAATCTTCCAGATTTCCCAAGCCCCAATGGTAACGATCTCCATGAAAAAAGGCATGTTCTGTTGCTGCCTGGAGTGTGCAATTCTTGCGTGGAGGCTGAGGTTCATGTTCCACTGGATTCCAATTTTCTGCCAGCACGTTCTGGAGAAAGAACAATCAAAAAGGAGATGATTGATATCCTCATGAATTCCAGATATGCCTAGGACACAATGAGCATTCAGCTCATTGAACAAGTTTCTTCTTCGCAGCATTACTTTGGTATTTAGCACAGGCAAAAAATTTGACCCTGGGTGTGACCTTAGATTTCCACATCCATGAATAGACTGGATGTGCTAGGATGTTCTGGAACACTAACTTATAGAATTTCTTCGATGAGTAAGTATTGCTGCCCCATTGATATGTCCAGATATCTGAATGTTGCAAATCAAACTTATGATTTTCCAATTCTTCTCTGAGTTCTTGAAGCTCACCAAATGCTTCCTGTGATAAAGGTAGCATGAAAAGGTTGTCCAGGTCTTGTGCCGAGATCATGTCATTAACACTGATGCCTGCATTGCGGGCATGGGAGTATAGTGTCGGGTATCTGAATGATAGAACACCTACTGACCAGAGATCTTCCCAGAATGCTACTGATGTGCCATTCCAATAATGCAGCGAGCAATGCCTCTGAACAAGGTGCTCAATCTTTGTATATCTATCCACCAAAAAGACCCCACTTCTCTAGTGGCATGAGGTACCTTTTCATCATAGTAGGAGCTCCAGACCAGTTTCACCCAAGGCACATCGACTTTATTGTAAAATTTGTAGAGATGTTTGAGTAGGAGAGCGTCATTCTGGACATACAGATTGATGACATTTGGTCCACCCTTATCCTTTGGTTTTGTGACCATGGGCCAGGCAGCCAGATTTATACCCTAATCTGTTAGAGCCTCTCCAAAGGCATTGTTTCCTGGCCCTGTCTATCACTCCTTTGGGTAGCTTGAGTGTGCACATTGCATATGTGGCAGTGGATGTGATGACTGACTGAACCAGCTGCAGTCTACCAGAGGGAGTGAGGAGGGATGAACAGGATGTCAATCTCCTTTCAATTTTATCCATCAGAGGAGCATATTCATCTATTCTTGGTTTGGTTGTCCCCATGGGTAAGCCCAAGTAAGTGAAGTGCAATGATCTAATTTGGCACCCAAATGTATTAGCTAGTATTTCCATCTTTTCCTGGCTGACATTGATTGGTAGCATCTGAGATATAGAATTGTTCACTTTCAGACCTATGGACTCTGAGAAGCTATTTAGGAGAGCTTTCAAGAAGAAAACTTGTCTGGCATCTGCTTGCATGATGAGAAGTGTGTCGTCAGCGTACTGTACAATGGGGTAGTCATCACCATGCTGAGAAATTGGAGGCTGGAGCAATCCTTGAGAAGCTGCTTTGTTCACCACTATCTGTAGGAGTTCAGCTGCTAGCACAAAAATTAGTGGTGAGAGGGGATCTCCCTGGCGGACTCATCTTTGGAATCGGTCAACAGACTAGCGTGGCATTAAAAGAACTGACAATGACTCATATATTGGCTCCATCTACCAGAAATTGCCATGACTTTTCCATGCTCCTTGTCTACTGCTGTGTGTGGATGGAATATTTTCAGGCTGCATTTCACCTACTTCCAATGGCTTTGTTTGTTACCACAACATTCTCTGATTGATTTTCCACGAAACTCCAATGCAACTCTTCCACTTCTCTCCACTTATCCTGTTGGCCTATTGTATCTAAAATTTCAAACATCAACTAATTTTTATCAATGTTGACAAAGTCTTGACAAGATTTTTCCTTTGCAGAGTCGTCAACCACATAATTTCTCAGCCCTCGCTATCAAGCTTGTCTACCACTTTCTCCCCTCAAAGCCTAGCTTGGATAGCTTTGTCTTGTGTTAAGTTCTCATCTTAGCACGCGGTGTGATTTTTCTATCAAGACTTAGCTATACACAGGATAGCTTTCCACCATTGACGTCCATTCAATACAATCTGAGGTAGGTTCGTCCTCCGATTAAGCTAAATCACTTCCTTTGATCCAAAGTTCATGTATCTAATATCTCACCAATACTGTTATATATATGTTGAATATCTTGAACAGGGAAGGGATATTCCAGATGCATGAAACCTAATGGCGGAGATTGTCGGTTCTGCAGTTGGTTCTGCAGTTGTTCAGGAATCAGTTAGCCAAATCCTATCTGGTTTGCATCAAAAATATGGGGACAAACAGAGCTCAAACGTGTTAAGAAACCTCGAGAGGCTATAGATGGCACACATCAGGCTGGAGGCTGTTCTTCAGACATCTGATAAGTGGGATATCACTGATACATCCTTGTTGCGTTGGCGTAGGAAGCTTAAGTCTGCTTCTCAAGAGTGCAAAGACAAGCTGCAGAAATGGAAGCAGGGAATCCTAGAAGATGAACGCGTAGAGAAGGAAGTAAGTAATTGCTCCCTTTCTATGCGGGTTGTGCATAATACCAGGTCATTTATTTCTTCTATCTTTCACCATGATAACAACTTGAGCACATCCACTGTTCAAAGATTTGAGTGGTTTGCTGATGGTGCTAGCGAGTCTCTGAGATTACTAGAGCTTGGTGGCATGCCCCGGTGTCACATGCCCTTTGACCCTCTTATCAGGCACCTATACTACAACATAGAATCATTAGGGAAAACAAATGCCCTTTGTTTCTAATGTTGGCACCATTTATTAGTGCGGAGCATGGTATAGAAGGTAGGCTTTGCTTCATGCAAAAAGATCGTAATGTGCCGGATGATGATTTTTGCTTTATTGTAACGCTACATCTTTCAGAGAGTACGGACATAGTTGGGGTTGCAATTCAGTGCTTACAGCTGTTTGCTCCTATTTTCAAGTCCACGGTTGAAAATATTAGGACAGAACTTATGCAATTATCTACTCTAGACTTGTCGTGGGCACCATATGTTGATTCAAACCAGAAAAAATATTGGGACAATGCTCACAGAATGGGCACTCAATGGTTTCGCCCAAACCCATTATGTTGCAAGCAGGATGATAAGCACAACCTTTATCATGGTAGCGAGCTAGACATGCCATCTGGATTACAACATGTTTCTCTAGAACCCATTATTCTTGTAGGTCTGCGGTCCCAACTCTCGCTCTCAAATTGCAACAAACAGAGGGCCTCACTATCCGAATGTAAAAGTTCTCTGTGTGATCATCCATATCTGAGAGCTGGAATCCTCTTTGCACCACATGGCTCTTCAGAAGACATGTTGTTTGTGGATAAGTTCCCCCAATAGCGGCAATATACAGTGAGGAGCAATATTTTTTGCATACTGTGTTTACCTTGGGACAACTTAAGGAGATCATACTGCCAAAAGCAATAGATTACTTCTGCCAGAATGAGGCGGCTACAGTCTACAAAATGCTTTGGAGATCCAGACATGGCACTGCATACATTCAGGTTGAGAGAACTAGCATCTTCATGCCAAGCACACGACCAACGTTTCATGGAGCTAAGAGAAGGAAGCTGAAAGGACAGGATGAGGAGTTCGAGTATCTGACATATTGGTCCTCAATTCCTTGAGTTATGGGCTACACATGCACCCATCGGACTACAAGGCTCGATCATGGACTGGTATGAGGAAATAAAAGAAAAACAGAAGCAGCACATCACTGCGGCCTGAAATTCTTGATCACATAAGTACCATGGATCCTTCGAAAAATTGGAGAAGCCATAAAAGAATAGATCATCTGTCAAAACAACAGATCGATTACACATATTTTCAGATCTTGAATTTGGGATAGATGCTCCGACTACAGGGTCAAGACTCATGTCAAGGCTCATCATAGAAGCAGAGCTACAGCATGGAGGAATTTATGTGTTACTAACTAGATAGGAACTGTTGTATAATTGTGGTCTTGGTTGTGAACGCTGTCTCAATTAGGAATGTATGTGAGCATCCTGTATCGTGGTGTTTGGTGCCGTTCTGGCTCCGGCTCTGGTGCTACACAGGATGTATTTCACCTTCTTTTCCAGTCGTTGTTTGTTACCACACCATTCTCCGTTTGATTTTCCAGGTAGCTTCAATGCTACTCTTCCACTTTTGTCAACCTAGTCCCTGTTAGCGACTGTATTCAAACATGAAACTGAGTAGCTACAGATTCTTACCGTTGACGAAGACTTGACAGAATTTTCCTTTTCTGAGTGCATTAACCATATAACCCATCGGCATTTGCTATCAGGCTTGTCTACCAGTTTCTCCCCCTCAAAGCCTTGGACAGAAGTGTCTTCTGTTTAAGTTCTCATCTTACCACGTGGTGTGATTTCCCTTTCAAGACATATTTAGACACAGGGTATCTGTCCACCATTCACGTTCTTGCAATTCATTCAAAGGTAGATTCTTCATCCCGTTATGCTAAATCATTACCTGTGATCCGAAGTTCACGTATGTGACGTCTCATGAATACCGTTACATGTTTAATATCCTGAACAGGTAAGGGTACATTGGATACTAGAATCCTATAATGGCGGATATTGTTGGTTCTGCAGTTGTTCAAAACTCAGTTACCAAAATCGTATCTAGCCTGCTTCAAAAATATGGGGAGAAAGCGAACTTAAATGCATTCAGAAACCTTGAGAAGCTAGAGATAGCATACCTCAGGCTGGAGGCTGTTCTTCAGACATCTGATAAGTGGGATATCACTGATATATTATTGTTGCATTGGTGTAGGAAGCTTAAGTGTGCAGCTCAAGATTGTGATGACACGCTGGACAGGTGCAGGAAGAGAATCTTAGAAAAAGATCACGTAGTAAAGGAAGTCCCTTCCTAAGCGGGTTGCGCATGCTACCAGGTCATTTGTCTCTTCTATCTTTAGCCACGACAACAACGATTTGAGCAGATCAGTTGTTAAAAGATTTTAATGGTTTGCTGATGGTGCTAGTGACTTTCTCAGATTACTAGAGCTTGGTGGCATTTCTCGGGGTCACATACTGGAGCATAGAATCTTTAGGGCCAACAAATGTCCTTTGTTTCTACGGTTGAAACCATTTATTAATTAGTGCAGAGCATGGAATAGAAGGTAGGCTTTACTTCATCCCGAAAGATTGTAGTGTACCAGATGATGATTTTCCAATAGAGACTAGAAGCGGATCGAGGAGAGATTTGAGGAAAAACTAAGTAGCTGGAAAGGAAAAGTACTCTCATCGAACTTGTGCTGATTAACTCAGTCCTATCCAGTTTGCCTATGTTTATGATGTCTTCCTTTAAAATACCAAGTGGGGTACTCAAAAAGTTAGAATTTTAGAGATCTAAATTCTTCTGCCAAAATAATGATCACAATAAGAAATATAGATTGATTAAATGACCCATTTTATTTCAGCCAAAAGAACAGGGTGGAATGGGTGTGCTTAATCTAGACTTACGGAATAAATGTCTCTTGAGCAAATGGTTCTTTAAACTTTGCAATGATGATGGCGTGTGGCAAGAATTGATTAGAAACAAGTATATGTGAAATAAACAGTTGAGCCAAATTGAGAAGCTGAAGCCGAAACCTTTGGTTCTTTTATCTAAAAAAAAAAGATGATGATTTTTGCTTTAATATAGCGCTGCAGGTTTCTGAAAGTACAGACATATTTGATGTTGCAATTCAGTGCTTGCAGCTGTTTGATCACATTTTCAATTCTACAATTGAAAATATTAGGAAAGAACTTATGCAACTATCTACTCAAAACTTCTCATGGGTACCAAATTATGTTGATTCACACCAGCAAAAATTTTTGGACAATGTTTACAGATTTGGCACTCAATGGTTTCGCCCAAACCCATTATGTTGCAAGGAGCATAATAAGAACAAGCTCTGTCATGGTAGCAAGCTAGATAAGTCATTTCGAAAATCATTTGTTTCTCTAGAACCAGTTATTGAAGTAAGGTATGTTGTGCCAAGTTTCGCTCCCAGAGTGCAACAACCAGGGGGCATCACTGTCCGAATATAAAACTTCTATAGGCGATCGTCCATGTCTGAAAGCTAGAGTCCTCTTTGCCTGCAGATAAGTTTCCTACAATAGCGGTAATCTACAATGAGGAGCAACATTTTTTGCATACTGTCTTTACCTTGGGACAACTTGAGGAAATTAATCATGCTTCCAAAATCTGTAGATTACTTCTGCCAAAACAAAGAAGCGACAGTCTACCAAACGTTTTGGAGGAGGTCAAGGCATGGCACTGCTTACGTTCAGGTTCGGAGAGCAAGCATCTTCATGACAAGTACACAACACACGTTTCATGGAGCTAAGAGAAGGAAGCTGTCGCAAGGACTGGATGAGTTGGAGTGTCTGACACATTGGGTCTCTCACTTCCTTGACTCACCCATCCAACTGCAAAGCTCAATCATGAACTGATACAAGGAAGTAAAGGAAAAACAGAATCAGGGCATCATTACCGCCCGAAATTAGGGCTTTGCTACGGTACACTGAAATAATTGTGAGCCATTGATCTCAACAGCAATTATCACATATTACCTCCAAAGAGGTAATGAGATGTATAAGGAAAATATCTTCCTATTGGATCTAATATGCTTGCATGATCAAACTTTCCTAACATAATCTCAAGCGTTTAATAACATGATGGACATGTATAGCGGTGGGACACACTTCACACATGGCTATCTCATGGTAGGCGTACAGATTTATAAAATTTTTATAACGTGACCTAACATGATTTTGTAAAATTTAATTTATTTGTTCGAACGCGTGACAAATGGACGGGATATTGAAATTCGTTTCATTTTTGACATGAAAAAATAAAGCTTATTCAATTCATAGTGTGATTGTGTATTGTAACGTTTATTTTTTGTAACGTGACCATGCACAGTTAAGGAACATAAAATAGCATGTCATTAATGGAAAATTAATTTGTGACTCCGAAATTATCTCTTGCTCGATGGCCGCCTTCCATAGTTCCATGTAGTGTGTAGCCGTTGGTTGCAAACGAAACGAAACAACTTGCATGCACACACGCAGATAAAAGGAAAAAAAAGGAAGCGATTAGTTATTTGTTTTTTCTTTCTATTTATTTTTTTATTTCTCCTAATATTAAAGGGCTTAGATTTATTTGAACTCTTACCTCTTACTAACAGGTGTACGTTAGCAAAACCCTCATATCTGTACCATGGGCAATCAGGGAAAGATGCAGCAATATAAGAATAGAGTGTTCCATGCAAGGAATGGTGCGATTTTTAGTCATGAGAGTCCCCCCACTCAGTCTGTAATTTCCAAAGTGTGTTATGATACTGTTAGATGGAGGCGCCGGCTCAACGATGAGCAAGATGTAATTTGTTTAGATGCCTGGCACAATCGCCTTCTCTCTTGTAATACTGTCTCTAGCTCTACTTCGGTATGAGTTTTTTTTTAATGAAATTGTAGGTGGCGAACTGGGGAAGCTCTCACCCCGATGAGTTCAAAAAAAACTGACACTCTGACAGTAGTCTGTTCAACCGAGTTTACATGGCACCAAGCAATTAGGGAGACTATGGAGAAGTTTGGAATAAGAGAAAAATGCTAGTGATGAGTTGATCAGTCATCGGTCAACAGACTAGCGCGCGTGGCATGAAAATGAACTGACAAAGACTCAGTCATTGATTGGCTTCGTCAACCAGAAATTTCCAGAAGGTACCATGACATTTCCGAGTTCCTTGCCTACTGCTATGTGTGGATGGAATATTTTCAGGCTGTATTTCTCCTTCTTTTCCTGTCCTCATTTGTGACCACACTGTTATCCATTTGATTTTCGGTGGACTTCAGTTTAACTCTTCCACATCTGATGACGACTTGATACCTATTTCACCTATTGTATGATAACAGTCTGGTCAACTATTCCATGTGTGGATGGAAAGTCAACTAAGTCTGCTGTGCATGGACTTGGTACTTGGTCGATTTTTATTATTTCTTCATACGAGTATCCTAACAATTTATAAACAATTCCAGTCCATAATGGATGGCAACAGAGCGGATTCAAATCGGGTGAAATCTCTATGCACCTAAAACTGAAACCCGCGAATCCACACACCCAACACTGATTTGCGTGAAAATCCATCCACGAAGCTGAAATCCGTGGATCCCAAAAAATGGATTATCCAAAACCTGAGAACATTACAACAAATCCATCTTTTGATGGGCGCGCACTGTGGACACTGGGCATCTGGTGCTGGCGGCTGACTTTATTAGGGCACTATTCCACAGAGTTTTGACGAAAGTTCAGTGCAACTCTTCCAGTTCTGTCAACTTCATGGCAGTTGGTTATTGCATTCAAACATGGAATAAGTCGTTACACATACATACTCATCGTTCACCATGACTTCTTGACCAAATCAGTGACCATTATATGCACACATTCCCCCCTCAAAGCCATGGACATCAGTGTCTTCTATTTAAGTTCTCATCTTACCACGCCATGCGATTTCCCCCAAAGACATATCTATACACAGGATAGGTATCCACCATTCACGTCTGCATTCAATCGAAGGTACGTTCTTATACCCCCCCACCCCCAACCCACCCCCACCCAACCCCCCCCCCCCCAATTAAGCTAAATCATTGCCCGTGATCCCAGCTAGTTCATGTATCTAATATCTCATTAGGACTGCTGTTGTATGTTAAATATCCTGAAACACGGACGGGCTATTTTTGCAGGTGCTTCAATCCTGATGTCGAAGATTGTTGGTTCTGCGGTTGTTCAGGAGTCAGTTAGCCACATCCTTTCTGGTCTGCTTCGAAAATATGAGGAGAAACACAACTCAAATGCGTTCAGAAACCTTGAGAGGCTGGAGATGGCACACATCAGGCTGCAGGCTGTTCTTCAGACATCTAATAAGTGGGATATCACTGATACATCCTTGTTGCGATGGCGTAGGAAGCTTAAATCTGCTGCTCAAGAGTGCCATGACACGCTGCACAGATGCAGGCAGAGAATCCTAGAAGACCAACACATAGAAAAGGAAGTAAGTAATTTCTCCATTCCTAAGCGGGTTGTGCATGCTACTAGGTCATTCGTTTCTTCTATCTTTAGCCACGATGTTGATGACTTGGACAGATCCATTGTACAAAGATTTGAATGGTTTGTAGATGGTGCTAGCGAGTTTCTGAGATTACTAGAGCTTGGTGGCACGCCACGATCTCACATGCCCTTTGACACTCTTGTCAGGCACCTTCTAGCTGGAAAGATACTACAGCATAGAATCATTAGGGAAAACAAGTGCTCTTTGATACTATTGATGGCACCAATTGTTAGTGCAGAGCACGGAATAGAATGTAGACTTTACTTCGGTCAGAAAGGTTGTAATGTCCCGGATGATGATTTTTGTCTTGTTGTAGCACTACAGCTTTCGGAGAGTACAGACATAGTTGGGGTTACAATTCAGTGCTTACAGCTGTTTGCCCCTCTTTTCAAGTCTACAGTTGAAAATATTAGGAAAGAACTTATTCAACTACCAACTCAAGACTTCTCATGGGTACGATATGTTGGTTCACCCCAGAATCAATTTTGGGTCAAAGCTCATAGATTTGGCTCTCAATGGTTCCGCCCAAACCCATTATGTTGCAAGGAGCAAGAAAACCACAAGCTCTGCCATGGTAGCAAGCTAGACATGTCATCTGGATTACCATATGATTTTCTTGAACCGGTTATTGAGGCTAGTCTGCAGTGCCAAGTCCCACACTCGATGTGCGACAAACAGAGGGCCACACCATCCGAGTGTAGAAGTTCTCTACAAGATCATCCTTATCTGACGGCTGGAGTCCAATTTGCACCACATGGGTCTTCAGAAGACGTGTTGCTTGTGGATAAGTTTCCTGCAATGGCGTCAATATACAGCGAGGAGCAACATTTGCATACTGTATTTACCTTGGGACACCTTGAGGAGATCATGCTACCAAAAGCAATAGATTACTTCTGCCAGAATGAGGAAGCTCAAGACTACCAAATCCTTTGGAGGTCTAGGCATGGCACTGCATACATTCTGGTCGAGAGAGCAAGGATCTTCATGCCAAGCACACGGCCAACATTTCATGGAGCTAAGAGAAGGAAGCTGTTGCAAGGACTGGATGACGTGAAGTGTCTGACACATTGGATATCTCGCTTCCTTGACTTATGGGCTGCACATGCACCCATCCGAATGAAAAGCTCAATCATGAACTGGCATAAGGAAATAAAGGAAAAACAGAATCAGGGCATCATTACCGCCCGAAATTCTTGATCATATATGTACCATTGGCAATCAGAGAAAGATGGAGAAATAAAATAATTGAGTGTTCCATGAAAGGATCAAAGGGTGGACTTACTCTTTATGACCAAGAACAGAGTACACATACTTTCAGATCTCGAATTGTTGTGTTACAACACGGAGGAATTTTTGTGTTACAACATTAGTGACTTGTGTATAATACTAATATAATGTTGGTCTTAGGTTAGAACTCTGCTCTCAATTAGCAATGTTTGTGAGCATTCTGTATCTTGGTGTTTATTAATCACCTTTGGATCTTATAGTGGACATGTATATTATTATCCACCTAATTGCATCATACAAATAAATGAAATTTAGTTGCAACCACACTGCAAATGTCATGTAATCACTAAATCGCATTGTACCATTACATAATACAGTCGAGGAGCTAAACTTTAAAATTTCTTTTTTCACGAGCAAGCATATAGCTTGTATTTCATTAAGAGGAAGGAATGGCCAATAGACCTACAACATAAGCGATGGTTGATGGTGATGAGAAGCCATTATCAAGCACACCGCGGAGTAAACATACAAGAACATAAAGAAGAAGAAAAGAGTGACTGTCCTCAACACCTAATACCTAACTTGCCTGAATACGAGAATAAAACGCTAAGGCTGCCTACAGAAGACCAAGCCATGGTGGCAAAATATCCACCAACGAACCCGGCGGTAAAGCATCCGCCAATGACCAAGCCATGGTGGCAAAGCATCCACCAACGAACCAAGTGGCAAAGTATCCGCCAATGAACCGAGCGACAAAGCATCCGCCAAAGAACCGGGCAGCAAAGCATCCACCAATGAACCCAACGACAAAGCGTCTGCCAACGACGACGACGGCAAAGCATCCGTCAGATAAGGGCGACGATGGCGAGGTCAAGATATGTAGGGAAAATCCAAGTGAGTAAAAACATAGCACGCACAGGCATAGCGAGGAACACCACCAGAAACACACAACGGGAAAGTCGACCACATGAGGCACAAGCAACGAGTCGTAGAAGACTTCTGCAGCGACGCCTTCAGGAAGGAGGCGATGCCCATGGTAATGACCCTGGGCGCCGTCGTCGCTGGCCTTAGATGCCTCTAAGGCAGGGCTTTCGCCCAGAAATCGGTGATGTCGATGCGGAAGCATGGGATTCAATAACGACGCCTGCAGGGAGGTTTATGGCGCCAAGGGCGTCACCGTCGTCCGCCCGGTTTCCGAAACCGAACTGGGCTTTCGCCCTGAATCCATGCAACCACCCCGACGTCACCTAGACCCAGAAGCACTGCAGCAAATACATAGCCCACCGGCAGGCCGCAGCCGCAACCACCAAAGACACGGCAGATCGGCCGCTGCAGTACCCGGAGGCCAGAGTTGACGCGGTCGTGAGCCCGTCATGGCTGCCCAGAATTGGTCGCCGGCGAGTAGCCCGCCGGCCACAGGCCATCCGCCGAGCCCGGACCACGCGCCAAGCCATGGAGGGACCGGATCAACGAGCCCAGAGGACGCCGGACTCGGCCCCAGTCACTGCGCCACGCCTTGGAGGGCCAGATCCGGCCAATGGGGCGACGGATCGAGCCAACTTCACACCGACAATGAGTTGTTCCGCTCCGATTGCAGCAGGAGCAGAGTAGCCTACTGTCTTAGTTGATGCATTATTGCAATTCGTAACACGAAGGTCTGTGATCGGACTACGAGGAAGTCTTTGGCGTATTACTGATCCATTTTATTAATCCATCCGAGATAATCCCTGTTTTTTTTTCCTCAGTTGCAGCGATTATTTTATACAGACATGATGGTCTTTTTTCTCCTGCTTATTAGTTGCAATTTTATGTATCAACCACTGTCCTATTTCACTGACTCTGACAGTAGTTTGTATCAAGCAATTATGGAGATCGTGGAGAAGATGGAGATAAGAGAAAATGCTGGTGAGTTGATCAGTCATCGGTCAACAGACTAGCCCTAGCGCGTGGCATGAAAATGAACTGACAAAGACTCATAGATTGGCTTCGTCAACCAGAAATTTCCAGTGACCGAGCAGCAACCATGACTTTTTCCAAGTTCCTTGCCTACTGCTATGTGTGGACGGAAATATGGAACATTTTCAGGCTGATGTGTCATGGTATAGAAGTGTGCTCGATCTTTTCAGAGAGCTGAAAGTCATCTTTCATAATGGCATACAGAAAAAGCATCGCCAACTTACACGGCATGATAGTCTGTTTAACCAAATTACACGGCATGGAAAAATGGGGCATAAGAAAAATAAATATAGTGAGCCATTCAGGCATCAGTCGACTAGCATGTCAAGAAACCAAAATTGACAAGTACCTGCCCGAGGAGTACATTGATGGGCAATTCTCTGGAAACCTGGGATAGGTTCTACCTTACGTCAAGTAGTGATGTACTTTTCTAATAAATTTAGATACCAAACTAGGAAACTTTGTTTTGTTACAGAACATTCCATTTGGCAGAAAGAATTTGGACTTGGTGTGGTTTGGAATTCCTGAAATGAGTAGACACTTTTTTAATTTATTTTTGCAACCTTGAGATGGATACATGGATTGAGGGGGATACATGGCTTCAGATTTTATTTTATTTCGTTTGCACAAGTGTTTTCAAAGATACATGGCCATATACAATTGTGTGAATGTTGAACTATAGAAAATATATCATCATTTTATTTTTCATGTGCATCCCTCAAACAAAGCCGTGGCGTTGCAACTGATGACAAGCACACTGTCCAATAGAACAAACTCATAATGACGTTTTTTTTAAACTAAAAAACAAATCTCGTAATGACCCGTTGAGCCGGCGGAGCAACCTAAGAAGGATCAACACTCTGGGCCCGGCCCATGATATGCTACCTAGACCGACACTGACCTAGTCATCTGGGCCGCACGGTCATGGAGGGCCGGGGCAGAGCAGAGAGGAGAAGGCGGTCGGAGAGGAGGGAGACACGGCGCCGTGGAGGAGGAGCGCGAGCGAGGGACCCGGTGATTATGGCCAAGGCGCACTCCAGGTACTCCTCTGCCTGCTAGCTGCTCTGCTTTCAGAACCCAGACTACGACTAGATTGGCGCTTCAATTTTTCTTGTACCTATAGATCTGGGCGTCTGGCTATGTCTTGGAGTCGGATCATTCGTAGTAGTATAACAGTCTGTTTTTATCTATGTACTGTATACATACTGGTAGTAAAAACATATACAGATAGCCTTTTTTGTCGTTGCGTACTATAGTTTCATGCATCGAACACAGTCCATTTCACTGACAGTAGTCTGTTTTAACAAACTTCCATGGCATCAAGCAAGCAAGCAAATGAGGGGAGACACATAAAAATGTTGCTGTGCGTGGCAAGAAATATGAATTTGCAGAGGATTTGAAAGTTACTTCATCATCCGCAAGAAACTAGTTTCTAAGTTTGCACGCAGCCTCCGGTTTCCACCGTATCTGATCCAGCGCCTTTTAAATATGCTCAAGTTGCATTCCACTTTCTTTCACTGCAGTTGGTTTATCACACCAACCTTTCATTCTTTGTTTTCTACACTACTTTGAACGCAGATCCAGGAATGAGGACCGGGTATGCATTTTTCCCAGTTAAGACCAGTTCTTCCACACCTCACCATTGTCAATAAACCCCTGGGCTGCTGTTTGACTTTAACGTCCCTAGTCTGACATCATCAGAGACTAGCACATTCAATTCATAAAGTTTACAGAGACTTGTAAATTTGCTTCATCGACAACAAATTGCAAGCAATGGAAGCCGCACACGCAGATGTGGATCTTTCATGTGGTGAAGAGGAGACGTACTCTTCTGGTTTCTGAGCTCCATGTATGATACAGCATTGATTAAAGGCCTTCATGTCACTTTGCTCTCCAATCAAACACGTCAGTTGCAAGGGCACCCTCCTAATCATTTGATGTGGTCTTCACGTCACTTAGCTCCCAAACTGCAGCCGGCCAGGTAAAGAACGAAACCCAGCACCCCACAAAAAAAAGTTGTAGGTATGGAAAACATTGAGGCACTTCGATGTAATAAACCTTGTTGTTTTTTTTAAAAAAAAATATTAATAGGAAGTACATCAGATTGAATTTTAGCAACTCCACACATGGTCCCTTTTCCCCCCTTTCAGCTGTGGTTTTCTCAGATATCTTGTTTCTAAAGCTATAGCTACATGATACCAACCAGGGTTTTCTGAAACTGAAATATCCAAACTTAACTTGTTCAACCTGTCACCATTTGATTCACGCTAGCCAGTTATGTTCAGACACATAATGAAGCAAAACAAATGTTCCTGTCGGGATGACACCTTTGGCCATGCCGTCGCGACCCTGCTGTTAGCCGAAGAAGCACTTTCCTTTTATTTAGGTTGCAGCGATAGGAGGACGTGTGCCAGAGGCGAGAGATGGTCAAAGTACCTTCGACCTCCAGTCTGACGGAGCTCCTTCGTGCTGCAGTCATCGAGAAGCTCCAGAGGAGCAATGTCCATCGCTGACGGGGTCTATCCAATGAAGGAAGACTAGGCCAAACATGGCACGTCATAAAACCTATAGTAGGTGATTCCGTGTTTGTAAGGCTAATAGTTCCCGGAAACCAAAAGCCTCTACAAATCGGTATGAACCGAGGAACCTCTATAAATGCCCCCTATTTTTAGAGTGGCTCTATTTTGAGATACCTCTAGCAATTAATTTTTAGGGACGGCTAGAAATACTACCTTTAACAATAGGAGCTGCATGGTCAAATTTGAATTTTTCAAACTATATCCGATAGAGAAACTACCGAAACTAGAGTTATAAAACCCGAAGAGTAATACGACTTTGTAGCTGACAACTTTTTCATTTCAGGAAAATTAAATTTGAATTTGTCACATTTGAAACTCAAGATATTCCAACGATTTTTTATGGAGAAATGATCCAAACCAAAGTTGTATATCTCAAAAAGTTATACAATTTTATAGTTTATAATATTTTTATTTGAATTCATTTAGGATCCAAATAATTATTACAAAATTGGATGAATACAAAAAGAGAAGGAATATCTCAGATGGACACAATAATTTATGAGTGGAGTGGTTAGGGGTGATATGCCCGAGGCCTGGGGGTGTGGAGGTTTGATCCCCATGGCCATGAAGCGTGAGAAGATTGTGTGTTTGTGACTTGTGACGGGTCCACTTGCCAACTGTGGTTGCTCGGATTAGTCCTGTATATATATAAAGCTGTTAACGTTTAGGGATAGAAAGCTCCATTCATTCGAACTACTTTTAGACCACATAATTCCTAAAGAGTAAGTGATAACCCAAACCTAGAGAAGAGAGCACCAGTGAAGAAGCTCATGAACTGCAGTGCAGTGTTTTCATTGCTCCTGCGTGCACTTCTCGGGATTCAGTTGGTGGCTGCTGCATCGTCGGAAGCTGTCCTTGGAAACCAAGAGGGCAATGGCATAGTTCCCTCGGTCAGCAATCTCACTGGCTGCAAGACGAGCTGCGGGGACTTGACCTTCAGCTATCCCTTTGGCATCGGTGCTCATTGCTCCCGGAGTCCGGACCTTGTGCTCACGTGCAACCAGTCTGATCAACCCCCAATACTGCTCTTGAGTGATGGCATCACCCAAGGTTACCAGAAATATTGCAAGAGATGGGGATATGGGAGTCAATATCCAGTCGACCATCCCAGTGAGTTATGGTGTTAATGTTTACAATATGTCATGGAGTTCTCCTGGGGATTCATTTGCGTTTGCAGGCATCTGGTTATATGTCACTGGTTGCAACTTTGATATATATTTTACAAATCTTGATGTCAAAATGACTTCTCTGTCTTGCACTCTTACATGTCCAATTGGGGATACCAGCATCACGGACATGGTGGTGGATAGGAAAAACTGCAACGGCACTGGATGTTGCCCCATTTACTGGAACACACCTATGCGAGCATTTAGTCTCAAGTTTGTCCGCCATGGAGAAAGCAATCCTGGGGCACCCTACAATCAGAGCTCTCTATGGGATTACATCAACGTGACTACATGGTATAGTTACCTCGCCTGGACCATCGTCGATCAACCAAACTGTGAGAGCGCCAAGAAAAAAAATACCAGCTTCGTTTGTGTTGTCACTATTAAAGGAAAGCAATACAAACTTCTACAACATTCCCCATAACTCATGATCTATGATATTTATCATAGAATTGTATAGAATTGGTAGTAAAATAAATTAGTAAAAGTTGTAATATTTAGGAAAGTTCTAGAAAGGGGGACACTTGTCTCAACCTCATAATCTCCCTTGGCCTATAAATAGAGGCCCCCTTCCTTGCCATGCCATAGAACAATGAGCATGATAAATGAGTGGTAGGAGGGTGAGTGCTAGGCTAGCCACTAAAGAGAGAGTGTTGTACACTCTTGTGTAACATTATTGTGTTATAATAAAGTTTCGTTTCATATAAGTGTTAGTCTCCCGGTTGAGCCATATAGTTTCTAAGTACTTAGTGCATAAGTTGCGATCCATCGAAGGTAAGCTCTGCCACCCGGGATCACAAGGGTCTGGACTTTATCGTAGGTTGGCTCTGCCACCCGGAAGTCAACTTCATCTGTTGGTAGGCTCTGCCACCCGGAAGTGAGAAGGCGGCTCTGCCGTCGAAAGGACCCGTCGCACTAAGTAACTAGAAATTAAAAGACCGATCGACTCCAGAGTGAGTTAGTGTCCTACGTGTAGGTCCTCATAATAGTGGTTATTAGGGCCAACTCAATTTCCAACAGTCACCAATAGCCGATGTATCGATAGACAAGCGTCGCAATATTTTGGGTATTCGTGCTTCTGCAATCCTGGTTACGTGGGCAACCCATACCTTTTAATTGGCTGCTCTCGAGACAAAGGTATTGACTCCATTCTATTCTCTTTATTAATCCTTTAATAATACAACTAAACCTTCAATAATATATACTAGGATCGTGCCCGTGCATTGTAACATGAAAAATAGTATCATAACAATTCCAGGTTGAGCGTATGTTTTACTATTACAAAAAAAGTGTGGCGTTTACAACATTTTGTTATGTAACCAATAATTACTATTGCATGCATCAGTCTACCATGTCTTCCCTATGGTTCGCTTAAGATGTTTTCGTAATATTTTTTCTACTCTATTCAGGTTACAATCCTGCAGCACAACAGAAAGCCAACTGCAGCCGAACTTGCGGAAACATCAGTGTTCCTTTTCCATTTGGGATTGAAGAAGGTTGTTATGCTAGGAAACTGTTTTATCTCAACTGCACAAATGTGACAACTTCTACCCTCCAATTTGTAAACCCTAATTATCAGGTGACAAAAATTAATATTGATGAAGGACTCATTACATACACAATCCAAGATGATGATGAAGGATCAGTTAAACCCATGTCTGAAGACGACCCTGGCATTTTTGTTAATTCACGTGAGATGGATTCATTTAAATGGGTTGTTGCCAGTCTAACTTGTTCAGAGGCACAGGCAAATAATTCTGGATATGCGTGTGTTAGTGGCAATAGCAATTGCATTCCAGTTAATTCTACGAATGGATATGTTGGTTACCGGTGCAACTGCTCCTACGGTTTCGAGGGAAATCCTTACCTCCAAAATGGATGCCAAGGTAAATGAACTCTTTCCTGTGACACATTTTTATTCTTACTACTGTTTTGATCTTGCACACTCCACCAAATTCAGGTTTTTTTAATTTTTGGCACATGCAGTCATTGTTTTTGGAATCTGACATAGTGGGAAAAAATTTTAAATGTTTGTATTGTACCTCTCTCAACTGCTCTAGCTATTCCCATGCTACTGCATACACGGTGACTCATCCCTCGTAAATATTCTCGATCATCGTTAGCATAATAGCCAACGATGTGGTAAGTTGTTAATAGTGAAATTAGGAAGGCCCGAGAAAATTGCCTGGGGCGGTGCTTTACAAGGACTCAATTTTAATTGTTGATTTGGATCAGTTTCTGGATGTATTTAAATCTACAAAAATGAAATTGAGCTCTCGCCCTATAGATATATAAAAGGCCATGGCAGCAAAACAGAAAACACCGGAAGGTCCAACAGTCTTTGTGGATGGTCTAGAGTGTCCTTTTGTATCTAGAGTAGGTGAATTCCGGTGTCTGCTCTAGTTTGTTCGGAGTGTGCTTTTTAATCACCGTCGGATAGTTTGGTGCTCATGTTTTTGTGGACACTTCACCAATCTAATATCCATGCATTTGTTGTAACATGTGGCAACCTTTTTGGACTAACATAAGTGCTATACATTTCAGTGATAATAGATGTATTTTAATCCTTGAAATTAATGAAATATTTATGAGAAGCATATGCCAACTTCAAAGGACAATAACATAATGATCATATGAATAAAAATCCGAGGAACTGGTAGCACCGTTGCCGTAAGTGGACATAGAGGGATATTCAATGTTGTGGATTGCATGGTCCATTTCGGATAATGTTCGTAGTGCCATCTCATAAACGTCCACCTAGAACTAGTCGTCCACCCTATCTACTGGGATGCTAGGAAGTAGTCATACACTCGTTGTATTAGAACATCGGAAAGTAATCGAATAGCAAGCAATGATGCAAAGCCTTGCGCTTCTTGAAAACCATACCGTTTGTCATCATCATTCAGGATGCCTACTCTCCTAGGATACCTCCATGATGGTTGCGGATTCTTGCTTACGCAGGATACTTTTGCATGCAAGATTACTAGGATAGGAAGCCTGGTCAATAGAGAACAGTGGTACGTGCCGAGACAGACGAAAGAAGACTACAATGCTATCAGAACAGTCATGTGGAGTATTGGCAAGTATTACTAAAAGTAACAAACATGTATTCATCTCACAGGAGTAACACCACGCCTCCGCTCTGCTTGGCTTGGAGCATGTGGAATTGGACATTTGGCACACACATCACCTCTGTCAACTTCACAACAGGTCCACCCAAAAGTTTCAAATTTAAGTTAAGTCAATCCTTTAGTCAAAATTCTATCCAAGACTTAAGTATCTAATGCACCTAGAATTAAATATGGGTCTTGGGATTTATTTAAATAAATTTATGAACAATGAATTTTCTAAGAATTTTACAAGTTTGGGTTGTGCTGCCAAACACTCCGATAAATGAGATGGACCATCCGATAAAAACACTCCGACAACTGATGTTCTGATGGATAGTGCAGTGGGATGATTGACGATCCGCCAAAACAGGAAGTGCTTGGTTTTGTTTAGTCTAAGCACAAGTTGATTTCTAATTTGAATTAAAAATGCACATGGTGCTCAAAAGGTCTAGCATTAAGCATCAAGATTTTGAAAACGTGATTTTTTTTAGATGCGCTAATGCTCAAGATGCTTGTGAAAAATTGTAACGATTTTCAGGTCATTACACTGACATTGCATCCCTATATGAATATGAGCCACTAGATTAGACGCGCTAAGCAAACAAAATCTGTCCTAAAGTTCTGTGAATTGTCTTCCTCTGTTTTTGCATTGTTTAACCAGTACAATTATGTTTTTCTAATGAAACCAATACAATTATGTGGAAAGATTGCAAACTGAAAACGGTGCATGTGTTAATTTGCAGATGTTGATGAGTGTAGTCAACCAAACAAATGTCATGGGATATGCCACAATACTATAGGAAGCTTCAGTTGTACCCAATGCCCAAAAAAGACAGTATATGATCCCACCTTATTGCAGTGCAAGTCGGTGAAATAACAGAATGCTATCTTAGGTAAGAAGGAAATATGCTATAGTCACTTTGTGGTAAAATTGTGTACCCCTTGTTTCAAATTCTAAGTTGTTATGGTTTTTCTAGATACATAGCTTTTACTATGTATGTATCCCTCTGTTCTAAATTCTAAGTTGTTCTGATTTTTCTAGATACTATGTATTTAGATATGTATGTAAATATAATGTATAATCAATACCGTAGCAAAAGCTATATACCTAGAAAAGTTACAACAATTTTATAATTTGGAATACTAAACATGTATATGTGTTGTATACACATTTACTTGTGCTACAAGTTTCCCCAATTCTCTACAAAAGGATCTCACGAATTAAAAATTTCCAGGTGTCATCATCGGGCTAAGCAGTGGTTTTGTGGTTTTGCTTCTTAGTACATGTTGGATATATCTCACTCGTAGATGGAAAAGAAATATCCAAAAGCGACAACAAAGGAATTATTTTCGTAGAAACCAAGGTCTACTTCTGGAGCAACTAATATTATCTGATGAAAATGCAAGTGATACAACAAATATTTTCTCCTTGGAGGAGCTTGAAAAGGCCACAAACAACTTTGATTCCACACGTATACCAGGCCACGGAGGACATGGTATGGTTTACAAAGATATCTTATCTGACCAACGTGTTGTTGCAATAAAACGATCCAAGATCATTGAGGAACGTGAGATTAATCATTTTATCAATGAGGTTGTAATTCTTTCCCAGATAAATCATAGGAACATTGTAAAGCTATTTGGATGTTATCTTGAGACCGAAGTCCCACTCTTGGTGTATGATTTTATCCCTAATGGTTCATTATATGAGGTCCTCCATGGTGATTCAAGCAATGAAATAGTTTTATCATGGGATTGCTCCCTACGAATTGCTGCTGAAGCTGCTGGGGCTCTTTGTTATCTCCATTCTACAGCCCAGTATCAGTTTTTTATCGCGATGTAAAGTCATCCAACATTCTCCTTGATTCAAACTACACTGCTAAAGTGTAAGATTTTGGTGCTTCAAGATTGGTTCCAATTGATCAAACACATCTGGTTACGAATGTCCAGGGAACATTTGGGTACTTAGATCCAGAATACTACTATACTGGGCAATTAAACAAAAAGAGTGATCTTTATAGTTTCGGTGTGGTACTCTTGGAATTGCTTGTAAGAAAGGAGCCTATTCTTACAACTGAGTCAGGCAATAAGCAAAACTTGTGTAACTATTTTCTATGGGAGATGAAGGTTAGACCTATTACACAGATAGTAGCTCCTCAAGTTCTTGAGGAAGCGTCTGAAGAAGAAATAAATTGTGTTGCGACCCTTGTGGAGAAGTGCGTGAGACTTCAAGGTGACCGAAGGCCTACTATGAAGCAAGTGGAGATGGCACTACAGTTTTGAGGACAAAAAGAGCAGAGGCGAGTCAAGCTGCTGACAGAAAAGATGATGAAAGGCAGCCCTTCCTTACAAAAGTGATATAAATAACTATCAGTTACCAGTTACTGATTTTGGCAAGAAATCTAAACCTACAGAACGTCAAAATAGCAAAAACTTATACAGCTTGGAGCAAGAATTTCTCGCAACTGCTGATCTGCCACGTTAGACAAGTGCATCTCAAGTTGATCGATAGATTGTTCTTCATAATAATCGGAAAATTTCATAAAAACACATCCTACAGGTTCATCCATACCAGCTGAGTCATCTATGCCCGCCCACAACACCATCTGACAGCGATAAGGGCCTTGTTTTATGTGTAATGTATTTGTTTAAGGTGTCAAGCATTTCTGCTTCTAATTGGTGCATATATAAGAATACTACTACCTTTTTACATTTGGAAGCTCTCATCGGTGCTGTGCGTTGCATCTCAAAAGCATGAATAGCAATTTCTCTGTTTTTGACTATTTTTTATAGACTACATTGATCATCTCATCATCATGTGTAAATTTAACAAGAATCTCGTAAATCACAAGGAAAAGAATATATACGAGCCTGTCATCAATAACTAGGCACATGACATTGCTCAAGTTCAAAAACAAGAATATTGCAACCATTTCTTCATATCAAATGACGCGTCCCACTACCTAAAAAGGATATTAGGAGGGCAAGCCCCCCTGGTTAGCCGATGCGGACATTTTTAGTAGCTGCCTCTATAAAAGGCCAGACATATCTCAGGCAAATACTTGCTATTATTAGTCATTTTACCAAGGGGGACATCTTAAGGAAACTGTCTCTTTTAATCGACTATTGATGGAGGTGGTCCTCTTAGGACACCAGCCTCTGTTAATTGATTAATAGATATGGACTTTTTAAGATGTCTACCTTTTTTTGAGAAGTTTTAAGATCCCTACGTTTGAAAATGGCCATTAACACAGGTGGGCATACTAATGTGATGCCTCTCAAAGTAATTCTGAACAAAATACAGCATATTTTTCATATAAAAACAGATGGAGACAAACTTTGTATCAAAATTGTAGAGATTGACGTTATATACAACTTTGTAGCTTTGCTGAAGATTTGAAATTTAATTCTGTAATTTTTGAATAATTCTAAAATGTTGACATGGTTGTTGATGGTCCTTAAGTGCCATTTTTAACTGACAACTAAACATGAGAAAGGACATAAATCAATCACTAACATAGACTTAGGGGTTGAACTAATAGAATTCCACAAGTTTTGTAGTAACTAAACCGGAAAAGAGGAAAAGAAGGACCTAAATCACTTAACGGTAGTATCTTAGATGATGACTTAGAATGGACCATTTTGAAGAACTCGTCGAGACGATCAAAGCGCTCATATGGTTTGCTATATTTGGATCCCAGAATCAAAAGATATCAATTTCACATGAACTCGTACAAAACAAGATTCTAGAAGGCATGAGAGGACATGTCGCCAACTCGATTCAAATTGCTGACAAAGTAGCTCGGCCGACCATGGGCTTATGTCAGCCGACCTGTGGGCCCTCTAGGTCAGCGGACCTGTGGACCCTCCAGTCAGCCTCTGCATCGACAGGGTGTTCCCCACTCATTGGTTAAGTCAATTTGATCCAAGGGCTCACATTTCACCCTCCGACCTATATAAACAGCTCAAGGCCCCTAAGAGACCGGCATCTTAAAACCCTAATTCATATTCTCCAGCTAGGATCGGCTAAGAGATGTCCCATGAAAGGATAACCACTCTAGAGGTAGCATTCAAGAGAAGATTAGTGCTTATTAGAATCTAATCTTTAGAATTAGAGAGGCAGAGAGAGGGAAGAGTTTTCAGGAGGTGTTGCCCTGTCGGTGCTCCTTATGTGCCTTGTACCTTGGCAGAAGTCAACCTACGCCTGGGATTTATCTGGTAATCAACTTCTCAATACGCAACGTTATTTACATTGTTCTTCTGGTTCGAAACCCTTCGAGTGCTTTATTCCTGCTCTAGAGGGAGTAGAGTATTAGCCGAGTGTAAGTGTGGCACTTAGTATTAGGTTAATCGTGTATGCACCATGTTGTCTGGTGGTGGTTCACGTCTTATAGCCTTGTTGATTCCTCTATAGTCCACCGAATGTGGTTACTAAAGAAGCATCCTCTGTTGGTGTCTTTCCTTAAGTAATGTCCCCCGGTAGAATAGTAGAAGACATAGCTTGCTGAGATAAGAACATGAAGACCATAGTATCTCCACTACACTCTCGACCTTCTTAAGTCTTATAATACTTTGAGTTAAGATAGACCGTAGTTAACCTCACATATTTCCTTATGGATACGATATTAAAACCTTGGTGAGAGCTATAACGATATTCGTGCGCTTGCAGATCCTTTTAGTGTTGTGACAAATGTCGACAATGGTTTAAACAAAATTGTTAGTTCTCAATATAATCTATAACTTTGTAGTTGACAATTTCTTTTATTTGAGGTCACCAGCTTAGATTGCAAAATTTCTGGTTGAAATTCTTAATTAGGTTTTGACATTCAAAATTTAATATACCCAAACAACACTAAATGTTTACATGGTCAATACTATTTTGTAGTCGTCTATGTGATATATAGCTTTGTATCTAACATGTCTTTTATAAATTCATTTAGAGTCTCCAATATTCATTTTAAATTCTCATATTCTAGTATAAAAATTTTAGAATTTTTCGACGAGCTCGGATGGAGACACGCCCTATACCAAACTTGTAGTGCTCGATAAGATTTAAGACTCCATAGTTTAATTTTTTTCATTTGAGATTATTTGGTGGTCAAAGTATTCAATACAAATTTACAAAATTTTCATATAAAATATATAATCCTATACTGAAACTTAACGCAAGACTAGAGATCTTGATTTGAATCCTAGTAACCACTCTTTTTTGCAGCCATTAATTAACCTGCAGCAAAATGTTGTGTTTTTTTTTTGGTATGTAACATTTTTAAATATTTCAAAAAAAATAAGTATTTTTAGCGATATTATAGTACATGTTAACAAGTAGCGTAGACAATAAAGAGAAATGATAATTCAAACAAGTAGCGTGCAAAATTCATATAAGAATGGCAAATAACCTTGCCGTTGTTTCTAGAAAATGTGGAGAAATTAAAATGAGGAACATTAACCACATGACATAAACATGACTGGTATTTTAGCAACGATAAACCACTATTGGTGTCTTATTTTTTTTTCCAGTAAAACATGACTGTATGGACTTTAGGCCCATCTCAGGATAGCTCACTGTCCAGTATCTTAATAACACATTGGGCCATTGGATCAAGCGAAGAAGGCTCAATAATCTGGCCCGGCCCATGCTACGCTACCTGGACACTCGCCTAGGTTCCCTGGGCCGCACGCCATGGTCCGCCGTAGCGGAGCGGGGAACGGCGGCGGAGGCGGTCGGAGACGAGAGAGATATAACAGACTGTTCTTATATATGTACTATACTGTTTTTTATTTTTTTTGATACTATGTACTATACTGTTAGATAAACATATACAGATAGTTCTTTTTTTTCGTTTTCTTATTTTTTTTTGGTTGAGTACTACAGTTTCATGCATCAAACACAGTCCATTTCATTGACATTAGTATGTTTTAACAAACTTCCATGGCATCAAGCAGCTGCAAATGAGGGAGACTGGAAAAAATGTTGTGAGTTAATTATCAGACATCAGCGAACCAGTGCGTGGAAAGAAATATGGATTTACAGAGACATGAGCGCTGGCTTCATCATCTACTAGAAGCCGCCACTGCTAACCAAAAGTTATATAAAGAAGTTCCAAGCTCATTGTCCACTGCTGACCAAGACACCTAAAAAGGAATTCCATGTGGTGTGCGGTTTAAGCATGTGAGAGGCCAAGGCATTTTAAAATATTCTCAAGTTGCATTCCACCTTCTTTCCTGCCGTCGGTTTATGACCAACCTTCATTCTTTATTTTTGCACACTACTTTGAATGCACCTCGTCGCACTTTTCTCTACTCGGTCAAGTTGTCCTATTATATATCCAAATGTGTAATCAAGTGCACTCTCATCGTTAGAAGTTTGAGGGACTGGCCTACCTCTTTTTCCCCTGCAGAGACAAATTATTGGACTTGCCTGCCTCATTTTCCCCTTGAAAGTCTTTGATATCACTGAATTCTCTTCAAGTGCTCTTCAAGTGACTCAGTCTAAGGTAGGCTCCTACAGTTGCTAAGCCAAATATTTGCTTGTGACCCAAAGCTCATTCTCTCATGTATGCTGTTATATGTTGATTTTTTTATGAAGAGGGAAGGGATACTACGGATCCTTGAATCCTTATGGCAGAGATTGTCAGCTCTGCACTTGTCCATGAGACAGTTGGCCAAATCATATCCAATCTTGTTCAGAAATATGAGGACAAAGACGAATCAAGTGCGAACAGAAACTTGGAGAGGCTAGAGATGGCGCACATCCAGCTGGAGTCTACTCTAGAGATGTCAGAAAAGTGGCAGATCAGTGACGCATCCTTGTTGCGGGAAGCTGAAACGTGCTGCTCGAGAGTGTGATGAAACGCTGCAAAGATGCAAGCAGAGGATCCTAGAAGCCGAACAAACAGAGGAGGAGGTGAGAAAGTCCTTGTTTCCTGTACGTATAGCGCATACTACCAAGTCATTTGTTTTCTCCATCTTTAGCCCCAACAAAGACGAGTCGAGCAGTTCTGCTGTTCGAAGATTTGAGTGGTTCGCAGATGGTGCTAGCGAGTTCCTAAGATTACTAGAGCTTGGTGGTAGGCCACGCTACCACATCCCCTTTGACCCTCTTATTAGGCATCTTCTGAATGGCGAGAAACTACAGCACATAATCATTCAGGCAAACAAGCGTCCTTTGTTTCTACAGTTGGTGGCCTTTAATGCAGGCCATGGAATAGCGGCTAAATTCATCTTGATGCAGACAGATGGTAATGTATCCGAGGATGACTTCTTCTTTTCTTTGATGCTACAGCTTTCAGAGAGTACCGACATAGTAGGGATGGCAATTCAGTGCTTACAGCTATATGCCCCTCTTTTCAATTTCAAGTCTGCAGTTGAAACGGTTAGGAATAAACTTCTGCAACTACCTACAGAAGATTTCTCATGGGTGCCAGATATTGATACACATCACAAAGAACATTGGGATATTCTTCACAGGTTTGGCACAGATTGGTTTCGCCCAAACCCATTATGTTGCAAGCAAGAAAATCAGCACAAGTTCTGTCATGGCAGTAGAAAATTAAACAGGTCAACATTACGAGATGTTTTTCTGGAACCAGTAATTAAAGTACATTTGGAGTGCCATGTCCCAGTCTTGGAATGCAACCAACATAGGTCCTTACTCTCTGAAACCAAATATTCTCTACAAGATTCTCCATATCTGAAAGTTGGACTCCTATGTGCCCCCCATGGATGTTTAGAAGACATCCGACTCGTGGAGAGAACTCATGCAGTACCTGCAATTTACAGCGAGGAGCAGCATTTCTTGCATAAAGACTTTACCTTGGGACAACTGGAAGAGATCATGCTGCCAAAGGCAATAGATTACTTCTGCAAGAATGATGAAGCATCAGTATACCAAATGCTTTGGAAATTAAAACACGGTGCTACATATATTCAGGTTGAGAAGGCAAGCGTGAGCACGCAGAGAACAAGCATGAGAACTTCTCAAATACCTAGGATAGGGAAGATGTTACAATGGCATGATCAGGAGATAGGGAGACAAACAAGTGCCGTCTTTCAATTCGTCAACCTGTGGGTTGCACATGCGCCTGTCCAGCTACAGGGAACGAATGTCGATTGGATTCGGAAAGAAAAGGAAAAACAGTTAGCAGTACTGCAGCTACATCATAAATTCCAAATCATGTAAGGGAAAATTAGGAACACAAAAGGAAAAACAGTTAGCAGTACTATATGTTGAGCACATGACATGTTTTTAGTTTTTGATGGTGCTGCGTCTTTCTCTCCAGCTGAACCTATGCTTACATGGTTTTACCATCATACAACTGTAATGTGTTTATAAGTTGTGTGTAGTTAATTTCTATGTAACTTTTATGAGGGTGGTTATGGACCATGAGCTATTTTTTGAAAATATTTATGGACCATGAGCTATTCCATTCCTTTTCAGAGAATTAAAAAGATTGGTGTAATGCTCTGTTTTGCTCTAACAGATTGGTGAAATGCTGTCTCCCCCTTGTCCTAAAATGACACTCTGTAGATTATGAGTGGTGCATTGCCTCTACAGTGTCCACTGAGGGCAATATATTCAGGTGGAGAATCATTTTACATATGCAAACTTTATTTGACTGGGATTTCCCCATTTCATAGTCCTCTGACTGTGCGTGATGATTTCAGAAAGCAGATAAAACTACACTCTCCCCGTGCACCGGCTGTTTGCTTTTCACCTGCTGTTTGACTGCTTGCCTATGGTTTCTTGAGCTAAAAAAAAATGCAAAGAGCCACAGCACTGCTGTGGTCTAGTCTCCAAAACTGCAGGCATTTGCTCTCCACCAAATGCACCACAGGGAATTCTGAAAGCTTGTCCGGTGCCTTGAATTTGTTCTCAGGTAACTACACGGTATATTTCCATGAAGCATAGGGTGCCATTCTGTTCACATGGCTAAGTTCCTAGAGTATGCTCTTCTATGACTTTGCTAGTAAGTACTGATGTGTAGTTCATCTGGTATAGACTCTCAAAACACCATGACGACTTTGCTGATTTCCTTTTACATTCATCCACAAAAAAAAAATAAAAAATAAACTGCTTAGGTTCTCATTTCCTTTGTTGTCTGGTCCTGGTCAAATATCACCCCACCCTCCATTTGATTTTTGCGCAAACAAGTGCTGACCGGTAGATTCCCATGTTGCTGTTAAGTCAAACAGATAATTTTTTTAGGCATTAATTAAGCCGGAAAGCAATCATTGTAGCTCTCTATCAGCCGGCTGCTGGCGAGCTTATTATCCTTGCACTAACAGAGAGAAGAGGGACGGCCTGTGACTGCTACTCGACGTAGGCACCATGTTATTTGCTCCCTACCTCATGTGGCACACAAGCAACCTAAGAAATTGAATTCCACGTCTCCTCTGCCTGCCTCACCATTTAACTAGCGGCTGCTAGTTCATCGAGCTACACCCTGTCGATTTTTCAATGTCTCTTTAATAACCAGTATACATGGCATGAACCAAGGGGAGTGAGGAGACATGGAAAATGGGGCAGAATAAAAATATAGTGTGCCATTCAGGAATCAGTCGACTTGAATGTTGGCCTCATCTCTACTATAAATTGTTGCAAGTGACAACAGGACAAGACTTCAGGACTGTTGACCAAGACCTCTTCAAGTTCCTAGTCTTTGATATCAAGGTACTCACTTCAAGTTCTCATCTTGCGTTGCTGTATGATTTGGGATATCTCTACATGATCCAGTCTGGGGTATGATCCTACAGTTGCTAAGCTAAATCTTTGCTTGTGATCCAAAGTTCGAATTTTAGTCTCTCATGTGTGATGTTATATGTTGAATTTTTAGGAAGAGGGAAAGGATACTACGGATCCCTGAATCCTGATGGCGGAGATTGTCGGCTCTGCACTTGTCCATGAGACAGTCAACCAACTTCTATCTAATCTGGTTCAAAAATACGAGGTCAAAGAGGAATTGAGCGCGAACAGAAACCTGGAGAGGCTAGAGATGGCACACATCAGGCTGGAGGCTGCTCTTGATACATCAGAGAAGTGGCAGATCACTGATGCATCCTTGTTGCGTTGGCGCAGTAAGCTTAAGCGTGCTGCTCAAGAGTGCGATGAAACGCTGCATAGATGCAAGCAGAGGATCCTAGAAGACGAACAGACAGAGGAGGAGGTGAGGAAGTCCTCATTTCCTGTACGTGTAGCGCATACTACCAAGTCATTTGTTTTCTCCATCTTTGGCCCCAACAAAGACGAGTCGAACAGTTCCACTGTCCGAAGATTTGAGTGGTTTGCAGATGGCGCCATTGAGTTTCTCAGAATACTGGAGTTTGGTGGCAGACCCCGTCGCCACATGCCCTTTGACCCTCTTGTCAGGCATCTTTTGAATGGCAAGAAACTACAACATAGAATCATTCAGGCAAACAGGCGTCCTTTGTTTCTACAGTTGGTGCCCTATACTACTGCAGAGTATGGAGTAGAGGCTAGATTAATCTTTATGCAGAAAGATGGTAATGTATCCGAGGATGACTTCTTCTTTTCTTTAATGCTACAGCTTTTAGAGAGTATTGACATAGTAGGGATGGCAATTAAGTGCCTACAGCTATATGCTCCTCTTTCCAATTTCAAGTCTGCAGTTGAAATGGTTAGGAATAAACTTCTGCAACTACCTACAGAAGATTTCTTGTGGGTGCCAGATATTGATACACATCACAAAGAACATTGGGATATTCTTCACAGGTTTGGCACTGATTGGTTTCGCCCAAATCCACTATGTTGTAAACAGCATGATCAGCACAAGCTCTGTCCTGGTAGTAGAAAGTCAAAGAAGTCAAGATCACCAGATGATTTTCTGGAACCAGTTATTGAAGTACATCTGCAGTGCCATGTCTCAGTCTTGGACTGCAACCAACATAGGTCCTTTCTGCCTGGAAGCAAATATTCTCTACAAGATTCTCCATATCTGAAAGTTGGGCTCCTGTTTACTCCCCATGGATGTTTAGAAGACATCCTACCTGTGGATAGAACACCTGCAGTACCAGCAATCTACAGCGAGCAGCAGCATTTTTTGCATACAGACTTCACCTTGGGACAACTGGAAGAAACCATGCTGCCAAAGGCAATAGATTACTTCTGCAAGAATGATGAAGCGGCAGTCTACCAAATGCTTTGGAAATTAAAACATGGCGCTGCATATATTCAGGTTGAGAGGGCAAGCATGAGCACAGAGAGAACAAGCATGAGGACTTTAAAGGGACCTAGGAAAGGGAAGATGTTGCAATGGCATGATCAGGAGATAGGGAGACAAACAAGTACCATCTTAAGATTCCTCAACCTGTGGGTTGCACACGCGCCTGTCCAGCTACAAGGCACGATTGTTGACTGGCTTCAGAAAGAAGAGGAAAGTCAGTTAGCAGCATTGCAACTACATCAGAAATTCCAAATCATGTAAGGGAAATGAGGAACACAAGGCTGGATGTTCACGAAGCAAATAAAGTATTTAGAGTTACTGTTCATAGCTGAGCAAAAATATGCAGAAAACATATATGCTCCGAAATACAGAGGCATGAGGAGCAAAGCCATGGCATGTAGATCACAAACTGACAATTAGAAGTACTACATGTTGAGCACATAACTGTTTTTTAGTTTTGTATGGTGCTGCGTGTTTTTCTCCAGCTGATCCTATGCTGACATGGTTTTACCATCATATATGAACTGTAATGTGTTTTTAAGATGTGTATGTATAGCTAATTTCTATGTAACTTTTAAGAGGGTAGTTATGGACCATGAGCTATTCCATCCCTTTTCAGAGAATTATAAAGATTGTTGTAATGCTTTGTTTGCTCTAACTTCTAACAGATTGGTGTAATGTTGCGTCAAAAAAAAAACAGATTGGTGTAATGCTGTCTCCCCCATGTCCTAAACTCTGACACACTGTAAATTATGAGTGGTGACTTCCATTGCCTCTACAGTCTCCAGTGAGGGAAATATATTCTGGTGGAGAACCATTTTACCCTTTGTTGAATGTAAAGAAAATTTATTTCACTCCATGACTGGTAATTACATCAGCAAACTTTATTTGACTGGAATGATTTCAGAAAGCAGAAAAAACTACAGTCTCCCCGTGCATGGTCCTCTGACCGTGCCTGATGATTTCAGAAAGCAGATAAAACTACAGTCTCCCCGTGCATGCTTTGGGCGTGTGCTACTTCTGACTTCTTTTTTTTTTTGACAAGAACTTCGGACTCCTATTTGCTTGGCACCTGCTGTTTGACTGTTCTCCGTCGGCGTGCCCATGGTTTTTGAGCTAAAAAAATACGGAGAACCGCACCACTCTGTGTGTGTCTGCTGACCACCCAGCCGAAGAGGACGACGACCGAACTGAGGCATGTGCAGGGGATTATTCTGGAAGCTTGTCCGGTGCCTTGGATTTGTTTTTTTTTTAAGGAGCGGCAAAAGCTTTATCGCTTAAATTTATTAGATGATATAAGGAAAAAAGAACTGTACAGACTTAAAAAGGGAAAAAAACAACGAAAAACACAGCTTTGCCTTGGATTTGTTCTCAGGGTATATATCCATGAATCATCCAGTGCCATTTGGTTCACATGACTAAGTTCCTAGAATATGCTCTTGTGTGAAACATCCAGCGCTGTTTTTTCTAACAAAAGAGCAACTAGCTCCCAAATCAAAGGCTCCTACTCATGATATGGGTGGTACACCCTACTTTTTTGGCTCAATTTTTAGCTTCTATTCCAATAGCAGCGGCACCCAAATTTGATCCCCAAATCTATTCGTGTATCAATGACAAATGGGGCCCACTTGCAGTGTCTCTTCCTTCTTCCTTCACATGAGCAGGGTATGGACGCCCGCGAGCAAGCAGCAGCGACGCATGGCCCACTCCCATCGGCGCTGGAGGAAGCTGTGAGGTGCCCTGTTGAGTTCAGGGAAGGAGGCGCCGTGCCCATTCTTATAATAATGGAACGGCTCTGACCCCGAGCGCCCCCCCCCCCATTGGGTGACTCAGGGGGCTCCTCGCCGGCGCCGCCACTCCCCGACCCCCCAGCCTCCCCTTCGGCCACCGTCGTCGCCATGCTGTAGACCGGCGGTGGCGGCTAGCGGCGGTGGTCCCTAAAACGGGATCTCGCGTGCAACACTGCCTCCCTCCACCCCCACCTTCTTCTTCCCCCTCCACCCCTCCCCTCCGGCGACCTAGCGACGGCGGTGGCCGGCCCATCCTCTCCGGCAAACCTCCGATGGCCAGATGGGGGCCGCCAGCCGGATCCGGACCTCCAAGCCCTGGATCTGGCATCAACCGGGCGGCCCCCTTCTCTGACGGCCTGGGGTGATGGACAGCTGGTTTTGGCCCCCTCCCCTCGGTGACGATGACCTGGGGGTGGAGGACCGTTGGATCTAGGCGTAGGCCCTAGATCTGGCGGCCACCCACCCCACCCCCTTACGTTGGCGGCCACCATGCCCTACACGACCGTCTGCGAGGGGCCACGGCATGCGACGTCTAGCCGGATGTGCCTCCCCGGTCTCCTCCTACGCTGGCGCTGGAGATGGGGTGTTCGACGTGCCTCGGTTGCGAAGGGGCTCGACTGCATCCCCTTCTCATGCCTAGGCCTTAACGTGGGCTACCTTGCATCTTGGTGGTCGGGCGGCCTTCATCGATGTCATGGTGGTGGGGATGGCCTAGTCTCGCTCGTTCCTTACATTTGTAGCGTCATGGTGGCAAGGCTGATGTCGGGCGGGCGGGCACTCGTGCCATCGCCGAGTGCGGCAGCGTTTGGCGTGGTCTGCACCTTAGAGGGGAGGCGATAGGCAAAATCCTTGATATCTGGCCGACGATGGTGACGCCCTCTGGACGCCGTTTTCCTCCTTGGAGTCATCAGTCATTGCGTCTCCCCCTCCGGCCGGCATGGAACTTCTAGGTGAAAACCTAGCCCGTTCTTGGTAGGCAGCTTTGTCGCTACCTGCGTCGCAGTCCTTTTTGAAGGTGTTGCCTATTCAAGTTCCATGGCATGGCATTGCCTACCACGCAGTCAGTTTGGTCGTCAGGTTGCATCTAATTATGCTTCATGTTCCTCCTCACCAAGGTATGCTTAGTAGTTGTTAGTTGAAGCCGTAGTTGTGGTTGATTCTAGTGGATGCTTTGCAATCGTGGTGTTTCCAGCGGATGCTGCTACTAAGAGGTTTTTGGTGGATGCTTTGCCACCGAGGTGTTTCTGGCGGATGCTTTGCCACCATGGGTTTCCGGTGGATGCTTTACCACCGAGGTCATGTTTCCGGTGGATGCTTTGCCGCCGAGGCCATGGACATTACAAGCAGATGCTTTTTCCACTGAGGTGTTGAGTGGACAGATGCTTTCCCATCTGGAGTTCTGGTGAATGCTTTGCCGTTGTCATCTTTACGGTTCCTTTCACTACTGGCAACCATGGTGTTAAGAATTTTGTATTAGGTTTAGTGTGCTGGGGTTGTTAGGTGGAGGGTCTCCACCCCTCATGTTTCTTGCTTTTGTTTTGTGTTGAGAACTTTATTGGTAATCTATGGATTATCTACGAATCCTTTGGAATGTGTAGGACTATTGACCACTCTCTTCTGCTTAATGAAAAATGGGTTATATCACGAAAACGTAGGTAGTTTCAGTCCCTCTATTGTCGTACAAGCATTCAAGCTGCCCACTGCATATTATCTTCAAGCAGTGCTTCACTTTCATTCCTTGTCGTCGTTACTTATCACACCAGTCGTGTTCAGATGGAATCGGATGGTAGAGTATAATAGGGAAAAGAAGTTGTCATGCCTGCAGCTCCTCGCCGGTCGCGCTCCTCCCCGCCACCTCCCACCAGTCGTGCTCATCCCCGATGGTCTGCTCCTCCTCCCGCCGGCCGCTCCCCCTCAGCTACAGGTAAAGTCTTTCTGCCCTACCCTGCCTTCTCCTACTCAGCTGCTCCTGTACTACTCTACTCTGCTCACTGCCTCTCTCTAAATCTGAATGTATCTTGTTCATGTATGCCACTGGATCTGAATGATAGACAAGCTAATCGGTCATCTGAATCTGAATGTATGCCAACTCTGAATGTTAGATTGTTAGCTAATATGTTTACTCTGGATGCCTGCTGTCACTTGTTAATTGGTATTTGCTCTAAATGCATGCATACTAAGTGTGAATGCATGAATATAACTCTGAATGCCTGAGTGTAGAATGTGAGACTGAATGCTTTAGCTGATTTGCTACATGTATGTATTGCCTGAACGTTCACTGAACTCTGAATGTATACTCACTAAAATCTGAATGTATGTATACCATAGGCTATTGCATACTAAAGTACTGAACTCTGATGTAGGATGTCGTCCAAAACTGGGGATTTTTTTAATTTTAATCTTTTTTTAATCAATATTTTAAAAATAACCACACTCAAAAAATATTTGCATCTCATATTCCTTTTGATCGCGCCAAGTCTTTTGGAGTGAACAAACCACATTGTCATGTCACATGCATTGGCGCAACAAGATACGACTTTCTGGTCGTCGTTTCCGACGTGAAAAAATCTTAAGACTAAATTTTCAAAAAATCATAACTCCTCAATACTATGTCGGATGAAGATAGTTTCTATATGAAAATTGTAGCTCTTGACGAGATCTGCAACTCTCTAGTTTGAGTTTTTTCATTTGAAGAAGTAAAAAGGTTCAAAAAAATTATGTAAAGTTTCAATACCAAAATAATCATGTAGTAGCGTTTGTCACAGCATAAAAATAATAACTTTTTTGTATGGATTCAAATTAAAATACTTTTTATAACAAGATTGTAGGTGAGATATATAGTTTTTTAGTTTTGACATTTTAGATTTGAAGTCACTAAAATGCTCGAGAAAATAATATAACATTTCAGCACGAATTTTGCATCCGAAGCATCATATTATTTTCTTAAGTATTTTAATGACTTTAAATCTAAAACCTCAAAACTAAAAAATTACATATCTTATTTAGACCTACAATCTTAATATAAAAAGTATTTTTATTTTAATTCATATAAAAAGTTATTATTTTTATGATGTGACAGGCGCTACTACACGATCATTTTGGTATTTTAACATCACATAATTTTTTTAACCTTTTAGATTCTTCAAATAAAAAAACTCAAAACTAGAGAATTGTAGATCTCATCGAGGGCTACAATTTTCATATAAAAACCATCCTCATCCGATATATTATTGAGGAGTTATGATTTTTTGAAAAATTCAGTCTTAAGACTTTTCCACGTCGGAAACGGCGACCAGAAAGTCTTATCTTGTCGCGCCAATGCATGTGGCGCGACAATGTGGTTTGGTCATGCCAAAAGACTTGGCGCGACCAAAAAAGATATGAGACATAAATATTTTTTGAGTGCGGTTACTATTAAAATATTAATTAAAAAAGATTAAAATTAAAAAAAACAGAGCCTGCACATCAAACAGAGCCTGCATCTAAAACTGAGGGAGCCTGCACACACCTCCTCCACTTTCCTCCACTTAATGTCTGTGCTCCACCTAAACAGATTCACACATCCCTGTCATTGAAATTATCCCAAGGAAAAAATTACAAAGAAACTTGGGTATCTTTTTGCATTAGTAGTGACTTTTAGCTGGTAGCCTGGTACAGACTCCCGAAACACCAAGACTCTGCATTAGTAGAAGTGCTCAGGTTGTCATTTGCTTTGTTGTCTGGTCCTTGGTCAAATATCACCCCACCCTCCATTTGATTTTTGCGTAAAGATGTGCTGGCCGGCAGAGATAAGCATTAATTAAGACAAAATGCAATCATTAATTAGTATTTTCCTCGTACAAACCAACTCTTATGCATCGGTCACTACCAAACCCCTGATGTCGACTTCTCAACGTCCCTTTCCTCTGAAAAATCATTGGGCAATTGGCATGACATTCACATTACCCTCCAGAGTATCTTTATATACACTTGTGAGACCTCCTCAGTCCTCTCCAATTTCTTGCACTTCAATTGAGGGTACGTCGGTAAGCTAAATATGTTCTGCTGTTCCAATGTTCCTCCACGGAACACATTTTATTCTGTCTAAGATTTCCTTCATATATTTCCTCTCCTCATGTACATTTTTTTTTTTTGGTGAGCAGGGAAGGGATGCTACAAATACTTACTGGATCCTAATGAGCGAGATGATCAGTTCTGCAGTTGTGCAGGAGACAGTTAGCCAAGTTCTATCTGGTCTGGTTCAGAGGTATGAGGGCAAGAAAAACTCAAATTCAAACGATAACTTAGAAAGGCTGGAGATGGCGCACATCAAGCTGGAGGCTGCTCTTGAGACATCCGCTAAGTGGCAGATCACTGATTCATCGTTATTGCGTTGGCAGAAGAAGCTGAAGCGAGCTGCTCAAGAATGCGATGACACGCTCCACAAGTACAAGAAGATAATCCTTGAAGAAGAACAGTTAGAACAGGAGGTGAGAAATTCCTCCTTTTCTAGACGAATAGCACATGCTACCAAATCTTTTATTTTCTCTGCCTTTGGCCACAATAATTACAAGTCAAGTGGATCTGTTGTTAGAAGATTTGAGTGGTTTGCAGATGGGGCTAGTGAGTTTCTGCGATTCGTAGAGTTTGGTGGCACACCATGCCGTCCCATGTCATTCAACTCTTTTGTCAAGCACCTTTTTGCAGGCAAGGAACTACAACATAAAATTGTCCGTGGGAATGAGTACCCTTTGTTCCTACTATGGTTGGTGCCCTTTGCTACAGAAGAGCATGGAATAGAAGCTTGCCTGATATTTATCAAGAAAGAAAAAAATAAACTTGAGGATAGCTGTTACTTTAATGTAATGCTGCAGGTTTCGGAAAGTACAGACATAGTTGGAACTGCCATTAAGTGCTTGAGTTTGTTCCCCCCACATTTTCAGCCTGCAGTGGAAACTATCAAAAAAGAACTCACTCAACTACCCACACAAGACTTCTTGTGGGTGCCATATGTTGATTTATGGCATAGAAGGCACTGGGATAATCTTCATAGCATTGGCACTCAGTGGTTTCGCCCAGACCCATTATGTTGCAGGCAGCATGATCAACATAAGCTTTGTCGTATTAGTAACCAAGACATGGTTGGATTATCAGATGTCTCTCTGCGTTCAGTTAATCAAGTAAACTTGCAGTGTCAAATCTCGCTCACCGAGTACAACGGACAATGCACCTCACTGTCTGAATTCAAATATTCTGGGAAAGATTATCAGAATTTGAGAGCAGGAGTCATCTTTGCTCCCCATGGTTCCTCACGAAACATGCTACCCGTGGATAGAAGTTCTGCAGTGGCTTCATTCCACACTGGGGAACAAGGTTGCGAGCGTACTGACATTACCTTGGAGCAACGACTGAAAGAGGACATGCTGCCAAAGGCGATAGATTACTTCTACCAAAATACTGAAGCGACAGTGTACCAGATGCTTTGGGAGTCTAGACATGGCACTGCATACATTCAGTTTGGAAAGGCTCCAGATGCACAGAGAACGTTTAGGGGGCCTAGGAGAAGAAAACTGGTGCAACAAAAGGATCAGAAGGTGAAGCATCGGACACGTATGATCTCTCGCTTGATCGACTTATGGGGTGCACATGCGCCTGTTGGGATACAAGGCTTGATCTTAGACTGGGTTCAGAAAGAAAAGGAAAGTCAGTTAGCAGCACCGCACCTGAAACTTTGAATCATGTAACTATAAAGATAAGGGAGCAGGGAGAGAGAGCAGAGTGGAAACAGGATCTTGTAGGGGAACAGAACAAAGGTTGGATTACTACTCAGAAAAGAGAGCATCCGTTAGAAAATAGAAGTGCAGGGGATCTTGTGTCAGGCCTTGTTTAGATCACCAATTCGACGTGCAGAATCGGATGACACTGTAGTAATTTTATTTTTATTTACTAATAGTTGTCTAAATATTAATTAATTAAGCTTAAAATATTTGTCTCATAAAGTACAATAAAACTGTGCAATTAGTTTTTGATTTCATCTATATTTAGTACTTCATGCATTTGTCGGCATTTTGATGTGATGAAAAATAGGAATTCTACGTAGTGAAATTTAAGGGTGAATTTGGAGAACTAAACAAGGCCTTAAATGCAGAGAGACATAACACGAATGTCTTAAATTATATGTCAGTAGTTCGTGTTCGGTTGGTCTTAAAATTAGGAAGTACTACTACAGCACATCACTTGATCTCAGTTTGAGTTATGCATATATGACCAGCTGATCATTTAGTAGGAATAAAAAGTGAAACCTATTTGTAACCGTATTGTTTAGTTGTTTTCGTGAACTTTGAGATTGTGGTTATGTCATGTGCCACTTGAATTTAAAGGTTGTAATAACTTCTACTTATTTATGTTAATTAAAGCTTGACCATATGTCTGCTTTATTCTTCCCATTTTTTCTTCTTTCCACTGATATCATTCTCCTAGTGGGAGGTTATGACACTAGCAAAAGAAGTCGTATTCTTCAGACTACAGAGATGATAAAAAAAACCTTGGTAGAGATGCCTGTACGAGTGTTTTTTAATAAAAAATCAAAGTACATTTTCATTCTTGTATTGAGTGTTTTTTTCCTTCAAAAAACATCACATGATGGTGCGAATGTGCGATTGCTTGTCACAAGTCAGCACTCGACCTACCGCAACTTTAATTTCTTGAGCCTGCAAATACTGACTTGGCTAATACTGATGCAGATTCTCGTACCCAAACCAAATTCCACAGAAACCTTGCTGAGGAAAAAAGCACGTGGGAATTTGGATTTGTTTGACAGGTGGAATTTCGTGGTACTTTCAAGGAAACATTCCATGTGCTCTAGAACCATAATTTAAACAGTAAAATATGTCCATGAGGCAGTCAACATCGTTGCACGGAAGTTCAGAGCCGAGCCATGGCTTGGAATCCTCCATCCATTCTTGCCATAGCCAACGTAAATGGAGAGCTCTTCCAAATCTATCAAGGTCAGGCACTCCTAGCTCTTCCAAATCTATCAAGGTCAGGCACTCCCAAGCCCCCGAGTTCTATGGGTCTAGTGACTGTTGGCCAGTTAACCAACAGTGTCCACCACTGGCATTCTCCTCCCCCTTCCAGAGGAACGACCTCCTGATTTTATCAATCCTCCTCCTAGCCCATGCTGCCAAGGGAAACACAGTGAGGTGGTAAGTAGGCATGGATGAGAGGACCGAAGTGACTAGGGTGAGGCGCCCCGCTTTGTTCAGCCAACGCCCTTTCCAATTGGGTAGCCTTTGTCCAATTCGCTCAATTAGGGGTTGCACATGGACCTTCTGAAGTGTTCTAGTGTGAAGATGCAGCCCTAGATATTTGCAAGAGAAGGTGCCTCTGTTGCCGGTGAAGGATGATAGGACATGGTCTAGATCAACATTTTCACACCTAATTGGATGCACAGAGCTCTTTTGTAAATTGATGTGGAGTCTTGAGAAGGTGCCAAATGCTTGGAGGATGACTTTGGTAGCTTCTACATCCTATTTTTTTGGGTTAATGAAAATCGCCGCGTCATCTGCATACATGGAGGTTCTCCATCTTGCCGCCGTGAGAGGTAATGGGGTGAGTATGCCATGCTGGGTTGCCAGGTCAAGCAAGCGCTGGAGCGGGTCCATAGCCAAAATGAAGAGCATGGGTGAAAGTAGATCCCCCTGTCTGACACCTCTGGCATGGCTGTAGCTAGGACCTTGACGCCCATTAAGCAGCATGGACGAGGTGGACGTGCGAAAAAGGATAGAGACCCATTCACGCCATCGTGGTCCAAAGTCCAAGGCTTGCAGAATCTCCAGAAAGTACCCCCAATTTACCGTGTCGAAAGCTTTGTGGATGTCTAACTTAATTAATAGGGTTGGTATCTCCTCCCTGTGTAGCTTTCGCACTGCTCCCTGAATATAAAGGAATTTGTCATGGATGCTTCTTCTTTTCATGAAAGCGCTCTGACAATTGGAGACTAGGGAGTTCAAACGTGGGGCCAGTCTATTAGCTAGCAATTTTGAGAAAATCTTTGCAATGCTATGGATGAGGCTAATTGGTCTGAAATCAGTCACCCTCACTGCATCTGCTTTTTTGGGGAGTAGGACGATGCATGCTGAGTTTAGCCATTGAAAAACCTGGGCGTTCATTGCAAACAGGCTGTTTATGGCAGCCATGACATCCTCTTTGATAATTTCCCAGCACGCTTTGAAGAAGGCACCAGTGAAGCCATCCGGACCCGGTGCTTTGTTAGAAGGCATGTCATTTATTTTGTTTTGAACTTCTTCCTAGGAGAATGGGACTTCAAGATCTGAGAGATCATGAGACACATAGCCTAGTGATTGCCAATTGATGGTTGTGGATCTTGGGACTATGGAACCAATGTGGTTTATAAAGTAATCTCCTATCACCTTTTCTTTTTCTTCGTGACCAACCACGATCCCGTCATCTGTGTGCAGACAATGTATGTAGTTCTTCCTTCAACGTGCGCTAGCTCTAATGTGGAAAAACTTCGTGTTGGTGTCTCCACATCGGATGTAGGTGAGCCTTGATCTTTGTCGGATTCTAGATTTTTCAATTGTTGCAAGCCCCATACTGCGTGCTTTGAGACGGCGAAGCAGATCAAGTTCCAAACTAGTGAGCAGCCTGTGTTCTTGCGCTACCTCCAAGTGCAGCAAAATCTCCTTCACTATGGCTAGCTGCAGCTTTGTGTCTCCGATTTTTTCTTTTTTCCAGCGCTTGATTCCTTTTGCAACACGTGCCATCTTGATGTGTAGCCGGTTTATGGGGAGAGCCGAGGTGACCGGCCTGTTCCAAATGGTTTGGACAAGTTCCTGGAAGCCTTCCATCTTAGTCCAGAAGTTTTCAAATCGAAAGGACGTGTTATGGCTTTGATCGAGCTCTCCTTGTAGAAGCAATTCAATACCTCAATCAAAATTACATTGGGTGATGGTGCAAAAACAAGTTTTTGGCACCATAATTGACTGGATGGTGAAGCCCCAAGATACCTAGCCCCAAACATCTATCGACTAGTTTCAAGAAAAAATAGAATGGTGTAGCATGAACTCGGAATAATAAGCGGATGCGTTCACTAAGGGAAAAAATCACCACGGCTATCCACGTAGAAGAATTTGTGTCCCTTTGGATACGGATGTAGGACGTACACTTGCAGCAGGGCACTCAAGACTCCATCACCTGGCGTTGGACCCCGGACGGGGTTTACTCTACCCGTTCAGCTTACCGAATCCAATTCAAATGTTCTCTCCGGGTTTTCCGTAACGACCTAATACGGAAAGCACAAGTAGAAAACAAATGCAAGGTCTTCGCCTGGATTCTAGTGCAAGACAAAATTCTCACAGCACAGAACATACAAAAGAGAAGGCGGCCACATCAAGATCACTGCGTCCTTTGCAACGGGCCCTTAGAAACTGCCCTACATCTATGTTTATGCTGCCTATTTGCAAAGGCGGTTTGGGACCAAATACTTTCTGGGGAAAATTTCACTGAGCTGCAGTCACAGCCCCAGAGCGACCCCGTCCATATTAGAGATTGGTGGGAAGAGATGGCAAGAAAAGTCCCAATGGCTGAATGCAAACGACTGAATGGTGTAGTGATTTACACATTTTAGAATATCTGGAAAGAGAGAAATAGAAGAATCTTTAATGACGCTGCACAGACGGTGACTCAAGTGGCTGCAAAAATCATGAAAGACATAGAACAGAGAAAGAGAGCCTTCGTTTTCGCTTAACAGTTTTTTCTCCTTCGGTTGGTTTGTTTTCTGGAGTTTTCGTACTCCAAGGGTCTCTAAATATCCTTTTGGAGGGTCTATTTGCTTGTATATAAACTCTCTTTCTCTATCTTAATTGAAAGGCAAAGCTCCTGCCATTACGTTAAAAAAAATTTGTCCATGAGATTGAACGGTGAACCAAGAAAAATAAAAGAAACACCAATCTCGAAGCAATCTAGACCTTCCATCTTTCAGTAAAAGGAAAGCGAAAAAAAATTAGCTGGCTAATATGTGTAGTAACTTTTACTCCAAGTAAAAGTATCACTCTAAATTTGGATTAAATCACTTTTTTAAGTTTGACTACAAAAAAGAAAATAGTTATGAATATCTGTAATTCTAGATAGATTTATTACCAAAAAAATATTCTAGAATTTATCTAATAATATTTGTTAATATATTTTATTGAACTTAGAATTTATTGGCTCCTTCAAAAACAAGCTTTTTTAGGGGATCCTTCATTTTTATTTTTATTTTTGAGAAAAAGGGAATCCCTCAAAAATGAATTGAGAGATCAAGTACGCAAAGTCCCATAAATAAAATTAAATAAAAATAGAAAAGGCCGGCCAAAAGGAACAAATTTATTACGCTCTGGCCTGTGGGACCAGCCCTGGGTCGCGCCCCACTTGCAATAGTGGGTTCTGGGGCCCACGTGGCAGTGCTTCGCCGGACAGAGTAGAGAGGCACGCCGCCGTCGCGGAGGTATATTGATCCGGTCCGGCGAGCAGGGCGTCGGGCGCGACGGCCGGTTACGGAGGCGAGGGAGGGTGCGAGGTTTGCGGGCGGGGCCGTGGAGGAGGTCGAAGCGCCCGCCGGACCTGACGGCCGAGGCGCCGTCTGCCGTCCGCCGCTGCGGGTTCGCGCACAGCACGGAGGTAAGATGGATTTACCCCTCCTCTGCATCGAAAGCTTCTGGAGTACAAGTATCTGCGTTG